>OX439009.1:17612700-18182700 GCA_949316495.1 Amphiduros pacificus | reverse complement strand
CATATAATGTCCAGACACATTTTATACATTTAACTTGAACTTGAAAAATGTCATGTAATTTTCTGGAAAAAATATGTAAAGTAGTCCAGTATGGCGTAGGTTTCAAAGGGAGCTAATATGTTGATATATACTCATTCACTCATAATAGAAATCAAGGTGGCCGAATATAGGTTGAAAATGTACTGGATTTCCCTGAAGGGAAGTACACGTCATGACTTCTATTTTTCAAGATATGACAGCATATTTGTGGAAATGAAGCTGATGAGAGATGTATATGAACATGTGCTCCGCTTAAAGCTGAGCTGGTCACCTTGCCACCTAGTGTTAGAGTGCCACCTAGTGTTAGAGTGCCACCTAGTGTTAGAGTGCCACCTAGTGTTAGAGTGCCACCTAGTGTTAGAGTGCCACCTAGTGTTAGAGTGCCACCTATTGTAAGAGTGCCACCTAGTGTTAGAGTGCCACCTAGTGTAAGAGTGCCACCTAGTGTTAGAGTGCCACCTAGTGTAAGAGTGCCACCTAGTGTTAGAGTGCCACCTAGTGTTAGAGTGCCACCTAGTGTTAGAGTGCCACCTAGTGTTAGAGTACCACCTAGTGTTAGAGACGGAGAAGACAGACACCAGTCAGTCAAACTAATCAAAGACAATTCCATGGCCAGTTGCAGAAATGTTCAAACGGATTAGGTTTGGAACAATTAGTGGGCCAGGAGAAGAGAAGATAGGCAGGCCCTTCACAGATATTGGAGGTATCATATAGCAAAACTTTATGGAGAATGCTAAGTTCTATATGATTGAACAAGAATATTTTTCGCCCATTTTATTATATTAAACCAATTGAACCAACATGGGTAGACTAATAAATGTATTGATGGGGAGTGTGACAGACTGTTGGATATAAAACACGTTATGCAGGATGATATCGCACTCACTGTTGGGCAGTTTTTTTATATCTAAACATGTATATGTAAACCATTTAATGTTAAAATCTATGTGTAATGCTTGGTGATAATAATATAAAATAATATCGCACATGATATTCACATTACGCAAATATTCTTACGCCAGGAACATTATGCAACAGGACAACACAAAACCACATTTGAAGATTCTGGAAAGCATGTTTCATAATTTGGACTGAACAAATTGTGAATTACCCAACATACAAGTTTAGGGGCCTTTGTTGGAAATGTAACTTTTTATTGGCAGGGGAATATTTTTACAACTTCCACATCCTGAATTTGTTTACTTTCCTGTGGGAAGTGTATTAGTTCCTACAAGTTTATCAGTTGGGGTTTTACATTAATGAAAAACATTGCAAAATATCCTTATTAAACCAAATTGAAGAGCTATTGTATAATTGTTTGCAGGAATTGTGTGTGTGATTGTGATATCCTGCTTCTGGGGCCACACGCAGGAAGGAAATCACTCCTCTGTAGATGTATATAACTTGCACAATCCTCTCAGTGCATCACAACCTTAACTGTGTTAACACTCAAGTGCACATTGATATTATAAGTAAGGTATAGTTGGAGAAGCATTTATTGGGTTACACAATGAACGTGTTCTTGGAGATACTTGGCTTTTACATTGTCGTCCCTCTAATGGCACTAGTTGTGGTGCTGATGATAATCATGAGAGATGATCTCAAAGACAATGAAGATACACCAGTGCAACATGGACACAGGACCACCAGCTTTGGCTATCACACCAGGAAGGTGTCACCTGAGACAGGAGACTATCTGTCATCAATGAGGAAGCCACTGTACCAGAGCTGTCGTAGCCATGCATCGCCGAGACAAGAGTCTATTATCCCACGAAGAAACAGGAGTTATGTCCGCCACACGCCCTCAGTAGCTTATGTTAATGCCGCAAGGAGGAGCTACGCTGACTACAAGCACCGCACAGACAGTATACTGGTCAGCAGATAAGGCCGCAGAGGATGACATTAATGTACAGCTCATATGAACATATATATATATATATCTTAACAAATATATTTCTTTGGTATGATTGAACTAGTTCACATCCTGCGTGTACAAGCAATTCTTTATATTTCTAGTTGTGATGTTGGCATGGCGATAATTGCAATATTAGCATGGTGATGATTGTGATGTTGGCATGGCGATAATTGCAATATTAGCATGGTGATGATTGTGATGTTGGCATGGCGATAATTGCAATATTGGCATGGTGATAATTGCAATATTGGTATGGTGATGATTGTGATGTTGGCATGGTGATAATTGCAATATTGCCATGGTGATGATTGTGATGTTGGCATGGTGATAATTTGAATTAGTAATTTACTGTTGTACATGTATATATGACATTGACCATTTGTAAAAGAGTTGTTCATGGTTGTATCAGAACTTTTGTCTATATTTATATCTTACATTGTGTAATTTCTTTCTCTTGAAATCTATAACTATATTGAAGTATTTCTCCAATAAATAGATTGTATCTTTAGCAGTCCTCTTTGGCTATATATCAGTTTGACGGCATTGTCGTTGTCGATATAAATGCAAAATAGGAGCCAAAAACACTGTGTGTTAATCATTTGAGATATATGTACCTTTTTGATAGACATTACACTTGTATTATACAAAGTGCGAGCTTACTCAGGCTTGAATACAAGAACCGCACATTAGAATGAAGTGTTATTTTGTGAGCATATGATTATTTTAAGTATAATAAATGCTTTAATCTTAATAATGTATGATTTTTGTTTTTGTTATCATTATCAGTATGGTCTGCCTCATTGTCAGCAAAACTTGACTCGGCAAATCTTTTCGGACACTTCGAACAGAGCCGGAGAATAAGTATAATCACGTCAATGTCGGGCGCTCGGAACTTAGATGGACATTCAATCGCAACATTAGTGAAATTTAAGCAGGGCCGTACCTGAACAATGACTGGATGGAAAAGGATGTTTCGTTTTTCAAGTCGTATACCAACTGTCATATCCAAATTCTTATATTATAAAGATCAGCAGTTACTATAATAAGTATTTGATCATTGGAACTTAATTTCAACGAGATTTTTGCCCAATTTCAATATAAAAATGCACCCCAAATTAAGATTGCATAGAGAGCAGTAATCCAGACTTACAAGATATTGGAAATACTGGAATATTTACACATTCATAGCCATGACAATATTATTCACTGCATCATAATGAAATTTGATAAATTTGGAGATGATATTGATGACTTCTGTGCTGTCGTTTTATAACAGAGTAACCCAGATTCATTCAGATTAGCTTAGAAGAAACGTATGACGTCATACCCTTCGGCTATACTGGATGACAGTCTGGATGACAGTCTGGATGACAGTCTGGATGACAGTCTGGATGACAGTCTGGATGAGAGTCTGGCATCCAGTATAGCCAATCATCATATTAAGGTGAACACAAAATACTTCAGAATGCTGAGCAAAATCACTCTCGATCAGCGCACCATCCCTTCATTAATATCAGGGGTGGGAGAGCTCTGAACCAATCTGGGCGGTACTCGAAACATATCTGGGTGGTATGACGTCATACCATTGTTCTTAACCAATTCTGAACCAATCTGGGCGGTTCTGTTATATAACAACTTTTTATATCTCATAAAAAGCATGAAAATCACATAATAATCATCACATAATCATCATGTCTTGTTAATAATAATGTAAATTTAATACTAACTCTATAACGTTTTTACGGTTATATTTGTGCCCCCAAGTCGGGAATTACTCTCCTTTATGCAGTCTTAAACTGGGGCACATTCCTGTGTTAAAATGTGACAATAATCTCGTTAAAAATCAATTTCAGATGATCATATACTTATATATGTAACTGATGAGCAAGTTATTTTCTTTAACATTTGTGAATGATAGTCGTTATATAAAGATTAAAGAACGCAACTTTTTCAGTCTAGCCATTGTCCACCATACAACAACGGTCAATTACCACTCAGATTGGCTGCGATTTAGTGCACAGATTGTTGCGAGCGCCCAGAATGACGTCATTTACCGCCCAGATCAGTTGTGAGCGACCAGAATGACGCGATTTAACCAGATTGGTTCAGAGTTACTGCACAGATTGGTTCAGAGCTCTCCAACCCCTGAATATGTCTTTCAACAATGAACCAGACAGTTAAATAACAGACTAAGGGACGGACCATTATTCATTCAGGGGGATAGAGGAAAAAGGTTTTGCTGACTCTTTTTTTTGGCACTCGGCCATTCTCAATTTTTTTTCTCAGTCACTTGGCTCACCAGTTTATTTTTTCCTGGGGTCCAAACATCCTACTTTTTGTACTGAAATCTGTGTAAATGGATGTATGATTTATTAGAAAATGATACAATGCATTATTTACACAAATTCACAGTTGATACAACTATATTTCAAGTAGTCATTTATTGAAGTAAACTTGAATTGCCTATAAAGTCTTGAGTGCCAGGAAGATTTGTCTTATTTGTCATGAGTATGGTCACATTGCTTGGACACCACAAATTTTCCCAGACATCAGGCAGTCTAAATGTGCCCTAGACTGACAACCGATTTTGTGAAAAAAATCCACCACCGAAGCACCTTTTGGTAAATTGAAACAAATGTTTGAAATTTGAATAAATGTGACTGGGGTATCAAACCTGATATATGCATGACAAGAGCCACACAAAAGTATGTGCCCATTTGTTGAAGACAAGGATTGGGACAGCAGACATCTTATTTATCGGTAGGTCTGGAGGCTTTAATATATAGCAAGTTATATCAAAATATCAAGAATTCTGGTTACAATATGAGATTTTGGTTACCATTTAAAGCCTTTGATCAAGTCAATGACAGAGCTGAGGTTATCCTATCTAGGCCTTCATGGGATGCATGTGTGGTAAAATATGTGAAACCTGTATCTTAGATTGCTGATAAGATAGCAAAATGTCAATATTATTGATGACAGACAGATCCACAGACCCATGGACACGCAGTTATGATTGTCAATGAATTGACTTCAAGGCATTTTTCTGCCTGGTTATCACAAAGGTTTGGCTTTAAAATTGCCTAATTTAAACATTTTTCAGACATAAGATTTGTTTAAAACCTGCATTCAACCCCTAAAAATAATAATATAACTGTTGACTTTGTGTTATTAAGCAAATGTCATTGTTAAGATATCATAATTAAGAAACCCAGACAATGAAAGTCTATGGTTTGCCCAGTAATAAACATTAAGTAAATTACTCAAGCTAAACATCTTGTTAATGTAAAGATAAAAAGATATTTGCAAAAGATTGTATCCAACAGCAATATAACATTTATTATTGCTCTCAGATTGTATGTCACCACAAAAGTTATGTTGTAAATTGTATTTGTTGCTGATGCCTCAAAATTAACTCCCTAAACATATTTTGGGAAGATTGTAGCGAATGTAGTGGCAAGCAAAACGAGGCAAAAATCTTTTTTGTTTCCTTTTCCCTCTAAAATTGACTTCAACAAAGTTCAAAATTGAATTCTACAAAGTTGAAACTCCCCACAAATTTGACCCGTTGAACTTTTTTTTCTGCAGATGTGCAAGTCTCAATTTTTTTTCTTAAGGTTGGCATTCTCAATATTTTTTTCTGCATCAAGTGGTCTCACCAATATTTCTTTTACCTTCCTTCATTCCCCACCCCCCTGAATGAATAATGGTCTGCCCCTTAAAACCAAAGATTATTTAGAACCATTGCTCTTCTGTATTAGAGTTGCTATGACATCATCAAAGATAAACATCCTGTTTGAATTGGTCCACCTCCACCATAGAAAGATCTAGACTATGCTAGTCCAAATCTATTCCAAATCTATATTAGGACTATCAAGGACCTCTCGTTGTGCAGCGGGCGAATATTGTCACTTTTTTGGAGGGGATTGCTCTGATTAATTGACATAAATATAGAACAGGGAAACCCTAAACAACAACCCATATTTCCAGTGACGTATGACCGGAATTCCGGGCACGGCATACGGGCACCTGCGAGGTGGTTTACTGTCTATATATGGACATGTTATTAGTGTCTAAGGAAGATCTGTCCTTATATCATTTCACAGAATTTCCTTTTGTCTAAACAGCTGCCGAGTGAAGAGTTCACAACTGATCTGGATGCTAAATCGCGCCATTCATGGCACTAGCAACATATTCGAGCACTTAGTCATAATCAATCTGAGTGTTATCTGAGTAGTGCCATAAGTTGAACAATGGCCAGAATTAAAACGTTGCTTTCTTTTATCGTCATATATCAATTATTCAAGAAAATAACACGCTCAACAGTTACACATATAAAAATATGAGCATCTAAAAATGATTTTTAGCGTGAATTTTAAGTAATTTTATCACAGGAATGTGCCCTATTTTAAGATTGCATAACAAGGAGTAATTCCTGACTGGGAGCACAAATATTACCGTAAAAACGTTATAAATCTATCATAAAAGTTACACTATAATTAACAAAACACTTTTACGCACTCTACTGTAATGAAATTTGTACAGATTTGTGATGATTATTATATGATTTTTGTAAAACGTCAAAAAGATGTTATATAACATAATCATCCAGATTGGTTCAGAATTGGTGTAGAACAATGATATGACGTCATACCACCCAGATATGTTTGATTACCGCCCAGATTGGTTCAGAGTAATTATTTCAATGCGATTGTTATTGCCTTTTTGAGAAGTAAAGAACTTGTTACATTAAAGTATCACCCAGATTGGTTGAGAAATGCGTTCAGCTCTAATGTGTCTAGAATGATGTGATTTGTCCGGATTGGTGCAGATTTACTGGCCACAACCAGTACTCCCACCCCTGAGTAATCTTTCTTGTTCTCAGTTGTTCTTCACAAATCACCTACTGGTGACCAAGACCTGGCAAATGTTTTGAAGTGATGTTCAGTTGATGGCAAATATAGTCAATAAGTCGATAGATTTTACACTCAGTTGTCGGCTATTTGTAAAAAAACTATATTTATGTTATTTCTAAATCTGACATATCATTAATGTTTGAAATTACTGTTCTGTATCTTTCATTTCTTCAGTGTGATGTCTCAAAATTAACCCTGATTGTTATTTCTACCTCAAAGTTAGCCCTCTTGGATTAAAGTTAGAAAGATTTCGTAGTCCTGGGATAAATATAGAAATATGTCTCAGAATATTGTCCACCATAGTAAATTCCAATCCTGTCCCAGATGGTAAAAATGATATATGTCTAGGGCATATTCTTAAAGCTTCCATGAAATTACAGAGGTCACAGGCAATTTTACAGAGGTTTGTGGTATATTTAAAAATACTATGTGCACATGAAACTGAGATACAACAAGATCTAAACCACATGATGTGTACTTCCCTTAAGAGAAATCAAGCACATTCTCAATCAGCATTCAGCCATCTTTATTTCTGTTATGAGTGAACTCACTGAGTACATATCAACATATCAGCTCCCTATGAAACTGACATCCTACCGGACTACTTTCCATATGACTTCTCCAGAAAAATATGCACTCCAGTCACTGACTTTCTTTGTTTTATTACAAGTTTTACTGACTTTAAGTTAAATATATAAAAATGTGTCTGGACATTATCATATTCAATGTGAATAATTACATGCTAACGTTATATAAATTATTAAATACATTCCATCATATTGGAGGCCAAGGGCAGTGGCGTAGTTGGTTAGCACCAGTTCCTCTGTGGAGATCCAAAGGTTGTGGCCATGCCGAGATTGAATTGATGATACAATTTCACACATGAGCTGAGCTCCATGCCAAAGAGTGAACCCATTGTCCTTGTAAATTTGTGACCAGGTGGGTTGTCATGTCAAGAACCTACGACATGACATTTCAGTGAGGCAGCACTGTATCTGCTACAAGTAAGTCTCATCACGAAATGACTGAAATAATGTTGAAAGTGATGTTAAACCCCAAACAACAAACAAACATCCACCAGATTGGTATATTATTTATTCCAGAACAATATTCAAGATCTTAAAAATGTGGAATTGTCAATATTTGACCATGTCAGTCATGATGGAAATCAACAGGTCAATTGTCACCTGTATGTGTATTTCTCTGTTTTCCAGTGTGATCAGCCAATTAGGCATGTACTCACATGTGCAAAGACCACCTCTTAGAAATGGTGTCAATGCCTCCAAAATAGTTGTTTAAACACCATTAACAATCTAGAATTAGAATTTCTATATTTAAAAAAAATAGATATGTAAAAGGGACCACACACCTCACTAATCTGAGTACTAATCTCAGCAAGTAAGAGCTCTCAGCAGGACATCAACTCATATTTTTGTTCTCTACTGCTGGTACCCTTACCTGAGACTTTACCCTTTTGTCAGGTATTTTGGATTAAGGGAAAAACATGCAAAGCAAAATGCACCTGCCAGGATTATTGTGTCTTGCTGAATATGTCAAGTATTGTTCAGTGATCCTGTGAACCACTGTTGGTGCAGGCCTCTTAAGTTAAATCACACCACTGTTCCAATCTGATGGTGCCACATTGTCTGGAAATCTGGAGGTATTTGTATAATATCACTTGTCAGCTTAGTTATTTACAAAGTGTCCAATGGATAATTTGGATTTTAGCAGAAGAATCTAGGTTGGGCTAGTAGTATCATGGGTAATAACATTTGATCACAAAGTTATATACATATAAACATAAACATTTATATTATGTAAGACAAAAACCAGCATATCAGAGAGAGGAACAAATCATTTATTTCATATATTACATCAAATATATATATATATATATATTTATATTACTTGCTATGACTATATTATCACATTATATATTTATATATTGCAGAAGGAACATCAACTTAGTTTCAAGGAACAATGAATAGCATAAAAGATATTTACAATGAAAATGAGTCATGAGGATGTAAAATATTTACATGACAATGAATTGATCTGTCAAGCATTATAAAGTTTTTCTAACATTCCATTTGCCATTTTATCAATATTGCCTTTGTGATGTCATAATACCTATATTGCCTTTGTGATGTCATAATACCTATATTGCCTTTGTGATGTCATAATACCTATATTGCCTTTGTGATGTCATAAAACCTATATTGCCCTTGTTATGTCACAATACCAGTATTACCTTTGGTATCAGCATGGTGTTATTCTTGACATTGTGATCATGATGTCATTCTGGTTGTTTTAACGACTTCTTTGTGATTCTGGTGGAATGATTCACATATGCTGCCCAGATATTAGAAAAACGGTATAAGCTTGACATGAACCATATAATAAGTCAGAGAGAATATCACAGAATTAAGTCACTGATATACTTAGCAATTCAAAGAAGATATGTTGTTTGATGTGATACCCCAAAACATTTTGATATGGTTGTTATCCTTGTCTGTTGGTTGTTATCCATGTCTACTGGGTGTTATGCTTGTCTACTGGGTGTTATCCATGTCTACTCGGTGTTATCCTTGTCGGCTGGGTGTTATTCTTGTCTACTGGGTGTTATCCTTGTCGGCGGGGTGTTATTCTTGTCTACTGGGTGTTATCCATGTCTACTCGGTGTTATCCTTGTCGGCTGGGTGTTATTCTTATCTACTGGGTGTTATCCATGTCTACACGGTGTTATCCTTGTCGGCTGGGTGTTATTCTTGTCTACTGGGTGTTATCCATGTCTACTGGGTGTTATATATGTCTACTGGGTGTTATCCATGTCTACTGGGTGTTATACTTTTATTATTCTGTTGGGTGTTATCCTTGTCTGTTGGGCGATTTCCATGCCCTCTAGCAGGATGATTCTGATATTCCGGCATCCGATATTCCGGCATTCTGCGCTAAAGCGTGAATTCAAAGAAACTGTGTGGTCTATTTTATGTAATCATTAGCATATTCTTCATATTATGCATTATTAAAGTTGATAATTGAAATTGACCATAATCAATCCGTTGCATACATTCCGTCAACATGACAACCAGGTGTCAATATGCCCCACTGCACGAGAGGACCTTACCCCTGAAAGAAACAGAAGATATATTTTATACAGATGCACTTTAAAGACTGAAAATGAAACCACATCTCTGTTGTCGTCCGCAGCTCTGTTGTCGTCCACAGCTCTGTTGTCAGTCGGCTGTCCATGACCTATACTCTGCATTACATTGCCGATACTCCAATTTGTTAAGAATTAGATATACCGATATCGGTAAATGCACATGTACATGACCTTCTCATGTATTGGGAAAGGTCAAACATTGGGGTCATGTCACTGAGTGTATTTGACTCCAATCTAGGCTGCGTTTAGCTAAGATAAGAAGTCAGAAAATTAACACTGACTTGAATCGACTGATCCACCTACACGTTATGATTATTGCATAAATAATCCTCTAAAAGGTGTGATTATTGCATAACTAATCCTCTTAAAGTTGTGATTATTGCATAAAGACCAACCTGTAACCACATATATCATCATGATATAAGTAAGGATCCTGCCGACAGAACCCCGACGAATCTCATCCCACCAGCCTCGTTTTCAAGTAACCTGCGTCTGACTTCAACTGCCAAAGTCTACCATTATATACTCTATTCAATGAAAAACTTTGGTCTTGATTTGGTCAGTCATATATCCTGAAGGTGGCGATAGAAAGAGGTGTGAAGTCCAGTTACATGTTTAAATGCCCAATGCCACATTGTTATTTAGGTCTAAGAACAGTTGGCCATTGTACCAACGAATATATAATGCTCATCCACCAATCCGACATCACACAATGTTGTGTGTTTTAATGATTCTGAACAGCTAATAATGCATTATGTTTTTATATATTATAATATAGCATTATGTTTTTATATTTTACACCTCGGATCGTGTTGTTATATTGATTATATTAAGTATATTTGCATCACACAAAAGTTTAAAACATGGTTGTGGAACATCACTGGAAATGGAAATTGTTTGAAAAACCTGGGCCCTTCTTTTTAAATCAAAGGTCAATGTGTTGATTTGATTAAAAAAAAGAAGATATATCAGCTAATACAGTTGAAAAGGATAATTTTATGACTCATTTCTTATGTAAGAAAATCCCCCACACTTGGAGAGGCATATTCAGGTCCATAAACAGTCTTCGGGGCTAACATTTTCAATTATATTTGAAATGGCGCAAAGATATTTTCAGTTTATGATTTTAAGATATTGTTCTCACCAACGCTGGAAATATCTCACCTGGTAACGCTACAGGCGCGAAATGTTTATTCAAAGTTTACAATAGCTGTTATGAAAAAAGATTTAATAAGCCCAGATAATTAAGACAGGAATTAAGACAGGAATTCATTTCAGAATATATTCGATGAACAAGCTATTTCATTATGAAATATTTATATCAACAGAATTATTCTTATGTAAGGCCAAAATTTATACCCCCCCAAAAAAAAAAACAAAAAAAAAAAAAAAACAATACAAAAACAAAAACACATTTTATTTAGCCAAAATATATTTCAGCAAGTTTGATAGACCCCACCAGAGGGCGTGGGTTGCATGTACAAACACTCGTGTTGAAAGCTTTCCAGGCGAATGTTGTTTATGAAATGTTGCCAGACATCTCACTTAATTGATAGGTACGATATGGGACCAATTTATCATGACAATATAACGGCGATGAACGCATTCGATTATCACGTTTGTTATTTCATTGTAGGCTATTGTCTTTTAATGACTTTGCCTAAAGGCAACGCGTGCGCTTTGGAGACGCGTTAATCTGCACAGCGATAATTTATCATCATACATAATGTACTGAAATATTTGTATGTAACACTGATACTAGACAATGTCTGCTGTGCAAAGTCCTATTTAAAGTTATGTTTAATGAAACGAAACCGTTGGAGGCGCATTATTCTGCAAAGTGATAATTTATCATGAAACATAATGTAATAAAATGTAAATAGCACTGATACTAGACTGTCCATAGTCTGTCCATAGTCTGTCCATAGTAAAAGTATTATCTACTAAAAAGAAACGGCTTAACTTGCTTTATTTTAAAGACGACTCCTGCGGCACTTGCCCGAATATCATTAGCCCGAATATCATTACCTATACTATCAATCAGGAAATGAATATTCTTTGGGCTTCATTTGTTTTTATTTTGTTTGTTTGTTTGTTTGTTTACATCACTTTCAATATTATTTCACTTCATTTCGTGCCGAGGAGTACTTGTAGCAGATATAGTGCTGCCTCACTGACTTATCATGTCGTCGGTCACAGATTTAGAAGAACAGCAGGCTTGCCCTTCAGGGACAGGCCTCAGCGTATATGAAAAACTGCAACATGAATTCACTGTCGACTCCCTGGTATCGTGACGTGTCCATAAGAGATATCCGTGGCATTCTTGTCCTCCAGTTAACCATTCAATTCTAGGTATACCATTTGGATCTAGTTCGAAATGTTAATCCCCATTTCCTGTTGGAGAAATGATTAAGTCTCTCAACATGTTTTCTCTTATGTATTAACAACATATCATAGATATTGCCTCACATATAAAAACCGGATCTGAATGAATAATTAAAAGGTGTTGATCACCATCAAGACATTATCATTTCAATGAAAAGCATGTTTAATGTTTGAAGCCTTGCTATGTCATATCCGTTTATACTTTTTTATTTCAGAGCATGTAAGATTAATTTTAAATTTGAAAAAAACATTGATCTACGATGTCCAATAAAACACAAGTTTTGTTAATACAATCAACAGCTTTTAATTCAGTGGCGCTCGGTTATCACTTTTTTAAATGAGGGTGTATGTTTCGTGATGAATTATCCACACCGAGATGAAAAAAATACTCTTGTTTCTGACCTACTTTCTGACCTATAAATATATAAATATATATATATATATATATTATATTAAAAGTAGATAAAACCCTTGTTAATAGTGTTGACCTCACATATATTTTCCATTGTTTGTATACCGGGCAGTGTGCGTTTGTTCACATCTTTGTTTTATTCTATGATATGATTGAAAGAAAAATCTTTAGAACATCCCCTTAAAATTTTCATCAGTTTCTTGGACTTAATCACGACAATAAATTATCCTTGAAACCACATATCAAACATATGAAAGTTAAATGCCGAAGATTTAGATTTATGACGTGTTCTTGCCCATATCGGTTTGGGAAGCAAAATCAAGATTTGTGGCATTGCCTTTGTGCATTTCAGGCATCACCTTCAGATAGCTTGGCAGTTGAGGCAGATGAGCTGCTTCTTGATTTGAGAAGTGAAATGCACACCCAGAAAATTCAGTGCATAATACCTATTCAATCCAAATTAATTGAAATCAAATAGCACAGAAAAGTTCCTTTTAAAAGAATCTGCTGCGTGAAAAAATGCATATACTTGAAACCATTCTCTTCAGCCCATTGTTTTTTTGTGTCCAACTATTGTTGGAACTGTCGTTCGATGGTATACATGCTGGTATACCTGCAACTTAAATTGAAATCATCACCAAATTATGAGCAACCCACCCATGTCTGACACAACCGACAACACTTTTGATTTTTTTAATAAATAGGGCTACAGATAGTATACTACCCTGAGGAACACCTATACACCTAAAGTGATGAACCAACTCGAACCCATAATTGATAAAAGGAGCGACTCAGAAATATTATCTCATAATTTTAGGTACATCACAGGTTAGGAGTATTCCTGTTTAAACTATTTTCATGTACTGTTATCAAGGTAATATGGTCTTTCAAAAATGGATTCGAAACCGCCATCTCCCATCCTCACTTATTTTACCACAGCTAGGCACAGATCCAATTCTCTACAAACTGCGCTTATGGGGTTTGTATCCAGAAGAGTGTTCTACACCGGAAAAGATAACTCCTAAAATAATCCCCTAACAGGATCTAGCACCCCTACTATCAAAAAATTTATAAATTGTGAAAAGTAAGCAAATATCAGTGCAATAATGCGATGTAATAGTTCATGTTTGCACGTGTATAACACCAAAACCACACCAATAAGTATAGAAAATATGCTATACCAAAAGTCCTTGGATCAAAAGAAATACAAGTAATGCAATAATAATCTTTAATGGTGCAATGAATGAAGTAAAGCTTACCTCTTCATGGCAAAATCGTTCTCATACTACAGTGTAAATGGTCCATCTTCATATATAATATGATACATACAAGGTTAGCCTCTTTCAAGATGATAATTTGATATCAAAGCAAAATGGGCAACTGCCAAGTAAAAGTTTCGCTGTGTGCAGTTCTTTGTAGTTATATGGCCAATCTTAAGTCATTATCAAATCTTGCTATATTAAATGGAAAATACACATCATAAAATGCACTCACACTTCAAGCAGTTATCACATTCTCGGATTCATGTCTGTTTATCACGCGAGGGTACACATTTCCTTTTGACACTTCAGGCTTTGTCTATATACATGCAGCTATGAAAGGCTCTTGAGCTAACAGAGTATAAAATCAATCAAATTTGAACTTGAAATATAATATAATAATAATAATAATAATAACGATTTATATAGCGCTATATCAGACCAAGTCTGCTCGAAGCGCTTCATTAAGATAGTGTTTTCTAAATAGAAATGTTTTAAGTTTTTTCTTGAAAGTTTCAACAGTTTTACACTTTTTCACTTCAAGGGGCAGCGCATTCCAGTTCCTTGGCGCATACGCCATGAAAGCCCTATCTCCATAAGATTTCATATTAGTCTTAGGTACTACGTATTCATTTTTATCATTAGATCGCAGTCCCATACCCAACTGTTTATATTCTAATAAATCAGACAAATATTTTGGGGCAAAGCCATTTTGCACCTTCCATGTTAATAGAGATATTTTGAAATCAATCCTAGCTTTAACTGGTAACCAGTGAAGTTCCTTAAGTTTTTGCGTGATATGATCTCTCTTTTTGAGCTTCCCAACTACCCTCGCCGCAGCGTTCTGTAATTTTTGTAATTTGGCTAATTCACACTCACGAAGACCCGCTAGAAGGGCATTTCCATAGTCAAGGGTAGAAGTGACAAATGCATGAGCAAGGGTGTTGGCTGTTCAACACAGTATGATTATCTTATGGTGCATATTTTCCAGTAGCTTTTTCCTAACACGGTTTGTAGCCTCTTTAGAAAATACCCTTACCCTCTTTCTGATAAGGCATGAACTTCCCCAGCCACTTTCACTATTACTGTGCTACCCTCATCAGTTTGTTTGTTTTTTGGGGGTTTTTACATCACTTTCAACATTATTTAACGATGGGCCATTGTTTCAATTTAGGATATTCTGATGCAGGGAAGAGCTGCGCTTTCCCATATTCCCATTGCTTCTTCTGCAATTTCTTTGTCATTAATATCACCACCTGGTGACGCCGGTCTCTTCTTTGATCTCTGGTTCTTTAGGTGTTTGTCCCTTTGCAGCAAGACCTTCCGAGAAAGGTGTTGGGAAAATGGCATCATCTCCAAGGAGGTTCTAATGATCTTGTTTTGAAATTCATCCTTCTTGGCAGTTATTTTGCCTCCCTCTTCTGACATGATTAATGCAGTTTAGCAGCTTGATCAGTCCCACAGAGATCAATGAGGAAACTGAACATGTTCATTGCGATATTCATTGTCAAGTTGTAGAACACCAGTTACACTAAACATGAATTGAAAATGGTTATGAACATGTCCAATTAACACCAGTATAATACTTTGATGTTAATCTCTATTTATGAGATATAGGTTGTTTGTGGAAATACACACATCAGTTATCAGATTAATACTTACCAACATTCAACTCAAGCCATTTCAAATTAATTATTTTGCATCATTGTTTATCAATAATTCAATGACATCAAATGTAATAATCCTGGCATTTATCAAAAATCATGAAAATTTCGACATAATCGCATAAATTCAATGAACGCAGATGCTATAATATTTCTTTCTATGTCAAACCTATGCATTTTGTTGATTTATTTGAAGTTTATTTCCTATGATTTTTAATATAGTTAAAACATGACAATGATATTCAACATTGCTGATATACAGATTATTGACACCATTTCTATGTAAATCTATGGAACATTAAGGCGTGTGAGAGAGAGATAAACACATATATTTTTAAAAATCTGAACATAATTTCCATCATGTGATTTTTTTTACCTTGAAAGGAACACCGATCCACGTGGGACGTTAACTTTTCCTAAAAATAACTTATCTTAACCTCCCTAAATGACTACATGCATTAAACTTCAATATGTCTATACCTGTCGGTATTAACAAGCAAATACAAACTTTAATTATCCGAAACGTGTGCATTCCAGTCCAATTGAAATCATGACCTAATTGACTGTATAGGAAAAGTTCACTTGGGATGAGGCCGTGTCAATGGCATGCTATAAGACGTTAGTGTACTGTGATCATTTCCAAAATGACACTTAAACTACTCATGACCCAGATTTATAACACATAATATGCTAATGACACAGATTTATGACACATAATATGCTAATGACCCAGATTTATGACACATAATATGCCCAGATTTATGATCGATTGAATAAAGTACTAGCAAATCTGAAATACAAAAACACCAATAATTTTGATTAGTGCAAAGCAGCTGTGGACCGTATTATGAGAAATATTTTGTTCTAACTTAGTAATAAAATCATGATAAACTTGCTTATAGCCAGGATTATTGATTGAGTGTATAAAGTATAAACTAGCAAATCTGAAATACGAAAACACCACTAGCTTCTTATTAATGCAAAGTCGCTATAGACTCAAGGTGAGAGCAACCAAGAACATGTTTTCTGAAGACAAACCACCTTAATGATTAATAATTATAATATAATGATAATAAAATTTATATAGCGCTGATACCATACTGTGTTCCAATAAAATAATTCCTCTCAAACCTTTGATATTGATTGATATATCTGAAATAGATTGATTTCTTTATTAGACACCTTTCCTTTAGTTGCCTATATCAACATAATTATCTCGGCTCAAATGTGGCTTTAATACATATCATGGTGCAAACATGATGACATCAACCACGCTCCTTATTATAATAAAGTGTGAATAAATTATCATCCTGCGCTTTCTTCAAACGTTGATAAGGAGAAGAGAAACGTATATAAAGAATAACATATATTCTGAATTCAAATGAAAGTTATTTAGGTATCAATATGGCAATTTTTGCTGAAGGAATGATAAAGCTGGTGTTAGGACTAAGTTGGCTTGTTTATTATTGCAGTGGCAAGGCTGTTATTGAGTTCAATGTTGGGGTGATGATCATATCAGGCCATGGGTCTCCTTTTGACGTGGAGAGGAGTGGGGCAGCCATAGACATGGCCTTTGAGAAGGTGAATGCTGAGCTGCTCAATGATACCTACAGAATCAAGCAGGTCAGGAGAACCTTTGGACCTGAATGTGATGCTTCACTGGCTCCAGGTGAGTACTACCATTGCGTCACTGGCTCCAGGTGAGTACTACCATTTGCTTCACTGGCTCCAGGTGAGACTTACCATCTGCTTCACTGGCTCCAGGTGAGTACTACCATTGCTTCACTGGCTCCAGGTGAGACTTACCATCTGCTTCACTGGCTCCAGGTGAGTACTACCATTGCTTCACTGGCTCCAGGTGAGTACTACCATTGCGTCACTGGCTCCAGGTAAGTACTACCATTGCCTCACTGGCTCCAGGTGAGTACTACCATTGCCTCACTGGCTCCAGGTGAGTACTACCATCTGCTTCACTGGCTCCAGGTGAGTACTACCATTGCCCCACTGGCTCCAGGTGAGTACTACCATTTGCTTCACTGGCTCCAGGTGAGTACTATCATTGCTTCACTGGCTCAAGGTGAGTACTACCATCTGCTTCACTGGCTCCAGGTGAGTACTACCATTGCCTCACTGGCTCCAGGTAAGTACTACCATTGCTTCACTGGCTCCAGGTGAGTACTACCATTGCGTCACTGGCTCCAGGTGAGTACTACCATTGCGTCACTGGCTCCAGGTGAGTACTACCATTGCGTCACTGGCTCCAGGTAAGTACTACCATCTGCTTCACTGGCTCCAGGTAAGTACTACCATTGCCTCACTGGCTCCAGGTAAGTACTACCATTGCGTCACTGGCTCCAGGTGAGTACTGCCATTGCGTCACTGGCTCCAGGTAAGTACTACCATTGCTTCACTGGCTCCAGGTAAGTACTCCTATTGATTCACTGGCTCCAGGTGAGTACTACCATTTGCTTGTTGTATACAAATAGACCATATTGTGCACTTGGTGAGTCATCTTTGCATTCACACATTGTTCACCGGTGAGTCCTTTATGAATACAAGATTCATCCTCTCTCTTCTCCTTTTCTATAAAAAACTCATTACTTTGGTGGTAATATATACACACATTAATTGTTGATGTATTGAGGACTAATTAAGCAAATGATAAATTAATAAAATAAAATACTTAGAGATAATCCTTTAAATAGATATATAAAGAAGAATATCCATCAGCATAAGGCCCAGGATGAGGCTTGTGACCTTGTGAATTATCTAAGCTATATTGTTCGATTACTTTTTTGTAATTATTATATAGGTTTTTACCTCTCATTTTGTATATATTGGAGCATTTCGATTTCTTGGAAATATTTCTATTATAGTAGATATTTTTCTAAAAAAATCAAAATATTGCAACATATACGTGTAAGAAAGCGCTCTCCTTTTGAAGCAATCTTCAGCTTTGAAAATTCACAACTTGACTTCCACAATCAAATACTATTTTATCCAAAAGACAATTCCTGTTAATGAATTCCCGGCTCAAAACTGTTCAACCTTTCGACTACAGTGTCTCCAAAGTCAGGTATATTTAATAATGTATATTAAAGGCATGGAATATTTCAATTGGGTCAGTTAGTTTCTATTACGATGATAAACAGTCAAGGACTATTTCAATTGAGTTAGGTATGATCTATTTTTGGTTATAAAAGGTCATCAACTATTTCAATTGGTTCTGCTCCTGTCCCCACTTCCCTTCCCGCTAATATTACCAACCATTTTCTGGCATTTTTAATTGGTGCTTCGGGTTATTGATAACATAAATTATAAATTATCTTTCCCATTTTTTTTATTATATTATTAATATAACAGGCCTCTAGTTCTTTTGTTCTTCTAAATTTTAAATATGTGACGATTATTTTGAGTGGTATGATGATTGTGTTCTCTACCACCATTATGTTGACAGGTAACTGGATTTGATTATTTCCCTCATTATCTGAACTATCTGAAGTAATTTGTACTTGAACGGCTACTACAGTGAGAGATATTGCAGGTGGTTTTGACACAATGAAGATTTCTGAGTTTAATTTACTGTACACTTTGATTCATTAACAACAAAGAAATAATCTTCATCATCAATAGGCAAGGAGATATCTGTCTGAGTCCTGATTGATATTGTGTCTGTGGCCTTTGTAGCATCAACATGCTATTTTGTGCTTGATGTGTCATTATTTTCTTCTTGATTATATGCCTCTGTAAAGGTGTGTTCTTTTGGAGCATTCCAGGAAGTATGTTCTCTAAATCTCTATTAGAATATAGAATTAGGGCAAATGATATGCCATTTACATTTGTCCCTGAAAATAATAATCAAGAAAGAACATACCTGACATAGTCCATGACCTTTGTTAACCGTAGTAGAACATACCTGACTCAACTGAAATATTTAGTCTGAATCCAGACCTGTATGGGGTCTAAAAAGGAGTCTTAACAAAGGTTTTTAATATATCGAACTTGATCTGGCCAAGAGGAAATATGTTTATGTGCAATAATAATAAGAGATATATGATATTTTTATTATTTAGTGAAAGCATCGTATTTAACAGCGAGACAAGTTAAGTTCTTGTTTAACCAAGTTATTTACATTTTATAACAAACGACATTGTGTCACACTGAAGTATAAATATTTTTTATATAAATTTGTAATTAACTTAATTGATGCATGATTATATTATTTATATTAACATTATTTTACTTGTCTATTATATATCTACTGTATTCTGCATGATATGCTTTTTAATAGTTTTACTTTGTCGGTATGCCTTAGAGAAACCATTCATTCCCTCATACCAAATTCATTTTGTCACGTATGTTTGTATTTAAGCTTATGCAGCTGAGCTATTTTACAACCTTGATGTGTTGGCTTTCATTGGTCCCGGGTGCTCTGCTGCTCTTGATCCCGTGGGCAGAATGGCTGCAATCTGGAACGTCCCAGTATTTACAGGTATGAAGCAAATATTGCAATCACGCGATTGGGGCACTTTGTGACAGGCACGCATAAAATACATGAGTTGTTCTAAAATATAAGTAAATATGGTATATCAACAGCAAAGTCTATAAATATTTGATATACCGGTAATAAAACAGGTAAAAGCTTTGAGTGTTAAATGTACAAATAACATAGACCGTTTTTTTATCCTTTCTTGCATGGCAGGGGTTGGGTCTAGTGCACATATGGCAAACAAATTCACCTTTCCTACGCTGGTCAGACTGTCCATCTGCCAATGTCGCCTCACTCATGTTATTGACTATTTACTGCAGTGAGTTCTCCTCAAATGTTAAAAAATTAATAACCACAGTAATAAAATATTTACTTGAACTACTGTTGTGTTCCAAACTAATAAGATGTGGTTTTTTAAAAGGAAATCTCATGAATGATAATAATTTAACTTAAGAAATCAAACATATCACATACATAAACAGATTCACAACATCATTGAAAAGTAAGTGTATTTTGGCATCAAGTTATGAATGTAACTGTTATTTCACTGTAGGTACTTCAAATGGACAGATCTCTCACTGTTGATTGATAGAGATGATCCCTTTGGAAATGAAATCGGATATTCTTTGGACAGAGCGCTTCAGTTCTATGGATATCTTCCCAATTCTATTAAGCTCTTTAGTGAGCACGACCCGGATTATCATCGCCTCCTGCAAGATGCCAGTTCTAGCACCAGAAGTATGCATCTGTATCTTATCAAATGCTAAGAAAGGGCAGATCGCCCTGTTTATAAATACACTTGATCAAATAAAAATAGACATACATTATGAAAAGTTTCATATTCATATATATGCATGCTGAAAGAAATTTAGATAACAATTCCATTAACAAACCTTTGGCATCGGCAAATTAAACTCATCTTCTAAAATTAAACATTATTCCTTTCTTCATAATTATTTAACTTAGTATCCATATCATTTGGAAAGTTTTCACATAATAATATCTTGTCTATGTTCATACTTGCAGTCATTGTTTTTGCTATGGCTGGAGAAACCGTCAGGAATTTCATGTTGGCAGCCCATGACCTGGGATATATTCAAAGCGGAGAATATGTCTTCATTGATATGAGTTTTTTCCCAGCCCTTGACTATTGGGGCGACCATGGCTGGAGAAGAAATGATGGCCGAGATCAAGAGGTCAACTAACTTTCATGCACTTCCTGTTTGTTATTTTGATCCAAATTAGATTTTGTGATAAAATAAGACTTCTTTTTTTCTTGGTCAACTAATTTTGATGCACTGTTTATATGATATTTTGATCCAAATTAGATTTTGTGATAAAAATTTTTTTTCTTGGTCAACTAATTTTGATGCACTTTTTATATGATTTTGTGATAAAATAAGATTTCTTTTTATCTTGGTCAACCAATTTGATGCAATTTATGCTTGGTATTTTGGTCTAAATGTTTGGTTTAAATTCTGATATAAGATACATGATAAGATAGTGATATTTTAATCTTTTTCCAGGCATTTGAAGCATATGACGCCCTTCTGATGATCTCCCTGTTTGAACCTCACACTGATGGCTTTGAGGTGTTTACAAATGAGGTTGAAATGAGAGCTGCAAGAGATTATGGATTCAACTACAGCTTGCATAATGAGGAAGTTAATTCAATGGTGACATCGTTTCATAATGCCGTGTGGTTATTTGGTCATGCTCTCAATGACAGTCTTGAGGAAGGGGGTCATGACCTCAGAGATGGCAAAAGCTTCGCGGAAAGAGTACGATTTCAAGTTTATAATGGTAAACTTTAACTCTTGGGAATTGTCTTATTGATTGTGGTGATGTCTACTCAAAATTAGACAAAATATGGTTTCATGATAATATGAAGACAATGAGAATCCGTTTGTTTTATTGTTTTATGATAACATCAAGCAAAGTTTTAAATGCTTACTTTAGAATATAATTTTAATATCAAATAGAATAATTATACTAAAAACTGTCTCTGCTTTGCATGTCAAACCATCAGAAAATATAAACATAATTTTTAAAGGCATACACAAATACACAAATACACAAAAAATAGTATTTATTTAATGTGTACACGTTAAAATGGTATCTAAATATTATTGCCTTTTAAAGATACACCTTACATGATTGAAATGGATGTACGAGGGGACAGATACGTGGATTTCCCAATATCTGATATGAACATGAAAACGGGGGAATTTGAGGTATCATGTTATTTATACAGTGTAATATACCAAATAACCATCAAACTGTATAACTGTCTTACCTTTAAATTATATCAAACCGGAAATAGAAATAAGTGTAATCAGCTCCTGATCCTTACAATTATATTTTCAGATTGTTGGATTTTACTATGGTAAAAAGCCTGGGTTTGATCCGGTTCCGGGGAAAGTTATTCACTGGGCCGGCGGGCGGACTGAAGCGCCCCCTAACGAGCCATTCTGTGGCTTCAGGGGAGATAATCCTGACTGTGCTAAATATGGTGGGTGCATCTTTCAAGATGTGTTTCGTGTATAGGTTTTTGTTGCTAAATTGGTCGTTTGCTTCAGGATTTCATCAACCATGGTTGATTGATGATGCTGATAGGTTAGTTAATGACGGAGGTTATACATTCCAGAGTGGTCACCTATGCTGATATGTTAGTTAATGGCAAAGGTTTTATATTCCAGAGTTGTCACCTATGCTGATAGGTGTGGTCGCTTTGTTGTCTACTCTTCTGGCGGGAGTGATCTTTGTTGTCGGATTCCTTGTTTACAGGTGTGTTTACAGAATACTCTTTGTTTTATACATCTAAAAAAATACAAATATTACTATATTTGCATAAATAAATTGAAACTATGGAATTCTGCCCTTATACAAATTCATTTTGGAGTTAATTTTTAATCTCCAAAGTTGGCAATATGTATTGATTTGACAAAAAAATTCAAATAATTATTGGCAATTAATGGACAATTATAGAAGACCGTTATTTCTTTTTTTATCAATTTTAATTCTTTTGCATTTCAATATATGTTACTTAGGCGGTTCAAACTGGAAGCTGACATCAAGGACTTATCTTGGATTATTGATAAAAAGGATTTGAACCACAGACGAAATAATGGTGACCTTTCCATCAAAAGCCTAAATAGTGTTGTATGTATATTTGTTATCAACTATCAAAGTGCAGTGTAAATTGACATCTAAATCTTAGTTTTACATAAAAATACGCATGTAGGGGGGGAATGTCAATACCGATTGTTGTTCCCCATTCTATTTAGTTTTTCTCATGGAAAAAATACAAACTTGAACTTTTAAAAATCGTACACAGAACTCTCTTACACAAATCTTCAAAGAAGCAGCAATTGGCCTTTTGGAAAGGAAAGTGTTACTGTATTACTGGCCAAAATAGCTAAATAGCTCAACTGGTAGGGAACTGGTAAGCTTGAGACCCAGGGATTCCCAATTCAATCCCAGCCAGTTATCAAGCACTATGAGCAGACGTTGTCTGGACTGTGCGCTATATAAATGTTAACTTTTTTACTTTGTCAAGACAAGCCTTCAGACGGCGGATTCCGGGAATACCCTCAAACAGGTGTTCATCAGCATTGCTACTTATCAGGTAATCAAACAGTACCACAAAATATCATATATATATATATATATATATAAATATATATATATATATATATATATATATATCGATTTGATAAGATGTATGTATGGTTTATGTAAGAATGGTATATGACATAAGAATATATGCATACACTTGTATTTCCTGAAATCATTAAAATCTATTACAGGGACAAAATGTGGCCCTGCGGAATGTAGTTGGTAAGAAACTTGAAATGAAGAGGGAATTCTTGGTAGAAGTCAAACAGGTATGTTACAGTGCTTTAAAATATGGCCTAGGTTTTTAATCCAGCCAATCACGAGTCAGTATTGCTGTGCTGACACATGATTGGCCACGAAATTCTGTATAAAATCTACTTGGGGAAAGTTCAAACATTTAAATCAAATATGAAAGATTTCCATAAAACCCAATACAGAAAATACCTCAAAATAAAGTATATATTCGGTGACTACTAATTTGATTTGAAATTAAATCTTTTTTTTTAACATAACAATTAATATATTAACAACTGAGAAGCACCGAAATCATAAAGAGTGTAGAATAATTAGGAATTATAAAATATTTATGCCAGCTTTAAAACTAAGAGGAAAACAATATGAAATTGGCTTGAAAATCATCATTAAAAATGCTAAGCTTACCTAATACAACAAATTAGTGTAATATGAGTTAGTTGATGGACTTATATTGTGGTGGCAATTAATTTGGTGATCCAACTAGTTGCTGTCACATGGTTTTTATCAGAAAATCAAGACTCCTCCTAGTACCTTCCCACACAGACAAAACATCATAAAGAAGTTATGTTTGTTTTCTGTCATGCCGGTCAGAAAGATTGGTATATATGGGTAAATTACAAGTGATAACTTAATTACACTGGAATGAATAAAGTTTAGATGCCTGCAACCCTTTTCCTAGCCAATCACAAAAGAGTATTCTAAGAAAATAGTTATTTGATAATGATTTTGTGTAATTCTGTCAGCCAACAATCCTGGCCCCGGGGTACATCGGAGTTCCTCCTTGGTTAACCGGCGGGTCAGCCTGGAACCGACAATTGTGAAATAAATGATGTGAAACCAACGCCTCAGCATCCGCGTTATTGAACAATCCCCTGACAACTGGTAGCAGAGCTTGGTTTCAATCCACAGACCTCTGGGTTATTGGCCCAGCACACTTCCACTTTGGTATGGTCACTCATTCATTACTTGACAATGTATGATTGTCTTGTTTGACTCGACTATTATACTGCATAATGATCATGTGACCATACCTATACTTAATATTGGCCAAACATACTTCATAATGCTACATGCACTCATTTAAAGACGACCATCTGATTTAAAGTATGGATGCCCGTGGGCAGCCACTGACAAAACAGATGTGGAGATGTTACATAAGACAGGGTCAGTTGTGTGAGGTTACTGGGAGCGAGCATCGTGATTATGTGTCATTCTATTAACCCAGTATTGGTCTATTTCATGTCAGTTCAATATCTGAAATAATGGTGATAATTGAAATGTACAGCAACCAATTAATTTTTCTTGTAACTATAAGATATTTCACTGATATCATAATTAACATAGACTATATATAAATGTCCCTGAACAAAGAAATTTTAACAACTTTTACAGTTCCATTGGAAATAATTTTAACTTGACCGAGAAAGTAAAAATGTGAATTATATTTAAATTGCACACAAAATTTGAGTTCTTTGTATTTATAGTCCTCAATATGCTTTGATACTAATAATTGTAATATCTATTAATTTTCAGGCTTTGGTAATGTAATGCAATAAATAACATTTAAAGAGATATGGTTTTCAGAGGCGTGACATGACACACTCTAATATTGCAAAGTTTATTGGAGCTGTTGTGGAGCAACAAAACATTACTTTGCTTCATGAATACTGCCCAAAGGGGAGTTTGCAGGTAGGAACCATCTCTGCCCTCCGACGCCAAAAGACAGTAATGATCAAAATGACATTTTGGGTAAAAGAACAAAAAACATTTTCCTGATTGGCTCCATGGGTTAGTGCCCTTTGGCAGTGTTTTTTCCGTTGTTAGTGTTGGGGGTAATCAATTCACTGCTTTTTGCTAATAGAACCGCCTTTTGCCAATTTATTTCAATTTAAGGTTGCCTGGTGATTTATCTCATAACATAAGAGATGAAAATTGGCAGATAAGTAGCCAGGGGGTAGAACATTGAAAATATTAAATACAAAATAACTGTATTTTATCATTGACTTCCTTTTGCCATTGGAAGGCAGAACTACAGTACTCAGAACTACAGTATTCAGAACTACAATACTCAGAACGACAGTTCTCAGAACTGCTGTTTTAATGCTTTCTTATACATCTAATAAATGCCATTTATCTAGAACCAATCTCATTGAAGAATCATTACAAACAAATTCATATACATATTCATATATATATATATGTCTTTTTGGCCTATTCATAAACAGATTTAATTATATTATTGATTTTAATGTCTCCCATAGGATATGCTGGAATCGGAAGGCCTGCAGTTAGATATGGTGTTCAAAATGTCACTAATTGAAGACGTTATACAGGTAAAATACACGTAGCTCATCTTGCATTTCAAAATACACACACATCACGCTACTTTGAACTCAACCAAAGCCGATGCCGCTTGACACCCAAACTGGATTGAAATAAATGTAAAATGATAGATTTCAATACACAATCCAATCAGGCTTTGGAACTACAATCATTCAAGTGCTCATTAGTTAACTCTCCGCACTAAGTCTCGTCATTAGACACTAATAACATGTCCATATATATGGACAGTACACCACCTCGCAGGTGCCCTTATGCCTTTGCCCGGAATTCCGGTCACACGTCACTGGAACTTGTGGTTGTTGTTTAGGGTTTCCCTGTTCTATATATATATGTCAATCAATCAGAGCAATCCCCTTCATAATAGTGACATTATTCGCCCGCTGCACAAACCCATTGCAACGAGATGTCCTTGATAGTCCTAATATATATTTGGACTGCATAGTCTAGTCTCGTCATGCACTTTACAATAATGGAAATAACAGATGAGTTATTGATTGGTGTCTTTATTTTTCTGACACGAATTCATGCAATAATATACTTTGTATTCTTTGTGAAGTTCTCTTGAGGACTTGTTAGTCAGTTGACACATTTTACATTATTATTTGTTTGTTTGGGGTTTTACATCACTTTCAACATTATTTCAGTCATTTCGTGATGAGACCTACTTATAGCACATATAGTGCTGCCTCATTGAATTGTCATGTCAAGGACCTGCGACATTACATTATCTTCAGATGAATGTGTGAACCACCACATTCACATCTTAACCACATTTCACCCTCGTGGCTGAGATATAACCGACTCATTACTGCGGTTCCTTTTTTTTGTAAAAAGTGAGATTCATAGCCATTTTTTTATAACAAAATCGGCAGGCAAGTCAGGATGCCGTGATGGCCCTTCTGCACTGTATAATGGGACCACAGCTACGGCATATCTCCGATTACCACTGATGAACTCCCCGATGCCCGGGACCCTGTCAATTCGGCCGATTCTTACTTCGCGACCGGCACCCGGTGCAAATGTGACTGGGGTATTATTCGAGGTATGGATTTTCTGCACTCCTCTCCTGTGGTAAACCCTAGTCACATTTGTGGCAGTTTCAGTAAAGATGCCCGGCCTTTTACAATATCGGCCAGCAGTTCAAATTGCCGTGAGTGCACTGGGAGATCATCGGCCACAATTGGGCATCTTCAAGACGTCGTACGGTCATCGGCAACTTTTAGCTGCAACATAAAGGTTGCCGGCGTTTCCACAATGTCTTCTTACTATAAGACATCCTAAACTACACGGCAGGGTCCTGTGAGTGTCCCGCAGGCCATCGCCAAATGATCCAACGGGCTCCCTACGATATCACATAGACGTCTTTAGGATGTCCTTCAGACGTCTATCAAATGACCTAGATGTCTTTAGGATATCCTTCAGACATCTGTTACATGATACAGACGTCTTTAAAATATCCTACAGACGTCTGTGTCATTTCATTTTGCGGGTGCTGTGCGTTGCCCTCAGATTGTCGCTGATAAACTCAGCGCCCGGGACCCTGTGAGTCCGGCCGATTTTCACATCCCGGCCAGCGCCCGGTGCAGATGTGACTGAAACATTATTCAGGGTATGGCTTATCTGCACTCCTCTCCTGTGTTATTCAGGGTATGGCTTATCTGCACTCCTCTCCTGTCTAATTCAGGGTATGGCTTATCTGCACTCCTCTCCTGTGTTATTCAGGATATGGCTTATCTGAACCCCTCTCCTGTCTAATTCAGGGTAGGGCTTATCTGCACTCCTCTCCTGTGCTATTCAGGGTAGGGCTTATCTGTACTCCTCTCCTGTCTAATTCAGGGCATGGCTTATCTGAACCTGTGTTTTCAGGGTATGGCTGCTTATCTGCACTCCTCTCCTGTGTTATTCAGGATATGGCTTATCTGCACTCCTCTCCTGTGTTATTCAGGATATGGCTTATCTGCACTCCTCTCCTGTGTCATTCGGGGTATGGCTTATCTGCACTCCTCTCCTATCTAATTCAGGGTATGGCTTATCTGCACTCCTCTCCTGTCTAATTCAGGGTATGGCTTATCTGCACTCCTCTCCTGTCTAATTCAGGATACGGCTTATCTGCACTCCTCTCCTGTGTTATTCAGGGTAGGGCTTATCTGCACTCCTCTCCTGTCTAATTCAGGATACGGCTTATCTGCACTCCTCTCCTGTGTTATTCAGGGTATGGCTTATCTGCACTCCTCTCCTGTGTTTTCAGGGTATGAGTTATCTGCACTCCTCTCCTGTGTTTTCAGGGTATGAGTTATCTGCACTCCTCTCCTGTGTTTTCAGGGTATGAGTTATCTGCACTCCTCTCCTGTGTTTTCAGGGTATGAGTTATCTGCACTCCTCTCCTGTGTTATTCAGGGTATGGCTTATCTGCACTCCTCTCCTGTGTTATTCAGGGTAGGGCTTATCTGCACTCCTCTCCTGTGTTTTCAGGGTATGAGTTATCTGCACTCCTCTCCTGTGTTTTCAGGGTATGAGTTATCTGCACTCCTCTCCTGTGTTTTCAGGGTATGAGTTATCTGCACTCCTCTCCTGTGTTATTCAGGGTATGGCTTATCTGCACTCCTCTCCTGTGTTTTCAGGGTATGAGTTATCTGCACTCCTCTCCTGTGTTTTCAGGGTATGGCTTATCTGCACTCCTCTCCTGTGTTATTCAGGGTAGGGCTTATCTGCACTCCTCTCCTGTCTAATTCAGGATATGGCTTATCTGCACTCCTCTCCTGTGTTATTCAGGGTATGGCTTATCTGCACTCCTCTCCTGTGTTTTCAGGGTATGAGTTATCTGCACTCCTCTCCTGTGTTTTCAGGGTATGAGTTATCTGCACTCCTCTCCTGTGTTTTCAGGGTATGAGTTATCTGCACTCCTCTCCTGTGTTTTCAGGGTATGAGTTATCTGCACTCCTCTCCTGTGTTATTCAGGGTATGGCTTATCTGCACTCCTCTCCTGTGTTATTCAGGGTAGGGCTTATCTGCACTCCTCTCCTGTGTTATTCAGGGTAGGGCTTATCTGCACTCCTCTCCTGTCTAATTCAGGATATGGCTTATCTGCACTCCTCTCCTGTGTTATTCAGGGTATGGCTTATCTGCACTCCTCTCCTGTGTTTTCAGGGTATGAGTTATCTGCACTCCTCTCCTGTGTTTTCAGGGTATGAGTTATCTGCACTCCTCTCCTGTGTTTTCAGGGTATGAGTTATCTGCACTCCTCTCCTGTGTTATTCAGGGTATGGCTTATCTGCACTCCTCTCCTGTGTTTTCAGGGTATGAGTTATCTGCACTCCTCTCCTGTGTTTTCAGGGTATGAGTTATCTGCACTCCTCTCCTGTGTTTTCAGGGTATGAGTTATCTGCACTCCTCTCCTGTGTTTTCAGGGTATGAGTTATCTGCACTCCTCTCCTGTGTTATTCAGGGTATGGCTTATCTGCACTCCTCTCCTGTGTTATTCAGGGTAGGGCTTATCTGCACTCCTCTCCTGTGTTTTCAGGGTATGAGTTATCTGCACTCCTCTCCTGTGTTATTCAGGGTATGGCTTATCTGCACTCCTCTCCTGTCTAATTCAGGATAGGGCTTATCTGCACTCCTCTCCTGTCTAATTCAGGATACGGCTTATCTGCACTCCTCTCCTGTGTTATTCAGGGTATGGCTTATCTGCACTCCTCTCCTGTGTTTTCAGGGTATGAGTTATCTGCACTCCTCTCCTGTGTTATTCAGGGTATGAGTTATCTGCACTCCTCTCCTGTGTTTTCAGGGTATGGCTTATCTGCACTCCTCTCCTGTGGCATCTCATGGGCGACTTACATCCTCAAACTGCATAGTGGATGGAAGATTTGTGGTAAAAATCACTGATTTTGGTTTGCCAACAATCCTTGGACAGCCTCCAGATTCAGACGCATACACCATTGAACAGGATGATAATTGCATGAGTAAGATCTTTTTTTTTTTTTTTTTTGACGAATGGCCATCCTTTTTTGCATGATAAAGGACTGTTACAATTCAGGCAGATTCAGATTGTATTCAAAGGCAACTACTAAAACTACAAATTTAAAGGTTTATTGTCAAATATCAAGTTACAAGGGTTTGTCTTAGGGTCTTTATTTTCACATATATTATATAGACCTTATAATATATTTATTATTACTCTAAGAGCTGCATATAGAAATGATGCATACCTATTTGCAGAGTTGTTGTGGCGGGCCCCTGAGCATCTCCGGGAGGGAATGCCAGCCAAGGGAACACGCAAGGGAGACGTCTACAGCTTCGGTATCATCCTGGAGGAAATCATACTGAGGAACGGACCATACTCTCAGGCCTCAGAGACAATGTCATCACAAGGTAACAATGACGTGTATTAACACAATTTATTTATTTATGGTAATAGTTAGACCTTTAAAAAAGTCATGAAACCACAGAAGTCACTGGCTATTTTACAGAGGTTTGAGGTATGCTTAAATAATATGACCATGAAACTGTGATACAAGCATGCTATTTTACTAAAATCAACTAAAATACACTGACCATGGTTGTGTTTTCCTGAAAGTGCCAGGTACTGCCTGTGCTCTGTTGACCACTAGGTGGCCACATGTGTATAATCATGTAACCTCTATTGTGGTTTGTCGGGGTGTTAGGCCTGTACCATTGGACAAACATTAATGAACAAACAGGGCTCTGTAAGTCAAATCACTCCATTGTCCCAATCTAAAGGTGCCCCTTTCATTTTATGTGCCATTTGAAAGCAGATGAGTCTTTTGCTAAAATCCAAATCATATTTGAGAAATGTTGTCATCAAACTTTGATTTTAGTGAGATAGCTTGCTTGTATCACAGTTTCGTGGCCACATATAACTTAAGCAAGCCTGTGCCTTTTCTGTGGTTTCATGAATGCTTTCAGGTGTTACTACTGTTGATTGTTATTTTCAATATCTTCTGCAAGAAGAAAATTATTTTATTTAATCAATGAGACAAGTAAGAATAGAATAGATGAGAAAAGAATAGCTTGGAATAAAATAGAATAGATTATAATATATTTGAAAAGGATATATATGAATAGAACCGATACCTCATAAGATTATGAGGTATTGATGGAATAGGAAATTAAACTTTTCACTGTTTATATATTAATATTAGATTCCGAGATACATTGTAAAACATTCAACATTGAAGCTCTTGCATTGCCATCCCAAAGGCCTAAAATAATTTCATAATTTCAAGTTCATGGTCAGTAGCTGTTATAAGATGTTTAAATTTGAGTGAAATGTTTAAATTCTCAACAAACCAAGCCTGAGCATGTATCTAGTATAAGTACGTTTAAATGGGTCTGATATGGTGGGTTTTAGAAATTATAAAGAGAGTAAAGGCGGGTGAGAACCCTCCATTTCGTCCGACTATCCCATTGGTCACTTGCACCAAGGAATTGCGAGATCTGATTGGAGGATGTCTAGAGGAGGACCCGGATTCAAGACCAGATTTCTCTTCCATGAGACATGCCATTAAAAATATGAACAGGTATGACATTTTTCTTGATATAATCTGGTTATTAGGACAATTTTTGTCAGTAACTATTGGAACATAAATTTGTTTTGCATGATAAGCATTATTGCAGGAATAAATGAATAAATAGATTCTTAATGACATATACACAAAATGAGGCTATTCAGCAGCATTCACCACCCCATACACCTACCATGTTCCTAGGTATGTAATTTGAAGACAGGCTCCAGGCAGAATATAATGTCAAGTACAGAGACAGAATGTGTTTTTCAAAAACAACATTAATGTCACATCTGGTGCTGTTAAACCTTATTTATCTAATTAAATATTTATCTAAAGCCCCAACTATGAAGCAATGTTAATATTGTTTTGATAAATGGTCTGGTATAATATCAGAATGGAGGTGTCTTTGGAGACATATTCTGTCTCTGGATTAGATATTATGTCAAACCTATAGCTCGTTTTAATATAAATATATAATTATATATATATATATATATATATATATATATATATATATATATATATATATATATATATATATATATAATTATATATATATATATATATATATATATATATATATATATATATATATATATATATATATATATATATATATATATATATATATATATATATATATATATATATACTTTGAGACTGTTGGTGTACAAATGAGAGATCTGTGTTCTACAGGGGCAAGGAGACAAATCTGATGGACAATTTACTGAACCGCATGGAGCAGTACGCCACCAATCTAGAGGGCATAGTTGCTGAGAGGACGGCTCAACTCCTCATTGAGCAGAGGAAGACGGAGCAGCTCCTGCTGCAGATACTTCCAAGGTATGCAAAAATATCCACCTCATATTTTGAATGTTATTGTCAAATTGGTTTTTTTTATAGTGTACTGCTAATAGGAATTATACCATATGGGAGTAACAATATCACTGCTGTACAATTTATCACATACACTCACATGCATATACATATATGTATAGCTTATATTTAGATATTTTCACTTAAAAAAATAAAGTAAGCCATATTTTATAAGCTTGTATGATATTCTATACAGATCCATTGCCGAGCAACTCAAACAGTCAAAGAGTGTGGATCCGGAGACTTTTGAAATGGTTTCTATCTACTTCTCTGACATTGTGGGATTCACTAACATCTCAGCCGCGAGTACCCCAATGCAGGTCTGTTTTACAAGGCTTTGATATCCTACATCATAACACTTCACTTGTTTTGGATATATTCAGATTAAGCTAAATACGATAGTCATGCTTACATAATTGGAAAATATCAAAATTTCCGTTGTCACCACATTTTGTATCCGTCCCTTCAGAGAAAAAGATTTACAAGGAAATACAAAAGGTGCGGATGCCTTCCCACTGAGGATTATGGATACACACGCATAAGCAATCCCTGAAAGTATATTTACGATTGCAAAGTAAACTTATTCTGTTTTATTTCAGATTGTAGCCATGTTAAATGATCTCTACACCTTGTTTGATTCTATTTTGGAAAATTATGACGTATACAAGGTAAATCTTTCTATTAATAACAACGTCATAGGTTTAACTCTATCATTGGATTTGATTGTCATTCATGGATGAAAAACAATTAGCTTTGATAATAATAATGTTTATCTTTAAAATCACGAGGTTTGTGATACCTACACGATACCTATTATGATAATTAAATATCGAGTGATACCAACATGATAGCCTTGTGTTTGGCATGTGACTATTATTAATACCTGCACACAACACCTTAATAAGAAACAATTCATGCCCTTTCTTTGCATTTTAAAGATTGAGACTACTGTTGATGCATGCAATATGCTATCTTGATCATCTTGATAGGAAAGTAATTCTTGCCCTCTGGTTGATGTGTTTTTTAAGGTTGAGACTATTGGTGATGCCTATATGATCGTCTCGGGTCTACCAGAGAGGAATGGCATGCAACATGCTCCGGAGATTGCCAGGGTGTCTTTGGCCCTACTGGACTCAATGGACAGCTTCAGGATCAGACACATGCAGGAAGTCAGAATGAAGCTTAGGATTGGACTGCACAGTGGTAAAATCCTCAGTATTTACTACATTTAGCATTCTGTTGCATTTTGGTGAGCATTCCTTGGAAAAATTGCAAAAATGTGTTATTTTGCATTCAACAAATTTTAAAATAAAAAATAATCTCACAAATTTCATGAACGAAATGATGTATAAGTCTCTTCCTTAAGGAAAAATGTGTTTCATATTTTTCACCTTTAAATAAATGAACAATACTATGAATTATAAAAATATCTAAAAAACAATTACAGGTTCCTGTGTTGCTGGAGTGGTTGGTCTTAAAATGCCCAGATATTGTCTTTTTGGTGACACTGTTAACACAGCATCCAGGATGGAGTCAAATGGAGAAGGTATTGATAATATTGTTAACTCTTTCCTAAATTGTACACAGGTCCAAATAGTATACAAAAATGTGTTTGAGATGGACTTAAAATGGCTAGAACATGCAATGAATTAAAATAAAATAAAATCACCTGATTTTTGCTTATTTAGGAAGGTACCTAGTAAACGTGATTGGAGAAGAATTACTGTATACCGAGAAAAATTCGCGCCTAGTTATTTTCGCGCCATCGCCATTTTCGACAGGTTCGCGCCGTTTTATTTTCGCGAATTTTGGATTTCTAGTACATAATATTATCACAAATTACGCTTTGCAGGTCGAGAACAGAACAAAACAAAAAATTTTGAAACACTTTGTTTTGACTTTGTTCTCACTGATTCCAATTATCAGCGTTCACAGTTTTGCATTTCGTCTTTGTTTCCACTGCTTTGAGTCGTGTCTTCCCTTTTTGGCAGAAATGCTTTCACACGTGGATCGATCTTAATTGCATTTTAAATGATAAATAAAGGTATATACATAATATTATCACAAATTACGCTTTGCAGGTCGAGAACAGAACAAAACCATACATTATTGCGCAATATATTAACTATCGTTTTCGCGCTAAAAACAAGAGCCTCTTCCCGTCACTTCCGCCTTTGAAAATTGCGACCACGTGTTGCGTTGAGTTGTGTCTTCCCTTTTTGACAGAAACACCTTCACACGTGGATCCATTTTAATTGCGTTTTAAATGATAAATAAAGGTATTTACCCAACATTAGCACAAAATATGCCTTGCAGGTCGAGAACAGAACAAAACCATTCATCCATTTAAATGCATTACGCAATACGAGGTCGTCATTTTAAAAACACGGTAAATTTGATGTGTGGCAACACGAAGAGAAGCCAGGGATCCATCGTTGCGCAATATATTAAATTTTTCAATGCGTGTTCATAGACTCCAATTGTTTTCGCGCCAAAAATAAGAGCTTGTCCCCGTCACTCCCGCTTTTTAACATGACGACCTCGTATTGCGTAATGCATCTTCAATTTCGCGTCCATTTAATTTCGCGAATGACGTCCTGGCGCGAATTAACGCGAAAATAAAAAGGTCGCGAAAATTTGTCTGTATACAGTATTGCTTTCTGTTATAAGACCATAACTATACACTACAGGCTGATAATCGCAAAAGGTTTCCCTGAAATCATTTATTTTTTTGTTATTTGTGTGTATTTTTAGCTTTGAAAATCCACATGAGTAGCTCTATCACAGATATACTCAAGACTTTTGATACATTTGACATTGAAGAGAGAGGAACCATTGAAGTTAAGGTAAATGCTTCTTGATGTTTTCCATGGAAATAACATGAAAGCCCCAGAAATTCTTTGTATCCAATTTGTACTTTGAATACAATATCATTACATATGTTTTGCCTATGGGGACATGAGCGGGGGATATGTGATCTACTCGCTGGCTAAGTGAGCTGGGGTCTAACCTAGCTGCCTAACTCTACCTATCCGCTGGGAGATAAGAAGGACTGCAGACTCAGCGTATACCATGCACAATAGTCGTCTTTATTCGGTGCTTGTGTACACTACAGTCTGGCTAGGGAAGGCATGGCAAGAGCGTGATATATAAAATATCCCAATGCTGATAACTAAATGAAGTCCTCGGGCTTGGTGGTGCATCCAAAGTCTATACAAGTTGCAGTCACAGAACTGAGTGTTGTGGATCTTCTAGGCAAGTGGATTCTTCTCCCCGAGTAATGATTTCTGGGCCGTTATAAAGGAATCTGTGTGCATACTAATGAGCCTTCACCTGCTGGCCTCACTGCATCTTTTTCCGCAGTTCCGGGTTGGATCCATGAGTCATCCTTCCTGTCTGGATGCTCCTAGCAACGACAGCCCGGCAACGCATCTCATTAGCTTGCACTTGTTGGCCTCACATTTGCACTCGGTGAACTCTCTGATCTCTGCCAGATATCATGATTATCTATACTTATATATAAATGTTTATAAATGTCTATAGATGGGTAATCCGTATCCTACAATACGACTCTATAGAGTGTGGGAAAAGTATAGTAAAAGAGAAATATATATGTAATATATCTCACGTGGCCAGTGCATTTTTAGTCATCATCCTTAATGTAGATTTTTTTCATTTTTATTTACTAACATATACAACATCTCCAACAAGATGACACATGCACATGATACTTTTGTAAAACCAATGACAGTAGTATCCAACATGCCATCATATATATTCTTTATAGTAAGATCATCAAAGGCCTTTGACTTGTTTACAAAAATGCATCAACCTTAATGTAATGGTCAGATTATCGAATTAAGTTTATTTTACAAAAGTACAAATCCATTTATCAAGCATAGAGCACAAATAACATTATTTATTACTCTGTTTACAAGTTTGCTGTTCCTAGAAATGAGGGCCCCTTCTTAGAATCCAGGCACAGGACTACTCCTCTCCTTTAAAGTCTAGCCCTCTGTCCTGTGTCAAATAATAATACCCAATCACAAACTAGGTCACTTGGGTTATAGTTCATATGACAGGTCATGACCCTGCAGGTAGGCAAATGAGGTACTCACTAGCCAATTGGGTTTCCAGAAAATAGGACAGGCTGAGAACTTGGCTGCTTGTGCTGGTCTATTTTATATACACCATGCACAGGGGACAACCCTCAGTTCAGCACTGTACCTACAACTATACTGACAGTGTTGAATTAAAATATATCTTCAAACTACATCTCAAGTATTATGTTGCTATCCAAGTATCATGAACTGTAGTACAGCCTAATTCCCTAGCTCCAATCACTGCTCACAACATTGCATTAATCTTTGTTTTAAGTTTCCCTTAGAATACCATTTCATGCCTCATGACTTCATTTCATGCCTCATGTACATTGATATTTGCAGGGAAAAGGATCCATGACAACGTATTGGCTGAAAGGAGAACATCCCAGGAAAGCTTAGAATGATTGGACTTTTGGCATTGACAGAGCAATTCAAAAGATACTGGCTAGCATACGGCTGACACATTATGCCTACAATTTCTAATGCAATTTATTATAATTTATATCTGATGGATGTTTTTCCAAAGTGATATTGTAAAATAGATAAGTTAGTATCATTTGACCTATTTAATTGTGTGCTGGCAGTTTTGCATTACTTTCAAGGCTTTATTTGTGTAAAATGACGATAAGCCTTTGTTTAAAGTATATAGCGCATGTCACTATTTAACTCCTGCAGATTAAAAAGGTAAAGGTAACATTTAAATAGCTCTGATTTCAGACAACGTCTGCTAAAAGCACTTGATAGTATTGATGAAATTCAATGTGAATGCTCAATGTGAATGCTCTACCTGGGTGAATGCTCTACCTGGGTGAATGCTCTACCTGGGTGAATGCTCTACCTGGGTGAATGCTCTACCTGGGTGAATGCTCTACCTGGGTGAATGCTCTACCTGGGTGAATGCTCTACCTGGGTGAATGCTCTACCTGGGGAATGCTCTACCTGGGCGAATGCTCTACCTGGTCGAATGTTCTACGTGGGCAAATGCTCTACCTGGGTGAATGCTCTACCTGGATGAATGCTCTACCTGGGTGAACGCTCTACCTGGGTGAATGCTCTACCTGGGTGAATGCTCTACCTGGGCGAACGCTCTACCTGGTCGAATGTTCTACGTGGGCAAATGCTCTACCTGGGTGAATGCTCTACCTCGATGAATGCTCTACCTGGGTGAATGCTCTACCTGGGTGAATGCTCTACCTGGGTGAATGCTCTACCTGGGTGAACGCTCTACCTGAGCGAACGCTCTACCTGGGCGAACGCTCTACCTGGGCGAACGCTCTACCTGGGTGAATGCTCTACCTGGGTGAATGCTCTACCTGGGCGAACGCTCTACCTGGGTGAATGCTCTACGTGGGCGAATGCTCTACCTGGGCGAATGCTCTACGTGGGCAAATGCTCTACGTGGGCAAATGCTCTACGTGGGCAAATGCTCTACCTGGGTGAATGCTCTACCTGGGCGAACGCTCTACGTGGGCAAATGCTCTACCTGGGTGAATGCTCTACCTGGGTGAATGCTCTACCTGGGTGAATGCTCTACCTGGGTGAATGCTCTACCTGGGCGAATGCTCTACCCGGGTGAATGCTCTACCTTGGTGAATGCTCTACCTGGGTGAATGCTCTACTTGGGCGAACGCTCTACCTGGGGAATGCTCTACCTGGGCGAATGCTCTACCTGGGCGAATGCTCTACCCGGGTGAATGCTCTACCTGGGTGAATGCTCTACCTGGGTGAATGCTCTACGTGGGCAAATGCTCTACCTGGGTGAATGCTCTACCTGGGCGAATGTTCTACCTGGGTGAACGCTCTACCTGGGTGAATGCTCTACCTGGGCGAATGCTCTACCTGGGTGAATGCTCTACCTGGGTGAATGCTCTACCTGGGTGAATGCTCTACCCGGGTGAACGCTCTACCTGGGTGAATGTTCTACCTGGGTGAATGCTCTACCTGGGTGAATGCTCTACGTGGGCAAATGCTCTACCTGGGTGAATGCTCTACCTGGGCGAATGTTCTACCTGGGTGAACGCTCTACCTGGGTGAATGCTCTACCTGGGTGAATGCTCTACCTGGGTGAATGCTCTACCTGGGTGAATGCTCTACCTGGGTGAATGCTCTACCTGGGTGAATGCTCTACCTGGGTGAATGCTCTACCTGGATGAATGCTCTACTTGGGCGAACGCTCTACCTGGGGAATGCTCTACCTGGGCGAATGCTCTACCTGGGTGAATGCTCTACCTGGGTGAATGCTCTACCTGGGTGAATGCTCTACCCGGGTGAATGCTCTACCTGGGTGAATGCTCTACCTGGGCGAATGCTCTACCTGGGCGAATGCTCTACCCGGGTGAATGCTCTACCTGGGTGAATGCTCTACCTGGATGAATGCTCTACTTGGGCGAACGCTCTACCTGGGGAATGCTCTACCTGGGCGAATGCTCTACCTGGGTGAATGCTCTACCCGGGTGAATGCTCTACCTGGGTGAATGCTCTACCTGGGTGAATGCTCTACGTGGGCAAATGCTCTACCTGGGTGAATGCTCTACCTGGGTGAATGCTCTACCTGGGTGAACGCTCTACCTGGGTGAATGCTCTACCTGGGTGAATGCTCTACCTGGGTGAATGCTCTACCTGGGCGAATGCTCTACCTGGGCGAACGCTCTACCTGGGGAATGCTCTACCTGGGCGAATGCTCTACCTGGGTGAATGCTCTACCTGGGTGAATGCTCTACCTGGGTGAATGCTCTACCTGGGTGAATGCTCTACGTGGGTGAATGCTCTACGTGGGTGAATGCTCTACCTGGGTGAATGCTCTACCTGGGTGAATGCTCTACCTGGGTGAATGCTCTACCTGGGTGAATGCTCTACCTGGGTGAATGCTCTACCTGGGTGAATGCTCTACCTGGGTGAATGCTCTACCTGGGTGAATGCTCTACCTGGGTGAATGCTCTACGTGGGTGAATGCTCTACCTGGGTGAATGCTCTACCTGGGTGAATGCTCTACCTGGGTGAATGCTCTACCTGGGTGAATGCTCTACCTGGGTGAATGCTCTACCTGGGTGAATGCTCTACCTGGGTGAATGCTCTACCTGGGTGAATGCTCTACCTGGGTGAATGCTCTACCTGGGTGAATGCTCTACCTGGGTGAATGCTCTACGTGGGTGAATGCTCTACCTGGGTGAATGCTCTACCCGGGTGAATGCTCTACCCGGGTGAATGCTCTACCTGGGTGAATGCTCTACCTGGGTGAATGCTCTACCTGGGTGAATGCTCTACCTGGGTGAATGCTCTACCTGGGTGAATGCTCTACCTGGGTGAATGCTCTACCTGGGTGAATGCTCTACCTGGGTGAATGCTCTACCTGGGTGAATGCTCTACCTGGGTGAATGCTCTACGTGGGTGAATGCTCTACCTGGGTGAATGCTCTACCCGGGTGAATGCTCTACCCGGGTGAATGCTCTACCTGGGTGAATGCTCTACCTGGGTGAATGTTCTACCTGGGTGAATGCTCTACCTGGATGAATGCTCTACCTGGGTGAATGCTCCACCTGGGTGAATGCTCTACCTGGGTGAATGCTCTACCTGGGCGAATGCTCTACCTGTATGAATGCTCTACCTGGGTGAACGCTCTACCTGAATGCTCTACCTGGGTGAATGCTCTACCTGGGCGAATGCTCTACCTAGGCGAATGCTCTTCCTGGGTGAATGCTCTGCCAGTTGAGTTATTTTGGCTATATCAGTTCATATAAGGAGAATCTTTAATATCTGGCAGTGCATATATTGACAAACAATGACTGTTCAAACTATTTTGTATCATTTTGCTGAAATGACACCTACCAATCTACACTTGATTTCGAGGTTCTCTTCACAACTATATTCAAAATTGGAGCAAATTCTCAGTTAATTTCGAGTTTTTTATCACAATTTTTCACAAAATGGGAGCCAAAGTAAACATATAGATTTATGCAAGTTATTTACCATTTTTACCGTGCGGAAATGGTATGTGCATCAATAGCACTACTACACTCTATTTACAGGTTGACATACGACTGTGAAGAATACTTTGCAAACAAAATTGAATGGTTGAATTATACTGTTCAATTGGCTAAATCAATCATAATTTGTTACAAAAATAATCCCAAGTAAACTTTCTTGTAAACACATGTCTTTCACAGGGGGAGGTCTTTTGTTTCCTGTTTACGGTTTTGATATATTTCCGTTATCTAACATCCTAACCTAACAAATACTTGTTCATAAAAGCCGTGAGTCTTTGTTCAGAGCTGTTTTGAATTTGCCTCATGCTCTTATTGTAGAAATGTTTGTTTTGTTCAGGTTCATTTTCATGATATGCTTTTGATATTTCTGACATGTTGAATCGCAATCGCTTGGGGACATGTTAATGAAAACGTTTTTTATAATCGGCATATTTGCTAATCTTGTGGCTCTCTGTATTTCACTGTAAGCTGTGTTGGTTCTCATAGTAGAAGACAAGATTTCTGCACTTAAGATGAGGAGGAGGTGAAATGAGACTACTTCATAAACTAACTGACCCAGATGGCAAGTCGTACAGCATTTGAATTGTGTGACTGTGTAGACTAAAATCAAAGATTAAAATTAAAATCTTGTATGGCCCTTTCAACAAATATCCATTCCAAAGAATCAAAGATTTTTTCATAATCTAATAGTATTATTATTACAGCTGTATGTTTTTGTCAGTGATACAGTCACCCAATGCATTCACAATACCTAAGTTTATATCTGTCTATTTATGGAGCCAGGCGACATGTCTGCTATAATAAGACAAAATGCGTTCTTCATATACCCAGTACTTATATTATACCTTGCTTGAGTAAATAAGAGGTTTTATTGGGTTTATATAATGGGACAGTCTCTTGTATAGCTTGCTTACATCCTGAGTTTTTGTTTTTATCCTAAAGTGATTATGATTTAATTAAATAAACACAAAAGAATGATATGATCTTACAAGCCTAGAAGTGACCACTTTGATATTAAATGTATAAATCCAAGAGGGAAATCACAATTGGTCATAAATAAACCATAGAAATGGAAAAATATTGTCTCAATTTATTTGTTGATGTCCATGATAAATATTGAACTCTTGTAGAGAATTGCTATATTTTGATTTAAAGTCAGTGACATATATCTATAAGAGTTTAATACACAATGACCTTTAATTGACCTTTGAATAAAGAAACTTTATCATGACCTTTCTCGACGAAAACGGAATTTTCAGAAGAAAGGACAATACTCCTAAATCAATTCATGACCTAATACATAAATATATTTGAACATTATTGCTCTCAGATTTGAACACTCTCCAAAGTTTATTTTTATATGGAAGTTGAGTTCAAACATCCAAAACAACATCATAATGTTCGCCATTGTTTGCAATATACATTGAGGCATCTCTGTAGCGACTCCGCTCATGTTCCTCCCAGCTCAGGGGATAAAATGTCTGCCAGCGGATTCTGTGCTGTCCGTATGGCCCATATACGGCTATGGGGACATCAAATAGTGTAGCGGCTGCAAAGATCTCCACATCTGTACCCCACTTCCCGTTCTTCCCCATGGAAGTCCGTAATATGTACTCGTCCATTCTCTCCTCCAACAGGAGAGAGTCCTCATATAAGTCAGGTCTGTCTAACATATGGTTGACAATGTGTAGCCGCATTTTCTCATGATGTTCCTCTGTTGAGAAGGCCTCGGACCACTATTACAATGTCCCATTGAAAACCATAGTAAATGCCTCACCTTCAAAAATTCATAGAAAATATTCGTATCGACCTAGGGTATTTTGAAAAATACTTATAAGATGGCAAAAATATTTATCTTCCTAAAAGCAGAGTATGAAGTTAGGTTGACCATTGAAATTTTTTGCTAGGATCTGTTAAAGCGCCACCTATCTTGAAAACAAAGAACAGAACATGGCAATATAGAAATGAGCCCCTGATAGCAAAGATCAATATATAGTCCCTTCAATTATTCTCATTATTTTTCTAATAACTTTGACAAAACAAGCCATTATTGTGCTATTAAATATCACGATTCATTTTATGTCTAATGTGATCTGCATCTCGTTATTATCATGTATAATAAGGGGGAGTAGGAAATTATCAAGCACTACTTTCGTATGCCCTGGTCCCACATATCAAATAGTAGACTCAGGTCTAATAGAGATCAAATATAGACCTAAATGCAACTTTATGCCAATTATAGTCATCTATGATATTACCCTAATTAAGTGCAGGTGTTAAAACAAGCATGCATGCTTACCTATATACCATAGTGCCACCTATTGGCTCCCCTGGTCTTACCAGATTAGAGTACCATTCAGGGCATTTTGGTGCCACACAATAAGGGATGATTAAAACTAGTATTTCATTTTATATTGACTTCAAACTTTCAGAATCAAATTGTAAAGTAGGGATGCACATGTATAAATTTTAAATAACTACGCAAAAGAATTTTTTAATGCCAAAAAAAATCAAAAACTTTTTAAGAAATCATGAAAAAATGCTATTTTGTGCTGTAAAATGTTGTTTTGAGTCGATATTATAGGATAAAGAGTACAAAATGATACTTTATTATGCAAATTATTTAAATTTGAATGTTACCTTCTGATTTCATGCATAATTTATGAAATATTAAAAATAGAGATCCCTCTAAGAGCAATATATTAGGATGTTACACAGAAAACAGAGAGTCTGAGAGCATGCATTTTGCCTAATTGATGAGCATGAAGTTCACAATGGACATTTTATACAGTTTTTTCTTATACATCTTCACATTGTTAACTCTCTCTGCTGTGTATATTTATTATATAAAATACACCTATTGACTTGTGCAGCATGTGGTCCAGGTGCCAATAGAGCATGCACTTCAATATAGAGGTTTATAGGGGTTGTTGGCATTGTCATACATTATATCAGGCAAAAAGGGACCTGATATGGATTAAACTACACTGGATCTATTTCCTATTTACATAAATTTACTAAATTAATTGACAAATCACTGCTCAAAAGATTCACAGTTGAAAGTTAAACTCCATGCTGTTTGCCTATTAGGCCTCGGACCACTATTACAATGTCCCATTGAAAACCATAGTAAATGCCTCACCTTCAAAAATTCATAGAAAATATTCGTATCGACCTAGGGTATTTTGAAAAATACTTATAAGATGGCAAAAATATTTATCTTCCTAAAAGCAGAGTATGAAGTTAGGTTGACCATTGAAATTTTTTGCTAGGATCTGTTAAAGCGCCACCTATCTTGAAAACAAAGAACAGAACATGGCAATATAGAAATGAGCCCCTGATAGCAAAGATCAATATATAGTCCCTTCAATTATTCTCATTATTTTTCTAATAACTTTGACAAAACAAGCCATTATTGTGCTATTAAATATCACGATTCATTTTATGTCTAATGTGATCTGCATCTCGTTATTATCATGTATAATAAGGGGGAGTAGGAAATTATCAAGCACTACTTTCGTATGCCCTGGTCCCACATATCAAATAGTAGACTCAGGTCAACAGGATGGAAGAAAAGGCTCTGAACAAACAGTTTCCGTCTGGCCGGACGTGTTGGATCCTGGTCGGAAACTGAGCAGCTCCATAAGGCTTTAGTGGGACTGGATTACCCAGGAAGTCTTCCTCATCATCGTCTGTGATAGACACGGTCTCATCAAAACCTGGGGGTAGGGTGGCATTAGCGTTATTGTCTTTCTCACCCAGATATATGTCAATGGATTCTTCCTTCAGTCCCAATGACATTGCAATTTTCATCTTCTTCTTGTTGTCTAGTGGGTGAAATATGCTAGCTCTCCTGTGGTCAGATCGGAAAGTTTGGTCAATGTTCCTGAAATATAGGACACATTTGTAAGGTCCTTTTTAAGGTTTTGTTCACAATATCAGGTTATATCACACAAACAAATACACATACACACACACCCACAACCCACACACGCACACACATGAGAACAACATAACTTTTTTATTTATCATTCCTCTCAGGAGATGCCATGGATACACACACATACATGCACACACATACACATTTACACCCGTGTGTGTTGCTGTTTGACCGGTACACATATTCACCTTCGTCAGTGGATTTGAAAGTTTATAAAACAATAGTAATATTTATCTTAATGAAAAAGTAAAATATATATCCGAACATACGCTTTGTTTTTCTGTATAATCTGCCATTCATTTTCACCAATTTCCTGCATCTGTGAGAATATTCCTGTGGATAAAAATAATAATGGATATCCAAGCTACTATATAATCATAAACAATGGCCAATTATATCTATATATTAGTGACACGTCTAAGGGGCAGACCATTATTCATTCGGGGGTGGAGGAAAGTTGAAAAAAATATATTGGTGAGATCACTTGATGGAGACAAAATTGAGAATGCCAGAGAAATAAATAAATTGAGACTCGCACATCTGCAGAAAAAAGAGTTTCAACCTTGGAGAAGTCTATTTTAGAGGGGAAAAGGAAACTAAAACAATTAGGTACAATCTACCCAAAATATGTTTAGGGAACTAGTTTTGAGGCATCAGTGACAAATACAATTTATGTCGGGCAAATCTAATTCAGGCAGTTTTAAAGCCAAACCTTTATGTTAACTACTCACAGAAATGCTTTCAATCATAATTATTTCTTGATAATTTTAAGCTCTGTAGCATTCACTCTCCAGTGCTGTCCTCTTGTGGTGAATGTGAGAGTTGAATGAAGGGTAAAGGAAATCATAAAGTACCAGTTTATGTTTTTGTATGTAGCATTCACTCTCCAGTGCTGTCCTCTTGTGGTGAATGTAAGAGTTGAATGAAGTTTATGTTTTTGTATTTAGTGATGCCTCTGGTGTTGAGCATACGAACTATGTACATTGTACATGTACATGTACATGTACATGTACAAGAGCTGGTATATATATATGTGTGTGATCCACATCACAGGCGGTCAGTCTGCAGTCAGTAGGGAGTCAGTCTGGAGTCAGCTTGGAGTTGAGAGAAACAACAGGAAAATACCTAATATACATATTGTATTACATTACTGGAATAAAATGGATTATTGAACATTAGTGAACATGGGTCTTAATTGATTTGTTCACTGGAAGCGGAACACGTAAAAATATATAAATATATCTACATTTTGCCTCACCCACAACAAGGGGCGAATGTGTTATAAGCTCAGTGTATTGGGCCATAGTATCGGGCTTTGCATGTGCATGGGTTTGTGGGTCTGTCTGTCAACAGAAATTTTGACATTTTGCTATCTTATCAGCAAGATACAGGCTTCAGATATTTTACCACACATGCAAACCAGAAATAGAATTACCTCAGATGTGACCTTGATGTGATCAAAGGTTTTAAATTGTAACCACATTCTTACATTGTAAGCCAAAATATTTGACATTTTGTTTTAATTTACTATATCTTAAAGGCATTGGCCTACTGATCTTCTGTGAATTAAGATGTCCCATTCCTTATCTACAACAAATGAGCGCACACTTTTGTGTGGCTCTTATGTCAGGTGTTGTTTCCCAGTCACATTTATTCCTTTTTTGAACATTTCCAATTTCCCAAAAGGTGCTGAGGCAATGGATTTTTTTTGACAAAATCGGTTGTCAACCTAGGCATCTTTAAACTCTCTGATGTCTGCAGTGCCCATATCTATTTTGACCACACACATGACAAAACATACAAAACCTCCTGGCACTCAGGACTTTATAGCCAGGTGAAGTTTACTTCAATAAATGATTACTTGAAATAGTTGGATTAACTGTGAATTAGTGTAAATAAGGCATTATAACTTTTTGATAAATCATACATCCATTTACACAGATATACGTATAAAATATGTTTGGATCCCAGGAAAACAAATTGGTGGCCCAAGCGACTGAGAACAAAAATTGAGAATGACTTTGTGCCAACAAAAAAAATATATGCAAAATTCTATTCCTCCAACCCCCTGAATGAATAATGGTCCATCTCTAATAGGATACATAAAACAAGCTACCCTTCAAAATCTAAATTGAAGAAGAGATACCATGGCCACTTCCACAACAAATTTCTTTTTAAATAAATATTTATTTTAACGGTGCTCAAAGTTGGGCTCTGGGCCAACTTACTCGAAATTTAAAACCCATTATCAAGTCTTTAAATTAACGTTGTATTTATGAAAACCCATTGGTTAGAGACAAATTACTTCCAGATTTTGCTGACCATTTTTTGGGGATCTTCTTTGTACCGCTGATTTTAGAACAATTTAAATCATTGCAATAAGTGTATATATATGAAAGAGATCAATGAAAACTTGTCAATTCCATTTTTGTCTTGACTGGTAATATATTTTTTTATCTGTTCTGATCCAATTTTATCTTTTCTAATCTAGTCTTATCTATTCTAATCTAACCCATTCTAATTATTTCTGAGCTAGACTTATATATAACCTATTCCAATATATTTTTGTACATGCTAATCTATAAATTTGATCTTATTTCTGAGAAACTGAAGGAACTACACTGGCTGGCCTCATCACGTGCCAGAATAAGTTTCAATATCTTTCTTATTGCCTGGAAGGCTCTCAGTGTGAAGGCGCCATCTTACTTCCGTGATCTGCTAACCATAAAATCTAGATGAATGAATCTGACGGGAGGCTAGAGCTTGTGGTTCCACATACTCATATAGAAAAACAGTTGGGGATAAATCATTTGCGGTCATTGCCCCTAAGCCTTGGAATGACCTACCTAATGACGTTAGGATTAGTGCCACAGTGGATGTCTTTAAGAAACGCCTCAAGGCGCATTTGGTCAAGAGACACTATCTTAATTATCTTTATGGACAGACATTGTCTGGTGTCTGCTCTATATAAATATCAATATTACTGACATGGAGCTAGGTTTAGTGTGCGACTTAAATATTGCCATGATGTGTCTCCATGCAATTATTACAATTCACTTGTCTTTTATAATTTTGATGATAAATCATATACCTTTTATTTATAGATCTTTTGTCTTTACACATAAAATATATAGAAAAAACGTGAAAAAGACGTGATTTGTTCACATGAAGAACATGCAAATTATTCATATGAGAAAGAATTGGATTTTCATATTAACATCATAACCCAAATAGTTCTCTGTAAATCGCCAAGCCGACCTCTCATGTACTGTATTATAAACCGCATCCTCCACCAGAGGGCGAAGTGGTAAGCCTCTGGTGGACAGTGTGTATAACCCGGTGAAGAAGGGAATTTCCAATGGCAGGGTGACGTCTGTGTGTATTCAAGTGGTGAAACACACCTAACCCAATGTATAATACACCAACAATACAAAGAGACAAATTGTTTATACATTTCAAAACGATTCACCAGCAACAAATTTCATATCTTGTAATCGAAATTATTTTTACAGCAATATTGAAAAACGGCATAATTTGTCTTTTACAGATTTGCTGACAGGTGGCCTCTTTCGGTATATTCTTGCAAATGTTAATGAGGAACATTTAGATATAAAACACTGTTATGGTTCTTGGGCCAAATTCTTACCGGGATTTCCATTGTTGTTTTCGTTTATGAAATCACACTCCGAAATCATTGAACCACTTCTTGAAGAGCTGCAATCATATGTTCAGATCAATATTATAATTCTATTGCTGCAGTCTTCTCCTATGAACAAGAAAGTCTTTTTTTTAAAAAGAATTTGTATACATTTTTCTTTTTGAAAATGATATTTATATTTTCTCATCGTTTGCAAGTTGCCGTAAATCATAGACGTCATTGACTAGCACGTGCAGTGAGCTACAAGTGAACAATACACACATGCTGCAAACACCCCCTCAGAATATAAGATCACGAATGCATCTATACACAAATTACTGACGTATACACATTTGCCTCGTCATCTCTGATCAATATAGTATACAATATGTTATAATAAAGTCTGTATTACAAAATATATTTATTACTGCTCTAAGAGCTGTACACAAAAACCCCTAAGCTTTGTCTATACATCAAGGATAGTATTATGAAATGTATACACTGTATAATGGTCCACAATACAAACAAATAGATTTAATTAACATCAATTAATGGATGATCATTTATCATTCATTATCATCACTTAATAGAGTTTTTGATTATATAACTTACCCACAGCCCATGATTAGAAATTGTCATATTCTTTGTTGAAGATTCGTTGGGTGACTTGAGAGCAATCTCCGATCTTCAACAAAATGTAGGTGAGGTAATATTTACAATATATCGTCGGATCATAATACCATGTATTGATAAAAAGTGTGGCCCAAATAGTTTATCCATGTACATAACTTCCTTATCCTTATCAAAACATACAGTCTTATTCAGCAGTTATACCGCTCGATTATCCAGATTTGGGTGAATACAATTGAAATCATGAAATTGTCTTCATTTAGGCAGCTGAAAAAAACCTCTCTCAGAATTCCATGCATCGCAATAGCAAAATCACTAAAGGACTAAACTTCTTTCTTGGTGATCATGTTTTGTGCCAGGATTATTCTGCTAATCTATCACAGGATTCAGGTGATCTATAATGGCATGATTGAAATAGGTCCTTGTCACTAGTCAACAAAAAATACAACGACATGGCATTTGGCAAAGGGCCAGAAATGTGGTCAGGTTATTAATAAAGTTCTTGTGGTTTATTGCAATAAAGTATACGAGCTAAAGGAAATGATTCAATAATTAACTATGAATGCTAGAAATTGAGAAAAAAATGGAGGGGCTGCTACAAAGGAGGGGGCAGAAGTGAAGCGGGCCGGCTTAAATGTTTTCTGATGGTTTCAACGTGTTGTAAAATCCCATGTGGAACATTCACAACAATATCTCAAAGAAAGATTAGCGATGCATTTGCAATTCATAACGATGAAGTGGGTTAAGTTTCACTCAGTATAGTCCTGTTTTTACAGTTTAAAAATATTGACAGTGACCTTGAAGTCACAGTGAGCTTTAAATGACCTTGAAAATCAAACTCATATTCCCCTGTATAATACTATGTACTGTATCTAATATCCAATCATCTACATCTCTAAGATTAGTATAGAGATATTACGCTTCGAAATTTAGTTTTATGGGAGACAGGACAAAAGAAATCATTGTTCAACTATTTTGAAATAATATCTGTAATAACAGTTTATTGGTGGTTATTTTATGAAATGATATATTATACTGCATAAAAAACTGAACAAAGACTGAAAATGTTCGAGATTTATTAACTTACACAATTTGATTAGAAATGGTTTAAACATGGTAGGTCTACAAAATATGATAATTGATGGACTTAAAATTGATCCAATGCCATCGTTTGATGTTTCATATATACAAAATGTAAGTGTAATTACAGAAAATAAACACTTACCCAGCACACACGCGCACATGAAAACTACGTGTTTTCTGGTTGAAATCTCAGAAACTTTTGGATAATCAGATAAGACGTGAATTTCTGACCCATTTTATGTGCGTGGCAGGCGTGGCTAATATTTGATTTTCAAGAAATGAATTTCGGGTGAAAATTTGCCATCTTCCATTTCAAATCGAAATTAAGGTCTATAATCCACAATGAAAAACTGGGACAGACTTATGTTTTTTGGCTTAAATGTGTTCAAAGTAATGTTATTTGTTAATTTAGCACAGAGAAAGTAAACTTAACCAGCTAGTCTTAAATTCTTATTATCTAAATTGAACCCGTTTTAACTAGCGTTAAAACAGGTTCGACTCAGTTTTTGCAGCTGGCGACTTATATCAAGAATTTATATTTTCTTTATTTAATGCCATCCAAAGAATAATCAAGCTCTTTTGGAACATTTTAGATATAATCATGGCATAAAATATGAGTTATCACTAAAAGAGTTGGGTATTAAAAAATATCATGCAAACGAGTTTGTCCGCCATGTGTGCCGAAGGCAGTTACGTAAATATACGAGACCACACGAAGTTCTCTCCAGATGCTTTAAACTGATTGTGGATTATAGACCTTAACATAAAAATATATATAAACTATAAGGTTGAGCGAATGCAGGACGTCCTCATGTTATGCAGGCGCCCACACTGTCCACCAGAGGCACACGCAAACTACCTCTGTCCCTCTGGCCAACCCAGATTAGTATTCATCCGGTCCTACTTTTACTGGCCATGTGCTCAAGAACTGTCACTGTGTTTTAAATGTGATTGACGTATTAACATCTCTTAATATCAAATATGAAGTTGGCTTGAGATGTATTTGAGTTCATTTGTTAAAATTTGAACATTTTTTGTTGGTTAGATTATTCAGAATCATAAAAGATTAAAAGAATTCAAATGATAAACAAAGCGGCCATCTTTGTTGCGGTTCCGCCTTATCACTACCCCAGGAAATGGCTCCCCCGATTGAGGAAGTAGTTCCAAGTTTTATTTCTCTTAATAGTTGTTTCTATATGCACAAACATTTGTATCAAGAGTGAAATATATCATAATTTACCAATCTGAGTGCAATTTAAGAAAACAAAATTAGTAAGACGGACAGTTACATGAAAATTGGTGGATGTGGTGAGCCAGCACCAAAAGGCACCTTGTACAGAGGTGATAGGTTCACCACATCGCCCTCTGGTGGAGTTTGGCAGGCGCCACTACTAGACAAAAATGTATTCTGAAACATAACGTTCTTCTGTATTTATGGGACCATTTTCGGAATGGTAACATTACCTGGTTAATTAGGAATCTTATATACGAAACTACAACATTAACTCATGCTCGTATTGAGCTCATGCTCGAGCTTGAGGCTTCAAATAACATGAACTCAGCTTTGGGAACGTATGTATAATGCTCGTGCGTGGCAGATAAAATGTGTGGGAAAGTAACAAGCTGTTATCAAATTCATATTTACTCATGTGTTGTGGGAAAAGTAATATGTTCCTTATTTAACAATAAGGCGACCATTCAGTTTAGGCATGAGATAACGACTATGCACACGTGTACATTTCTACACTCTCATCCCATCTGTGTGACCTGAGATCGATATAACTGCATTATTATTGCTCTGAATTGTGGCATTCTAAACACCTTATAGTTAAATCCAATACGTTCTAAACATCCAAAACCTGTTTAGATATCTGGAACATAATTGTTTTGTGTTTAAGTTCTAAACACATTGGGATGACAGTATATCTACTTTAAGGGAACTTGCTGCATGTTGTTTAGAATTGTATATATTTTTGATGCAGCCTCATTATATGATCAACTCAATGGACTATATATAATCTTAATTAATTATACACAATGGTATGTTTGAATACTTATGGTATTTTTATTTGTGGTACACGTTAACAGATTAGGTACTGTGTGAGTAATGATGTATATATATATGACATATTTGATGCCATTTAAAATCATGGTGATATGCACATGTGTAATTGAGCTTTCTCAGTATTGTTTAATATTTATTTTATCATAAGAAAACATGTTAATGGCTAATGCTACTAGTTATATATTACAGCAACTGAACTAAATGCTTATACATATGAATAAGCATTGGGTCAGGCTTAATGCTTATCAATGACTGTACTTGCAGAATTTGGACGTGTTACTGTGTATATTCATAGCATCCGGATGCATGTTCTCTTCAGGGATATGTGCAGTACAAAATGGTATCAACATTTTTTCTACTTTTTTTCTACTTTAAATGTGTATCTTCAAATAAGGATAATAATAATTATTAATAAAATCATATTACTAACTCAAAACTATAATGTACGACATCTAATTGTAAAATATATTTATACATCTACTATATAAACATATGAGCCTATAACAAAAGTATATGACATTTATTTCGATATTCTCTTTGACCATTCCTAAATGTGATTCTGTATTCATTTTGACCTTTCCTGAATGTGATTCTGTATTGTTTTTGACCATTTCTAAATGTGTTTCGATATTTTCTTTGACCATTCCTAAACATGATTCTGTATTCATCTTGACCTTTCCTGAATGTGATTCGATATTCTCTTTGACCATTTCCGAATGTGATTCGATATTCTCTTTGACCATTTCTGAATATGATTCGATATTCTTTTTGACCACTTCTGTCGGAATGTGAATTCTGTATTTTCTTTGACCATTCCTGAATCTGATTCTGTATTCATTTTGACCTTTCCTGGATGTGATTCGATATTCTCTTTGACCATTTCTGAATATGATTCGATATTCTTTTTGACCACTTCTGTCGCAATGTGAATTCTGTATTTTCTTTGACCATTCCTGAATCTGATTCTGTATTCATTTTGACCTTTCCTGGATGTGATTCTGTTTTCTCTTTGACCTTTCCTAACTACATGAAATATGAGTCTTTATAGGCTTTGGCCGGCGTTCCCAAACATGAGCATGGTGGCTGAATGTGATTAATGTGATTCCGTATTTTATGTTGACCCTCCTCGTTGCCTATCTATATCAGAGCCGATGGAGCAGGGAATATGCTGGATATCTGGGACTGAACAAGGGCGTGACCACCCAGTGATATGCGAGGTGGAACCCCACCCCGAGAACAGTGACCAGTGGAGATGCATCAAGTTTGAGGACAGTTCCTGTTGTAAGCGGTGCTGCGGGGATAAAGCTGAGGGCTGTCCACATGGAATACACTGCTACGACACCAGATACCACATGTTTAGAGATAAGGACAAATTCTGCGCCGGCCCTGAGATCGAGACTGAAGAGAAAGATGAACTTTGAAAACCATTGCAAATCAAATGACATAAATATATCATTTAATTTAAATCTTGTGTTTTTGATGTAATGTTATCATTTCATTGAGTATCATCTCAGATCAGCAATAGCAAGGGGATGGGGGATCTCTTGAGGTAATTAAGATCAATGAAATTTTCCCGCCATACACCAGATGGCTCTGCAGCTCCACTTCCGTCTGTGTGTCGGATAAACATAGTAAATATGGATCGATAATGGTTGGTTTGAGGACGTAGAAATGCATGCCAAGAAAGCGTTTGATGTGTGTGTTACATAACAGCTCAGGCATGTGAAGCCAGGCGTCCCCCACGTCTGATACTGGCCTCTCTGTCAGGTATGGCGATAATGAATGTATTATATTCACTCCTAATGAGAGCCAAGCACCGATTGTTAGACTGTACGTGGGTGTCAATTTGAGAGGATGTCATACTCGCAGTTTTGACAGAATGACACTTGATTAGTAGTTGTGGAACCCCGACTTGCGCGAGCAGAGCTCTGGAGGCTACGTCGGGTTGTGAGGTGTCCCCTATCACTCGTGAAGAGACAGGTCGCGACACAGTGTCGCGACCTCAGTGTGGACAGCAGACACACTCTACACTTATTATTAAGACATCTCAAATGTCTTAGACATCTAATCTAGCTTTCTTGTGAGTTTTGGATCCAAATTAATTCATTTGCAGAAGTTATTTGGGGTTGAACTTCAGAGGCAGTGAATAACTCTCACTGATGAGCCATCGTAGGTGTTTGGAGTGTGAGTGAAGAATGATCGTATCGTAAGCAGGTCATGGAGGGACCCAAGTGGGTTGCATTTGTAAAACTGTATTCTTTCAAAAGTGTTGACAAACGAGAAATAAATGCTCACTTTTGACCCAGATAACATTTAAACAAAGAATACTTCCTAAAACATTTTCGTGGGAGAATTAAAGCAGATGTGAATATCTATTTAATTTGTGAAAGTTTGCTGAAGCCCCGTCTGCACCTCCAGTAACTTGATCACATGACACAAGATGGCACCCACATCAACAAGACTTGTCTTCTGCTCTGAGATATGTTTCATTTTTTACTGATATCAAGATTCCTTAATCTTATATTAAAACACATACAAACCATGTGACCAGTTTTAAGTTCCAGAAAATCAACTTTTTCATTTGTTTAGTTATATCTATTACAAGAATGTCACACTGGATGGGTGATTTGGAATCTCTCCAGGGGTGAATGGGATGACACTGAAACGGTCATATTGCACCGACCAGCCCAGCCAGAACAAATCAAGGAGGACCAAATGCCGTTTCTCTTAAACTACTTGATTAGCGAGTGTGCAGTGATCACTTTATTTTGATATTCCCAATGCCATTCAATTAATGCTGACATTGCCAACTCTCTTAAACTCTAGTGTTCTCCAATCACCCATCGGCAAAGCCCAGATAGGTGATCTGGAGGGGTTTGTCGAACGTCCATGATCTCTACCAACTCCAACCAAAGAAAAGTTTGGTGGAGTTGATTGAGCTCTAGTGAAGTAAAAAATCGCCAGCTATAAAAACTGTGGTAAACCCGTTTAAACGTTAAAATTGAACCCGTTTCAACTGCCGTTAAAACGGGTTTGATTCAATTTTTGCAGCTGGCAATTATTATCAAGTATTTATATTTTCTTTATTTAATGTTATCCAAAAAATAATCAAGCTTTTTTGTGAGATTTTAGACATAATCATACATAAAATATGAATTATCACTTAAACAGTTGGGTATTTAAAAAATCACATCTAAACGAGATTAAAACCAAAAAGCAAAAATCTCAGACCTCTCCAGATCACCTATCTGGGCTTTGCCGATGGGTGATTGGAGAACACTACTTAAACTCATGTCACACACATGTTTTTCTCATGGTTACAAATGTACATTTTTAGAAGCTGTATTCATAAATAACATTGAAAAACCAATTTTGAATTTGAATATATCCGCATGCACCAATAAACTATAACAGTGTACTTGTCAGTTAATGAAATAATGCATGTACCAGTAAGAGGATACAATTGCTAAATGTAATATCCAACATATATGATCATGATGATAAGAATCTAGTCAAATGAGTATCTCGAGTTTGGCAGAATACCATTTGGCATATAAATATTTCATTATGTCTGCATTCAAACTATACCCAAAGACATCGGCAAAATAGACTTAAAATCCACTGTTTCTAGAAACACTATGCACTGACCATCATATTGAAGTTTCCCCAGTAAATAAACTCGACCTCCGGCGATTGACTGTTGCAGTCCTGATCCAGGTCATCGTCTTTCCCAGTCATAATATCTATAATTGCAAATCCGTGTGCTTTCTGTAGTGTTTTTTCTCCAGTTTTTTACCAGATATTAAACTTGACAACATAAAATGGCATATAGAAAAGTCCAAGTGATGACGTCATGGAGAAATGTCATATGACGTCAGACGCACCACAACGTTGTTGAGCTTCAGATCGTTGATGTCACTCCTGTGAATAAACTGACCCACTTTCACCTGATTGTGCAAACTTGTAAAAAATGGCGAAATGATGCTGAGCTCTTGAAATAACAAAGAAATTTAGAAGAACTTTAGAAGACACTATTCCCCCTAATGTTAAAATATATACATATATTCTCAACTAATACAAAACAATGTTAAACTACAAATATTGCTATCAACATTTCAAAATCTTTCTTTCTCCTAAATTTACTATAACTTTCAAAATTCATTATCATATTGTTGACCTGTATCTTGATTGTGTATTAGTTAACGGCTTTCAGGTAAGAGTTGTGATAATTTCTGATCAGAGCAAGTACACAAAATATATGCATATTCAAAAATCTTATTGCCTTATGATGGTGAAAAATATAGGTCAATTCCAACCACTGCTGGACAACAAACTTCTCTTTTTTATGTCATCCCATTTGCCAAGGTGATTAAACTTTTATGGGAGTCCTTAAACTTTCTCTTTTTGTCATCTAGGTTTATCTGAAAGTGAGTGTCGCATCTTGCTGGATTTTCTCAAATGGCAAATGGAGAGAACAAAATTGTAGCATGAAACCGCTCAAGAAATTGTTAGGTTGGAAACTGTTGACTAAGTGTGAGGAAGAAAGCGCCACCTTCTGGGAGGCGCTGAGAGAACACAATGCTGAGAAGTTGAGACAGCTTATAATATCAGGCTGGAATGTCAACGCCAAACTCAAAGTAAGTGCAGACCCATAACAGCTTACTATAAATATAACTCTGTCAAAAACATAAATTTAAAGTACAGTAGAAAAATATATTTGTTTGGAAAATCACATAATGTACCATTTTGTGGAATACTCTTTATATAAACAAGGGTGTAACAACAAATATGTTGTAATTTAATTTACTGAATAAAACATGATTTCAATCACAACAACAAAAAATAAATAAAAAAGCAGCTTTAAAATATATGTCAACTTAACTAGAGACTATTTCAAGCCCCATTTGGTAGTTTTTTGTTTAATCTGCGACAGTTATCTGTGAGACTATGATATCACTTTTTGTCTGTTTGTCCATTTGTTCATCGTTCATATGTCTGTCTGTTCAAATGTTTGTTTGTTCATCTATCCGTCTGGTCATCTATCTGTTTGTCTGTCTGTCTGTCTGTTCATCTGTCCGTCTTTTAACATCTAGCTCCATGAGATATATTTTATAGATAAAGCTACCATTATGGGTGGGATTATACATCTAGAAGAGTAGTATTGGTTACCCAGATAAAAATCATGCATCATTGAATTTTCACACTTCAGTGAGCAGTGCAACATCTTTCATCTATTACAAAACACCTAAACTTCAAACTTGGTGAAAATATATATCGTGAAGTTCTTCATAGGGACTTGTTGAAAAATTTGTGCTTGAGTGACATTAAAAAAGTTTTTAACTTGTAAGTCATTATCAAATATTGACATGAACTTTGTAAGGCTGCTATGATAGATAGAGCTTTCAGTTTTAATGCACTGATACATCCAAATCATCTAAACATGATTTTTGGCAAAACACTAAGTAACATTTATTACCACCATTTACTTCACAATGTGGCATATGTGATTGAACAAGGTTTGGCTTGGAGAAATAATCAGTGCAACTAGGTCACATTGACATTTAAAGGCTAAATAGGATTTTGACATTTGTTGATAATTTAAAGTTCACAGGAGCAAATTTGCAAAATCAGATAAATACCATATTACCAAATATCATGTATTGCTTTACGTGTATGCTGTAGAATATATTTATAATTTGGAAAATAATTTTGGTAACTGAGTTACTTTTACCTCCTTGTAGATTGGCAAATGTGACTTGGACAGTGCAAGATCTTGACTTCAGTTTTGTGCCACTCACAAACTCTCTAATTCACTGAATATTCACACTTCAATAAAATAGGACATTTTCCACAGTCTTGTATACTCACATTTCTCTGACAAATAAATATAAGTTATGGAAGAACTGCATCTCGGGATTATAATCATTATACGTTTGGGCACAGAGAGTGAGCAAATTGAGCTGGCAGGCAAGACCCTACTGTGTATCTGGTTTGATTATCTTTAAAATTTTCATTTCCTATTAAGGTTGAGCGTCACACACAACCAAAGCGCCGCCTAGCGACCATTCCGTTCACTGGTGCCGGTGCCAAGTCTGAGACAGTGTGGCTGTACACCCCACTGCACGCTGCCATAGAGAAGCAATGGAAGGCCGGGGTGGATCTCCTGCTGGAGTACGGCGCCAATGTCCATGCCAAGGCTGTGGAGGTGGGTGGGAGAACAGTGCTGAAATAAATTGCTTCATAGAAAAAAAGTTTATTGGGAAGTTTTTAATAGGCCGATTACTGGTTGCCATATTGCCCCATTGAGAAAACACATCAGAACTGCACAAACAAAAAGTGGAAGTTCACGCAAAAAAAACTCTGTTAATTGCAATCATTAAAAAAAAACAAGATGGTGACCCGCAATCGCAACATTGTCAATTCTTTAGTTAAAAATTATAAAAAAATTATAATTGCCTTTTTTCCTGTAATGGAAACAACTTGGAAATTTTTTGAATATATATATATTTAAAATATATTTCTAGGAATATTACACAGAATATTTATGCTTTTGCTCCAAATTTTACATAATTTGTTAACAGAAAAATGAATGATAAAATACATTTCTCTAAAATTCAGTCAGTTTGCATTTTTTTCTTTTCACAGGCGCATGGTAGGAATAAATGTTCCTGTCTAATGATAGCAGCATATTATGGTGATATAGAGATGGTGAAAAAATTGATCAAACTTGAATGTGACGTCAACTTTCGTTCCCGTGCCTCTGGTGATAGCGCTCTGATTGAGGCAGCACTAGGGAAGAATGTGGATTGTTTCAAATGTCTGCTGCAGGCAGGTGCCGAGGTTAACAACAAGCCCGGCACCCCGAGCAGCCACCGGACGCCGCTCCTTGCCGCCGTCAAGTTTGACAACCCAATAGAAGGCCAAACTAGATACACAGACCCCTCTGACCGGACAGATGGGCACGAGGAGGTCGAACCCAAGTATCAGATGGTTCGACTGCTCCTGGAACACGGAGCAGACGTCGACGTCGAAGTGAGTGGCGTCTCTGCTCTACTGGAGAGCATCTACTGGAGAGATACTCGCATTCTTGACGCCTTAGTGACGGCTGGGGCGGATGTAAACAGGAGAATACCGAAGAAGTTCGGCACAAACGCCCTGAGGAAAGTAGTACACCGCGGAAGTCCTGGGGCCGTGATAAAGTTGATACACTACGGTGCCGATCTGTGGTTCCCTTATGACGATTTCACCATATTAGAGTCAGTGTTTGTGTTTTATATGAAGCCCCACGCCATCTCTCCCTTGTTGTTAGCTGGGGCAAACATGACTCCAATAGCATACAGAGAACTAGAAATGTGTATATCCGATTACATAGAGGTGGACCTATTTGAGGCCGGCATCATACGTAGACCAATTACCCATAGGGAACTTATTAAATATTTGCCTCATATAAGGCAGTTAGAGTTGTTCACTTCACATATAGGACGATACCCCTTACCCAAGAAAGACCCGGCCCTCGGGCTGAGGGTACGATGGGATCCCTATAACATGGAGACCAGGCATATGATGGTCTGGGCCTGGAAGTTTATCCATGATGTGAAGTCCCTGAGGTGGACCTGCAGGACTCTGTTCAGGAGAGACATGAGGCTTTTTAAACCAGCTGAGGTCTATAAATTGCCACTGCCTAAAACTCTGCAAGAATACATTCTCTGCAATGACCTTCTCTAAGCCACGGAAAATAGGTCAATAAAATAAATGTACCGGTGCCCATGTTTTTTCAATATGGATGTATACGAAAGATATTTTTCTAAAGTGACCAAGAGGAATGTGAAAATGACAAAACTCTTCAATCACTAAAGAAGTTAGTATGTGCTTAGTTGTAATATTCGGATATACTTATAGTCTGGCAATATTTTGATAACTCTTGCTATTTTTAGTAACGAGTAGTATAATGCAAGTTCACATAATTCTTAGCGCATATGCATTAGTTAACAGCACTTCCCTCAGAATATCTGTAAGAAGCTCATACTTGTATTACTCAAAACTATATAAGATTGTGATTGTATCAGTTTACGCACATTGGTATTACGTGATTATTATCAAAGCAAGTATCAAGCTGCTGTGTCGACTCATATATTTGTTATTCTGAGCAATATATAATAGAACAAAACCAATATGTTATTAATATGTATATGTAGTAGGTGTATTATACAGCTGCAGAGGTGACCCATTTATTAAATATCCCTTAAGGCATTATTTATTTTTTAGCCATTAGATTGGTTTTTTAAACATAAAATCAATCAAAGTAAGGGTACCAGGGTGCTAGACTATACAACTTTCTATTCTTAATGAGTCAGTTATAATGTTCTTCCAATTTGTAAATTTTAAATAGTGTGTTAAATAGTGTGTTAAATATAGATTTTGTAATGTTTCTTTGATGATACTGACCCAAGTGTGTTAAAGTTGAAAATTATTTATTCAATGTGTTTGTATTTTGTCTTTAAAGTGAGACTTCGTGTTTTAAGTTTTAAGTTTTAATTGGTTGTTATATTTATGACTTTGTGTATTATATACTCGATTTAAATGTTTGTCATTGAATGAGACCAGTTGCGAGACGAGTATTATTGGGTTTTCTATTAACTTGTGTCTTACTGGCCTTGTACATGGGGTTAAACATCGATAAGTATAGGAAAACTGTTAACTTATCTTTGTGACTATTTTGTCAGGGATATTCAAGTTTGCTGCAGTTTAAACTAATTGCTACTAGATTTTGTGATAAATCTTATAACCTAAAAATTTGCATTTCCCAAAATGTCACAAGAAAGTGCCATCAAAGCATTTTTTGTTTCAAATTGTTATAAGTACAAAACCAGAAACTTTTGCAACCTTGAGGTATATTTTTAATTTTATGAAAGAACATATTGACAATCACACATATATCTTTGTCTTACAAGTCAGATTGTTACATCGACATAGAGAGATATCTAACCATATATATATAACGATGGCCTAAAATTGTTCTATCATCAAACGTTCAATGTATATTAATCAAGTGACCTATGATACAATCCCATCAGATTTTGCACTAATGGGTTAACCTCATGGAAATAATAGAGAAGTATTGTCCACTGCATGAGAATGATTATTCAATGTGCATTACCGATGTTTATATGGACCCGTAGATTCACGACATGAAAACAGGGTATGAAGAATGTGATGAGTGTAATATTAATGATAAATAGGTCTTAATGTTTGTGTTGAATGTTCATAATGCACGCTGCTATTTTTTGGCAATTCTGATATGGAAATAAGTGAAATATCTGGTGATAATGATGCTGAACAAAACATAAAGTTTGATGATTATAATCAGATAAGCCAAGTGTTTGATGGTTATAAAATTGAATTTATTTGAGTTTGTGATGATCTAATGTTTAATAAGCTGATTGTAACATGATGTAATGTTGAATTAGGTAATTCTTGCATGATGTTGAATAAGAAATTGATGATTTGATGTTGAATGAAAGTATTTGCTGATCATAAAAATTTGAATAAGCTGATTTACTGAAGATTCAATAAGCTGATAATTGTTGTAATGGTTTATGTTAAAAAAGCCATATGAATGACGATTGTGAAGTACTGGTAGGTCAAAGGGTGATGTTTGATCATGATATTGAACTGAGGTCATTGTTTAAAGGTCATCACGTTGAACCAGTTTCAATATTTGGTCATTCTATCGACTTCAGGAAGTCAATTGCTTGATGGCTTACCAATCTTAAACTTTTAGTTGATAGCAGACCATATCATAAAATAACAGGATTATGTATTTAAATTGTAATCATTTGTGTTTGTGTATAATATCTTAAAACCTCAGAGCCAGTCCAATTATCCAAATAACAGAAGATCAGGGACCATCTGGGGGAGCTGGAACTAAACACTTCAGTATAATAATGATATCAATATTGAGGTCAATGATATCAATATATAGGTCAATGACATCAATATTTAGGCCAATGATATCAATATTCAGGTTCATGATGTGAATATTTAGGTCAATGGTGTGAATATTTAGGTCAATGACATCAATATTTAGTCAATGACATCAATATTTAGGTCAATGATATCAATATGTAGGTCACTGATATCATTATCTAGGTCAATGACATCAATATTTTGGTCAGTGACATCAATATTTAGTTCATTGATATCAATATTTAGGTCAAGGAATTGATGGTCTCTGCATAATAGTTATGAGATTGACAATAACATGCTGAAGAAATATTTAAGTTTTATCACTTATTAAGTTTATCAAATTCCACTTGCTGTTTCAATAACCTGCAGATAAAACAAGCTAGTCGTTATGTATATTTTGACAAAATGAATCTTTGATATTTAAACTTTTTGTTGCTTTGTGTACATATTATATATTTATACTTTATAAATTGAGCATAATATTAAACTGCCAAAGAATGTATGTGAATATAAGGAAATAAATTATTGTTTGACACGACTTAACTTTTTATTGCATCTTTCCTTATTTACTCCACTAACATTACACTCATTTCACTTCACTTTTTAGCCATGATAACTTTGAAATATTCTGTCTGTGTGTCAACTTTGACCTTCCCTGAATCTGCTGGTCGTAGTAATTAATAGCTAAGATATTTTATATTCAGGGGTTCAATTCTATCTATCTTCCAATTAGGCTCAGAATTTACTTCAATTTTTTTATGATTTTTGAAAAACAAATCTCAGTCATCACAATATGTTAAGGAAGCTGCTATTTTAAATAACCTGAAAAATAGCAGCCACTGAGAATCGTGTAACAAGAATTTTGTTTGCTTAAAATTATCATCTTCCAGTACCTAAGTAATCACTGTCCTGTGATTATTCATTTCTTCAATTGTTCACAACACACTTTCTTTGCTTTTCCATTTGTCTAGTCCAATGCAACTATGTTATATAATGTATGTTATAAAGTAAGACTAAATATATGTTAACACATCATGAATTTATCCCCAGGTGGTGCAGTGCTGCCCTCGGGTGGCAATATAGGATTGAAGTAATACCACATGGGAAAAGATTCCCCACCAGGGTAGTTTCATGTCATGTATTGACATCAAGGCAATATTTTTGGAACATTCCAAACTGCAGTCTCAAATGTGTAAATTTAGCTCTGTTTCAACACTTGAGCTTAGTATGTTCCAGAAATAATGTTTCGTACTTTATGCAGCCATTGACAGATCCTCTTTATTATTATATTAATTATATAAGGTTAAATAACAAAAGGGACATTTGGGGATTGATCCTTTGATCGTTTGGGTTGCTAGGCAACTGGTTAAGTTGGACAGTGATCAGATCCCATCCTTATAACTCACAAAGCACTCTTTAGTTTCTATCTTTGCTATTGACCTACATTTGAACCAGTGCTACAACTAACCTCTGACTGAGCTGTTGGTGGTGTTAAGTGTTGTATAAAATAAAGGCACTGTGTGTCACAGTATGTCCCCCTCCATGGAAATTTAACATACAATGAAGCCAATAACAATCTGGGAAGAAATGACAATATGGTGAGGTGTTATACAAGGCACACAGTAGATTATGTTATCTGTATTTAGACCACTTCCATGGGGATGGTGCATGGGTCTTGATATTTAACCAAATCTATGAATTAGATGAGAGAGCAGAGTGTAAGTGCACCCAACAGATTAGCACAGGGTAACAGGGCTAGGTCATTAGGTCATATATCAACCAGTGTAATCTTTATGTAGTATTAAGGAATCTGACTGTAACCAAGAAAATGGGTGTCTGCAGTGTTCATGCTCTCAAGATGGTTCACATGGAACACTGTTCATGCTGTTTTGCTTTGTGTATAAACCATATGTTAGGTAAGTATGAGATAAAGACAAAAACATGGGTTTGTGCAGTGTTCAGGTTGACAGACCTTTCTCATGGTTCTGGTTGGAGGATCTTACTCATCTTTAGAAATCCTGAAATATCTCCACCAAAACCTATAGAAAAGGAAAGTAAAAGTAAAGGGAAGATAGTATGACACAGAGATCTGCAAAAAATATCTCATAGGAAAAGGACACTATTGAAGCACCAAGTTTGAGATATTATTGTTGGCACCAGTTTATCACAACACCTTTTGTGATATTTGTCACAAGGTATCTATAGTTTTGTTTTTATCATGCCTTTCTTCATTCAGAAATAGCTCGTTTGGTTTAAAATGTCACACACATTTCCCTTCAGTACCCCTGACAGGAAGCGGAACTGTGACCTGTCTTATAAACATTGGACTGAGAACTAATTTCTTTATTCCTGTCTATATATTTCTCAATTTAATGGATGCATGCACGAGAACGAATTGATTCTGGAAGTCAAAGTGTCTCAAGTGATGCGGAAGACAGCTGCGCACTGACCTTGTTAAACCGTCAGAAACCGCAAGCGGAGGCTCTTTGTGGGGTCAATTCTGAACTTAATGCCAACCAGTTCTGCAATTCTGTATCTCTTTGAACTGTTACTACTTACTCAGTTTGACCGAGTTAATGGCTTTGAAGGTTTTATCCACCGTCCTTCCCAGGAGGTCTCGCATAAAATGGCAGACGCTTCAGTCATTTTCATCATTTGAAGATAATAGTAAGAAAAGTGGTATGTACATATATGTACCTTATTTTGAAAGATTTGGACTGAGAGCAATAATTAATAATTGAATTCATTGAAAATAGTGGAGATAATAGGGTTAAAAGTGGAGATTGTGAAATCTTAAAACCTTTTAGCAATTATATAGAAAAAGTGGCTAATAAATATGTATATATCACAGTAAATAAATGTAATCAAAGGATAAGATTGACCTTCCTTCATCATATATATATATATATATATATATATATATATATATATATATATATATATATATATATATATATATATATATATATATATATATATATATATATATATCTTTTTTTAAACAGAACCTCAAATTCAGAAACTACAGAATGTGGCAGAAAAGCTGGGACTGAACTTGACAAGTGATGATCTTGAAGAATATGAAGGTAAAGCTGTATGGCTACATCTGCATTTACTCTGATAACCAAATATGGAAATTTACATCTGAAATATAACAAATGTGATATTTGACTGTCAACTATGACAAAACCATATGATTAATGAACAGTGAAATATAATATTAGATGCAGAAATGAAAGATACATTTGATGCTATAATTCATTCCTTTTCTAAATATACTTTTTGTAGAGATTGTCAGAAAAATTATTGGACCATCTAAAAAACTGTCAGAACTGGAAGATGCATGCACAGAGCCTAAATATCCCAGAAAACCTGGTTATCAGCCAAGAGCTGAGGAAAATAAGTACAATGCATGGCAAGTTTACTTTTTTCCTGGTAAATAATTTTGATAAATAAAACAGAACAATTAAATTCAGTATGTTCGTGCTACAATTGATGCATGTAAGGAGTTCATTTTGTGAACTTTTATCTCCTAAAGGCTATAAATGTACTTACCGGTAGTAAGATAAATGATTTCCTGCCTGATGAATCGACAATAAAAAGAAAATAAGATTTTTGTTGTGTTAACGATTCCTCTTTTCTTTTAATTCATATAAAATATATTTACAAGATTTATAAACATTTTTAGCATACATGTATATTTACTAGCTGAGAACAACATTTAAAGTAGCTTTTCAAATAGATATGCAAATTTGTATCCAAACTTCATGTTAACACAGGTATTATAAGACTGATATAAAAGGGATGGCACAAGGCAGATTACATGGCAAAAAAGTGGCCATCAAGGATAACATTGGAGTGGCTGGAGTACCAATGATGTGTGGGTCACAACTCCTGGAGGGCTACGTACCCCAATACGATGCTACAGTGGTCACTAGGGTGCTAGATGCAGGTAAGAGTCTACCCCTGGGGGGGCTACATACCTCAGTATGATGTCACAGTAGTCACCCCTGGGGGCTATGTAGTATGATGCCACGGTGGTCACTAGGGTGCTGGATGCAGGTAAGAATCTACCCCTGGGGGGGCTACATACCTCAGTATGATGCTACAGTGGTCACTAGGGTGCTAGATGCAGGTAAGAGTCTACCCCTGGGGGGGCTACATACCTCAGTATGATGTCACAGTAGTCACCCCTGGGGGCTATGTAGTATGATGCCACGGTGGTCACTAGGGTGCTGGATGCAGGTAAGAATCTACCCCTGTGAGGGCTACATACCTCAGTATGATGCTACAGTGGTCACTAGGGTGCTAGATGCAGGTAAGAGTCTACCCCTGTGAGGGCTACATACCTCAGTATGATGCTACAGTGGTCACTAGGGTGCTAGATGCAGGTAAGAGTCTACCCCTGTGGGGGCTAGATACCTCAGTATGATGCTACAGTGGTCACTAGGGTGGTAAATGCAGGTAAGAGTCTACCCCTGGGGGGGGGGGCGCTACATACCTCAGTATGATGCTACAGTGGTCACTAGGGTGCTAGATGCAGGTAAGAGTCTACCCCTGGGGGGGGGGGGCTACATACCTCAGTATGATGCTACAGTAGTCACTAGGGTGCTAGATGCAGGTAAGAGTCTACCCCTGGGGTGGCTACGTACCTCAGTATGATGCTACAGTGGTCACTAGGGTGGTAGATGCAGGTAAGTGTCTACTCCTGTGGGGGCTACATTCCTCAGTATGACACTACAGGGGTCACTAGAGTGCTAGATGCAGGTAAGAGTCTACCCCTGGGGGGCTATGTAGTATGATGCCACAGTGGTCACTGAGGGGTTGATGCAGATAGTTTGGATAATATCCTCAAAGATGTACACATTTTCCTAAGAACTGACATTGTATCCATTTAAACATCATATACTGTGATAAATTCTCATCAAATCTTATGCAATACTGACATTCATGTACTGTAAACCTTATTCCTATCTTGGGATGTATTTAAGTTTCAGTATGCACAATTTATGGAAACCTTAACACAAAAAGAAGAGATATTCATACTTATTGTAGTTTTACTTGCTATTCACTTTGTCAAAGTTGAAAATTCTTATATTTTGTTTTCAACACATTCCCAGGTGGCGTAATCAGTGGCAAGGCGACCTGTGAGAACCTGTGCTTCAGTGCCAGCAGTTTTACCAGCTCATCAGGCCCAGTACTGAACCCAGTCAATACAAAGCACAGTGCTGGCGGCTCTAGCTCAGGCTGTGCAGCTCTCGTAGGTATAAACTATTATTTTTCTCGTAGGTATAAATTATTTTGTTGTTGTTGCAAATCCCATCAATTTTTTTAAAAGATAGTACTTTACAGTGTGACAGTCAGCAAAATCAATATTCACTTCATGTCTATATTATATACCTATGATATATATAGCTGGTTGTATTTAAAAACTAATCTCTGAAAAAAATCATTGTTGTCATTTTTGCTACAGTCTCCTTTCAATATCCATATTAATGTATTTTTTAGTTCAAACAATTATCTTGATATCCATGGATAAATAAATATAGATAAATATATATTGTTTATTTTATTCAACTTCACTTTACTTTTCTTTATGTAATATATTTAAATTTGAGTCATTTTGTTTTATTTGAATCTGTTTAATTCTATTTGAATTTATTTCACTTGATTGGCCTTTTTCACTTTATTATATATTTTATATCCTATCTTAAATATTTCATTTAAATTTGTTATAATTTGGGACAATTCTTTTTTTAAATTCACGAAACTTAATAATAGTATATCAACCTGTTCTCACTCAACAAGCATGGAATATAGTGTGTTAACAGAGCCATTCTAACCAAACAGTAAACAAACTAGGGCATTAGATCATATATCAATCAGTGCAATGTATATTTTATCAAGGAATTTGGCTGTAGCTATATGCAATATTATTGTTGATACCACAGATTATTGCAGTACCTTTTAAAACATTTGTCACAAGGTATCTAGTTTTCTATCAATTTGAAAGACATTTTGTAAATTTTATATCCTATTTTGGGTGACCAAACAGAAACCAAAACATGTGTGGACAATGGTTCACAAACAGACACTTCACATACACTTCCAAGTAAAGTTGTGAGTACCAAGAAGATATGTATAACTGATTGTGTTCACAATGGCAGTGTAAGGAAGGGCCCTAGGATAAGGTGTATCCTCTGTGCACACTGGTACCACACAGAATGTATCCACCTCCCTGATGAAGAGGAAACAGGGGGATGGCCCTGCATGCATTGCAGAAATCTACCTGAAGACATGAGGACAGTACAAGATAAGTTAGATCGCATCATGGCAATGAATATTACCCTGCTTGAGATGATCAGAAAACAGAATGCAACTACTGACACAATACAGGAGGATAATACCACAACACATGCTATGATGAAGGAGGTTGATACTGAAATTCGACACCTGAGAGTTGTATTTGCAGATAAGCAGCCGGGAAGTTGACCTGGCCATAGGTAGTGACCAAGGAGGCTCTATCAGAGTGCCCTCAGCTTGGTGTGGTATCGTGGGGCACAAACCCACCTATGGCCTGGTGCCCTGCACGGGAGCCATGACACTGGAGACTTCCCTAGACCACCTCGGACCCATGGCAAGAACTGTCCAAGATTGTGCACTCCTGCTCGAGGTGAGCAAAAAAAACGTGATGGTCTGGTATCAGCGCTATACATATTTTATTATTTATTTATGTGGAAGATTGTGTACTCCTGCTCGAGGCAAGCAAATAAACATGATGTTCTGGTATCAGCTGTACATATTTTATTATTTATTTATTTATTTATGTGGAAGATTGTGGACTCCTGCTCGAGGTGAACAAATAAACAGTATTTTACATAGAAAGAGGGAGAAAACTTTCAGCTATATTATAGTGGTGCCCCCTATATTGAATTATTTTGCACCTGTGGCAGATTTCTCTTTATGAAATAACTCATTGTGGAACCTACATGTAAGCTTCAAATTCATCATGATTTACATTAAGATGCCTACTATTGACTCATGTCAAGTTTGTTCTCATGGCTGACTTTCTCGAAGTTTGAAATCCATGATTAAATCTTGAAATCTTCAGCTTTTTATTTATGAAAACTTAACGTTAATGTTAATTTTGACATCCTCAAGAATTCATCATTTGAAATGTCCCCAGTGGGAGAAATGATTAAATTAATGATTTTTTGCCTGGATTATTTTATGCTGACTCAAAGATAAACTTAGAGACTAAATTGAAATAGATTATATAAAAGGGAAAAGGCAATTTATTGTTAATTAAATATTGGAATTTACCCTCAAATGATCTTAACTCTAAAATATAATATTTCATCTTGTTGTGTTACAAGGTCATAGCTGGTTATGATGATGGGCAGGATCCAAGACAGCACCCCCATACACCTCCTCAACAGTACACTCAGCAGGTACATATAATAAATAGGCTCACAAACGTAACATCAGATTATTTTGTCAGCTAACTTCTTTTATTATTACCGTGGCATAATTAAAGCAGTGGAAGATATCCAACTTTACAAAGGCAATAGTGTATTGTTTTGTCTCAGTCTTAAACTATCATAGTTAATATTAAATGCTATTGAACTGGGTGATAATCTTATAAAAGAATAATTGAGATTGTTAATCGACTTATATTGCAGCTAACTACAGATTTGTCTGGTGTCAAAGTGGCTATTCTCAAGGAATCTTTGTCAGTGTCTAAGCCCGACATCTCTTCCATCGTGTCGGACTCTGCCAGGAGGCTAGCTGAGCTGAATGCCACTGTCACTGAGGTCAGCATACCCATGCATGCACATGGTAAGATTATCTTTACCAGATTATCCTTACCAGATTATCTACTTGTTATTTTCTGTCTGCTTTAATGTGGTACTTCCTTAATCTATGAATAAGGTGATCCTATATTAACAAGTAATAGATGCAAAGACAGTAGCCTGTATTATCTTATCTCTGAATAATAATACAAAAGAAAGATCCAAAGCCAGTTCCTTGAAAAGCAGTGGGGCATTGTGTCTCGGCAGTAGGCTCACATTTCTGACTAAATATACACTAAATACTGCTGAAAAAGTTGATTCAAATAATTTAGTTGAAAACAGGAAGATATTTTTTTGAAACCATTAAAATACAAATGGTGCTATTTTATATGAGATTTTGTGTATTAAACCTTAGTCATTACTTTTCACAGCTTCTGCTATTTTTGGACCTATATTCCTGAATGGTGCCTCAAACGCACTAAATAATATGGGTATGTACAAATATGTATCTTTACAGAAGATTTGACCATATTAATAGAACTTCTAAATTTTCCATAATCAGCATCTTATGAAACTATGAGATAGCTATTTATTGAATCTCCCTTTATCTACTTTTAAGGCCTAAATATTGGATTCAAAGGATTTCAAGACCCTGCTCTGTGGAGATTTTTAAACAAATATACCGGTAGTCAGTCTCGTATGAAGGATTTGCCCCCAACGGTGAAACTTCTCTATCTTGTGGCAGAATCCCTTAAGGTAGGATGCTGCCCAATGCAGTTAACTTCAATATTTGTAAAATATGTAAAATACTAAACATAATCTGAATTAAGGTACTTGATCTGAAAAATATTGTGATATATAAATAAAGGGAATATCATGTGTTTGTTTTTTGTTTTGCAGGAAAATGGTGGAATAGAATTATATGCTAGGGCTATGAACCTGCTGCCAAAATTAACCTCAGCTTACAATGATATTCTCAACAAATATGATATCATTGTCTCTCCGACCACAAGATTCACATCACCAAAACTGCCAGATCAGGATATAAATATTAAAGGTATTTATTATTTTAAAATATGTTTTCATTATTATTTTCATTATCATTACTATTAGTTATTAATATTATCAATTATTATATTTTTAAAAATTGATAATTAATAAAATTTAAATAATTTTATTTTATTAATTAATTTTATTATTATTAGTATTATTATTATTAATATCATCATCATCATCATCATCATCATCATCATCATCATCATCATTCAATTCAAATGCAACTGATACTTACATCATCTACCATATTATCTCTAGGAATGGAATTTTATGCAGTCAATTGTCTAAAAGACTACAAATATTTTTTTAATGTTTTCAGACTATATTCGCCAGGCTTTGAACATGACTTCGCTGACTGAGCCCTTTAATGCCACTGGTCATCCCGCCCTGTCCGTCAATGCTGGCTATATTAATGGTCTGCCAGTGGGGATGATGATGGTGGCCAAACACTTTGATGATGGAACGGCTCTGAAGGTGGGGCATGCATGGGAGAAACTCAGAGATGGACTGGCATAGGTTGATTGCCAATCTACATGTTGTGGTTTTTCCCCCCATTGAAAAGTACACACCGAAACTGCACAACTTTACTGGAATTTGAAGTGTACAACTCCTTTAAATTGTTTTAATGATGATAGAGATTGCAGGGGGTCTATGGGAAGGACACATTTACAAAATATACAAAAGCAATTTATATATCATTAAAATGAACTTATGTAAGATGTGAAAAAAATAATTTCAGGTTTAAATTTAGTCACACTTGACCTTGTGTATGGTGCAGGTATGAGTCTTATAAAATGTGAAATTTATTAAAAAGTAAACTGTTTCATGGAAAATTATAATATACCAAATAAAGTTACTTAAATAAAAATTTGATTGGGCAAATAAATAAAAGATACTTTATGGCCACCATGACTTGTGGCCAGACTGAACTGTATATTCACCATGTGAGAAGTAATAGGAAAATATTTTTGGGGAAACCCTCTCAGAAATACTTACATCCAATACAATGGGTTGAATAGTGCAAGTTGCAACAGATTAAATGATTTCAGTTTTGAACCGGGGGTTTTGTTTGCCTTTAAATGTAAATACCAAAATAACTTTCAGATATTGTTATAAAGTTTTCTGTCTGATATTCATGTTATAAAAATAAAGATATCGTTTTTGAATATATTATCAGAGTTTTTTGTTGGTTATCCTTTTACTTTTATTACTCCCCACTGCATCTTTAATCTTGTTCTTCTAAAAAGATGGATGAAGGAGTCCGACCTTCATGTACATAAAATTGCCATCTTAAAGTTATTCATCCCTGATCATACTTTTCAGCAAAACTTTGTATCTGTGCTTGTATCCATGATTAACATAAAAGTTTAATGTTTCATGTCCATACTTTAGTCACAATCTTCAAAAGATTGAAAATAGTTGTTCTCAACATATCATTTTTTTCCTGACCAGTTTTCTCTGACAGAATAAAAAATAATGCTGGTTTCAAAGGTCAAATTACCAGTCAAGGACTTTTCCACGACCCTGGAAAAAAATTCCTTAATTTTCCCTGACCCATGTAATTAAAAGTTTGGGGAATAACCTTAATTTAGCAAAACCTTTTTATCGATATCTATATATTTCTTTTCAATTCTAACTTTTCTCGCACGATTATTACAGAAAAATCTCATATTTAATAGATGATTTTTATTCACATATTTACATACAGATCTCTATAAATAAAAAAATCTTTAGTATATTTGATTAAATCATAATGATCTTCACAGGATATTTCTCTATCAAAGCTTAAGAACATTCACCCCTATTGTGACACATTAATCTACACAACATTCACACCATAATAATCCAGTCTATTAAAAAGTACATAAATGTAGCATTCATTTTCTCACCATGGCAACTATTGTTATTGAGATTCTGTCGAGTAAATGCTACAAAGGTTTCATCCCCTGTTTATTGGCATTTAGCTTGGGAGTACTTGGCCTCTGTTTGGGTGTCTGTTTGCCGTTTTGTTTGCCGTTCTGTTTGCCGTTCTGTTGTTTGATGGCGTCCTTGTTGTCTGCTGTGTTGGGGGATTCCTCGTCCTGGTTTAGGGAGATATAGAGCTGAGCTATGGAACCCTGGCTGTCCTGACGTCCCGTGAACTCTGACCTCCGCTGCTCATGCATTGTGTTCAGCCTACTGGTCCACATCGATAACAAAGATTGCCCACCTACAATATATATATTACATAAACATGATTATGACTATACTAATTTTGTTAATGCACTAAAAACTGAATTGCCTACCATATATATTTTACATAAACATGACGATGTTTGTACTAATTTTGTCAATGTACTAAAACACTGAATTGCCCACCTACCTTATGTACATTACATAAAAATCATGATTGTATTAATTTTATCAATGTAGTAGTAACTAAACACAAATTATTTTTAACTTTAAGGGCAGCTTGTTTCAACTAGGCAAGGTAGAGAAATTGGAAACAAGCTTCTTTTTTAGACTTTATCACAGAGTTAATAAGTCTGGCAAAAACATCTTTTTGTATCAGTTGTTTTTCTTGATTTTTTAAACCATTTCCACTATGACTGAGTATTGTTCCTACCTGACTTGCTGAAGTCCATCTCTGGTTTGAATCTCTTTGTAGCGGGTGCATCTGTACTCACTGGATCTGATTTAATCAGCTCTGACTTTTCACGCTCCGTCATTCTCTGGAATCTAAAAACACAAAACACAAAAACCATACTAAACATAGGCATCAGAGATGCATCAACCCTCAGCCCTAGTAACTTACTGCACAACATTCGCTCCACACAATATTTGTGAACAAAACGTCACTGCACCAAGGCAAATTGATGCAGGGGTAAAAAAAACATAATAGTGCACATCTACTTCCTTTGATAGCTTATGAGTGTTGAGTATCATGAAACTTTCATCATTTACTCTAAAATTATAGAGATGATGGGCCTGTGACCTTGAAAAGCAGGAGAAGGTCACCGTCCATCAAACTCATCTTGGGGTCTGGGGTCAAATGCTTATGTGTGTCAACTCTCATGAAGCTGCCATCATTTGTTCTCGAGTTATCACAATGATTGGGATTTCACATAATTGTCCCTGTGACCTTGAAAAGTAGGTGAAGGTTGCCATTCATCAAACTCTGTTGGGGTCTTTACCAGATGCTTATGTGTGTCAAGTCTCATAAAGCTGCCATCATTTGTTCTAGAGTGATCACAATGATCGGGATTTCACATAATTGTCTGTGACCTTGAAAAGTAGGTGAAGGTCATGTTCCATTAAAAAAAGTTTGAGGTCTTCACCAGATGCTTATGTGTGTCAAATCTCATAAAGCTGCCATAATTTGTTATAGTGATGCTTGGGATTTCATATAATTGTCCCTGTGACCTTGAAAAGAAGGTGAAGGTCACCGTCCATCATACTCGTCTGGGGCTTTACCAGTTGCTTCTATGTGTCAAGTCTCAAAAAGCTGCCATCATTTGTTCTTGAGTTATTGCGATTCTTGGGATTTCACATAATTGTCCCCGTGACCTTGAAAAGTAGGTGAAGGTCATGTTTCATAGAGAAAATACTGAGGTCTTCACCAGATGCTCATGTGTGTCAATTATCATAAAACTGCCATCATTTGTTCTTTCACATAATCGTCCCTGTGACCTTGAAATGTAGGTAAAGGTCATGTTTCTTGGATAAATTTTGAGGTCTTCACCTGATGCCTATGTGTGTAAAATCTCAAAGAGCTACCATCATTTGTTCTTGAGTTATTGCGATTCTTGGGATTCCGCATAATTGTCCCTGTGACCTTGAAAAATAGGCCAAGGTCGCCATCCATCAAACTCGTCTGAGGTTTTCACCAGATGCTTATGTGTGTCAAGTTTCACGAAGCTGCCATTATTTGTTCTTGAGTTATCGCTATGACAAGGAAGTTATTGTGATTCTTGGGATTTCACATAATCGTCCCTGTGACCTTGAAATGTATGTGAAGGTCATGTTTCCTAGAATAAATTTTGAGGTCTTCACCTGATGCCTATGTGTGTTAAATATCATAGAGCTACCATCATTTGTTCTTGAGTTATTGCGATTCTTGGGATTTCACATAATTGTCCCTGTGACCTTGAAAAATAGGCCAAGGTCGCCGTCCATCGAACTCGTCCGAGGTTTTCACCAGATGCTTATGTGTGTCAAGTTTCACAAAGCTGCCATTATTTGTTCTTGAGTTATCGCGATGACAAGGATGTTCGCTACAGACATACATACATACATACCCACGCCAGGAGTACTGCAATACCCTCAGCCTGATTACATCAGGGGCTGAGGGTAAAAAGGCTTTGACTATGATACCAAAATTATGATTTGAAATAGGCAGAGTTGTAATTCAGAAACCGTACTGTGGTTAGCTCAAATAAAAAAAAAATTTCAATAATATTTTAAAATCAGAAATACTTAAGGATAACTTAATTTTAAAAATATAAAACAAATTAATATTGCATCAAATTTTCAACAAGGTCAAGTTTTTTTTCACCTACTTTAGTCACCTAATATTCATACAAAATGAAATAATATTTGCTGGAAAACCACAGAACAATTTTATTCAGGCATCCATTTTTTTTCTCAAAAAATCTTTTTTTAAATAAAAAAAAATAACTAAAAAAAACCATAAAGGACTGAGCCTGACTTGTCTAGTTCTTTCCATCCAGCCTCGACCTCCTCTTCCTTGGTGGGAGTCTTCTCGGTCGGGGCTTTACGAGGAGACGAGGACTCGGTGGGACGTTTGCAGTCCAGGAGGCAGTCCAGCACCGCCTGGTGGCCCTCCGATGTCCCAGCATGAGCTCGTATGAACTTCTCCAACTCCGACCACATCTGCCGGTACTGCTCTTCTCTGAAATAAGCAGTGAGTCGCATTAACCGCTCAAATAAAACATCTATTTTGTTGTGCAAAAATTCATCTTTGTTTGGTAGCATTCATGATTAACGGTATATGTATGCAGCTATTCGTGTACCCTGATATTTTCAACAATTGGTTAAGTATTCTAATTTCTAATTTCATCTTATAATAAAAAATATGCTAACATGCATGCATACAGATTCATATGGAAATAAATTATAATCTGAGCAAAAGTGTGGTTATTGTCACAAGTATTAGATGCCTGGATAGGAATGACTAGATTGCACCAGAGGGCGACAGTGTGTGCGATGACTCACCTCTTTGGTCCCTTCCCACGAGCCCCCACTGCAGGAACAGGAAGTGCCTCGTTTCTACTCTCCATGCCCACCATATGATAGATGGCTTTCTTACATTCTAACACGTCGTCCTCCTGTAAAACCTCTTTCACCATCAGTGATGGCAAGGGATCTAAATGCTGAAAATTATCCAAATAACATTTTAAATAGCTGTTTCAAAATATGTTTGTGTTATATTTAAACATATGCTTGATAATCATGCTTGCATTGAGAAATTCCATCTATTGAATATGATGGTATCGCTGATCACCATGGACCAGGAGTGTATTAATAAAGTCTTGTAGCAGAGATGTGTCTGTACTTACAGAGAGCATATTGAATATGATGGTATCGCTGATCACCATGGACCAGGAGTGTATTAATAGAGTCTTGTAGCAGAGATATGTCTGTACTTACAGAGAGCATATTGAATATGATAGTATCACTGATCACCATGGACCAGGAGTGTATTAACAGAGTCTTGTAGCAGAGATATGTCTGTACTTACAGAGAGCATACTGAATATGATGGTATCGCTGATCACCATGGGCCAGGAGTGTATTAATAGAGTCTTGTAGCAGAGATGTGTCTGTACTTACAGAGAGCATATTGAATATGATGGTATCGCTGATCACCATGGACCAGGAGTGTATTAATAGAGTCTTGTAGCAGAGATATGTCTGTACTTACAGAGAGCATATTGAATATGATGGTATCGCTGATCACCATGGACCAGGAGTGTATTAATAGAGTCTTGTAGCAGAGATGTGTCTGTACTTACAGAGAGCATATTGAATATGATGGTATCGCTGATCACCATGGACCAGGAGTGTATTAATAGAGTCTTGTAGCAGAGATGTGTCTGTACTTACAGAGAGCATACTGAATATGATGGTATCGCTGATCACCATGGACCAGGAGTGTATTAATAGAGTCTTGTAGCAGAGATGTGTCTGTACTTACAGAGAGCATATTGAATATGATGGTATCGCTGATCACCATGGACCAGGAGTGTATTAATAGAGTCTTGTAGCAGAGATGTGTCTGTACTTACAGAGAGCATATTGAATATGATGGTATCACTGATCACCATGGACCAGGAGTGTATTAATAGAGTCTTGTAGCAGAGATGTGTCTGTACTTACAGAGAGCATATTGAATATGATGGTATCACTGATCACCATGGACCAGGAGTGTATTAATAGAGTCTTGTAGCAGAGATGTGTCTGTACTTACAGAGAGCATATTGAATATGATGGTATCGCTGATCACCATGGACCAGGAGTGTATTAATAGAGTCTTGTAGCAGAGATGTGTCTGTACTTACAGAGAGCATATTGAATATGATGGTATCACTGATCACCATGGACCAGGAGTGTATTAATAGAGTCTTGTAGCAGAGATGTGTCTGTACTTACAGAGAGCATATTGAATATGATGGTATCACTGATCACCATGGACCAGGAGTGTATTAATAGAGTCTTGTAGCAGAGATGTGTCTGTACTTACAGAGAGCATATTGAATATGATGGTATCGCTGATCACCATGGACCAGGAGTGTATTAATAGAGTCTTGTAGCAGAGATGTGTCTGTACTTATAGAGAGCATACTGAATATGATGGTATCGCTGATCACCATGGACCAGGAGTGTATTAATAGAGTCTTGTAGCAGAGATGTGTCTGTACTTACAGAGAGCATACTGAATATGATGGTATCACTGATCACCATGGACCAGGAGTGTATTAATAGAGTCTTGTAGCAGAGATGTGTCTGTACTTACAGAGAGCATACTGAATATGATGGTATCACTGATCACCATGGACCAGGAGTGTATTAATAGAGTCTTGTAGCAGAGATGTGTCTGTACTTACAGAGAGCATATTGAATATGATGGTATCACTGATCACCATGGACCAGGAGTGTATTAATAGAGTCTTGTAGCAGAGATGTGTCTGTACTTACAGAGAGCATATTGAATATGATGGTATCGCTGATCACCATGGACCAGGAGTGTATTAATAGAGTCTTGTAGCAGAGATGTGTCTGTACTTACAGAGAGCATATTGAATATGATGGTATCGCTGATCACCATGGACCAGGAGTGTATTAATAGAGTCTTGTAGCAGAGATGTGTCTGTACTTACAGAGAGCATATTGAATATGATGGTATCACTGATCTCCATGGACCAGGAGTGTATTAATAGAGTCTTGTAGCAGAGATGTGTCTGTACTTACAGAGAGCATATTGAATATGATGGTATCACTGATCACCATGGACCAGGAGTGTATTAATAGAGTCTTGTAGCAGAGATGTGTCTGTACTTACAGAGAGCATATTGAATATGATGGTATCGCTGATCACCATGGACCAGGAGTGTATTAATAGAGTCTTGTAGCAGAGATGTGTCTGTACTTACAGAGAGCATACTGAATATGATGGTATCGCTGATCACCATGGACCAGGAGTGTATTAATAGAGTCTTGTAGCAGAGATGTGTCTGTACTTACAGAGAGCATACTGAATATGATGGTATCACTGATCACCATGGACCAGGAGTGTATTAATAGAGTCTTGTAGCAGAGATGTGTCTGTACTTACAGAGTGCATATTGAATATGATGGTATCACTGATCACCATGGACCAGGAGTGTTAATAGGAAGTTTAGGGAAATAAAATAATCAGGAAAGACAGGCATTTAAGATAATAAGGTATAATAGGTAAGGTAGGTAATCGTTAAATAATGCTTTGGTTCTGACTTTCATATTTTATACATCAATATATTACATTAATACTTTTCTTGATATTTTCTTATTATTATTTAACGATTACCTACCTTACCTATTATACCTTATTATCTTAAATGCCTGTCTTTCCTGATTATTTTATTTCCCTAAACTTCCTATTAATGAACAATTAATAGAGTCTTGTAGCAGAGATGTGTCTGTACTTACAGAAAGCATATTGAATATGATGGTATCGCTGATCACCATGGGCCAGTACCGTGTCATTCTCTCCAGGTGACTCTTTGCTGTAACATATATCAAGATCTTCAATCAATCAAAAAGCTATTTTACCCCCAAAGGCCTATTTTTAGCTTGTTGAAATTTTGTCTGGACTATTGCATACTTAATTGACATAATCTATGGTTATTCAATATGCTTGATGATTTACTGGGGTAAAAAGTTCCTGATTTCTGTTTTATTCAGACTGACAGAATGTGACAAAGTGACATCACTGAGATAGAAATCTAATATTATCCTTATGGTTACTTACAGCCCCATATAATATATCATAAAATATAACTTGTTTTAACATGGATAGTTTTCAAAGAGATTTAGAAGACTGACCTCTGTCTAGGTGAGTTTCGGCCATTTCTCTTATATCAGCCACTGGGGCAAGACGGCAGTCTTTCATCAATTCTCCAAAATCCTAAAAATCACGAAACCCTTAAAAATCATATATTTTCAAATATAACCAATAGACATTTTTTCTAAGCTTTTCAAGGTTCCCCAACTCTTCCTCATCTGTTAAATAATGAGCATCTAATTTTCACTGTCAATTAAAAAATACACATTCTAATGAGTTGCAGCCCTGGATAGAACAATGGAACAAAAAAAAAAAAAAAAAAAAAACAACCCCCCATCCCCCCCCCCCCCCCCAAAAAAAAAACCTAAAAAAAAAACCATGCCTTACATTTATCCTATAGTCTGTGACTCTGCCACCACACCCCTCACTGATTGAGGGAGGATCCTCGAGGGGTGACCGGTTGGTGTTCAAGACATGGATGTAGATCTCGCCGCCATGGCTAGCCAGCATGTGGGATATGACCTTGGTGCCTGTCTTCCTGGGCTGCTCCAACATAACAGCCCTCCCTAGTAAAAAACAACACACTGTAAAAATAACTTGGAAATTTCTAAGAAAAAAACCATTATTTCTTTACTGGTTTTTTTTGTCTTTTGTCTTTTTGTTTTTTTGTGTGGTAAATTATGAAAAGTGCTTAAGCACTGCAACTTTGTCTCCCATTCTGCTGTTATTTACTAATTTTAAGTTAAAATATAATTGTGTATCACTGGGCTATGCAACAGATCTGATTGACCTGATTATCTGATTGACCTGAATGATCTGAATGACCTGAATGATCTGAATGACCTGAATGATCTGAATGACCTGAATGATCTGCATGACCTGAATAATCTGAATGGCCTGAATGATCTGAATGACCTGATTGGAATGATTGATCTGATTAACCTGAATGACATTTTCACTGTAATGTGTGTGACAAAAGTGATTGGATATAACAACATGGATAAGAAAGATTTTTATTCACGGCCTTTCATGACTGAAAATAACTATATATTTCACAATCACTGTTGTTATGTTATTGATGACATATATTTGATAACAGTAAAAACACCATATTTATATATTATAAATACCGTTTAATAAGAAGTTGGTGAGACAGGAGCTGGGGCGGCTGTTGACATCCACCGGTGTAATCCTATGGGTACCACTGCACTGATGGAGCTCTGTCATTCACAAATAACATTACAAATATATGCACTCTATGGCATGACCTAAATCATTTTTTTCTCAATTTTATATTCTAAAGGTAATGTTATAAATAATCTTACTATCTTAGCATGTTATGTTTAATTTGACAATTCATATTTGTTTTTTTAGGATATGTGAAATAATGTTTCTATCATAATCAAACTGGCATAATTGATAAAAAAAAATGCCCAAATGAAAATTTTATGTAAAATTGTTCTGTAATATTCAGGATGTTTAAGATTTCAATATACAGATTGCAAAAAAAAAAAATAACCAGACTGAAAAAAAAACATCTGGAAGATATAATAAGAAAAAGTGTGTTTAATGGTATATTTCTGATAGTTATGCTAACTTACCGACGGCATTTGATTTGGGTGTGCACCACTTGAGAGTGACTGTACTGGCAACCACCTCTCTGGACTGTGTGATCACTCCCTCCGTCAGGCCAACTGAAAACACACACACAAACCCTCTCCTCATAGTCACACAAACATCACAAACAAGTTAAAACTGCATCATCGCAGAATGTTTAAATCTTTCTCTGGGTGACTCCCACGATAGCGACCCATAGCGGTCTATGTGAGAGTCCCTGACCTGGACATACGGCACAGATTATATATTTGTATATATTAACTATGTGTTAGGTCAAATAAATGTTTGAGTTTGAGTTGGAGTTTTAAAACTTCGCTAGTTGAGCCTAACCAGTTTGAGCCAAACATCAATTTGGTCACACACTAATGTGAACAAGTAAGGTCACACAGGGCAATTGCATGATCAAGTGCTACCCACAAGGTATGCCGGTACCAAATGATGAACCAGATAATGCCAAGCGATGGATAGTGTCATGCTGTTTATGCCAGACCAAACAGATGTTTGAATTTGACTATTTAGGCCTAAAAAAGGAAACTTGCTTCTGATTTCCCTACATACCCTAATTTAAACCAAGTACCCTTTTTTGGGCTTTTATCTCTTTTTAAGTGATCAAATATATTTAAATCTACCCCATTCCTTTTTTCAGGGCATGTTATCAGAAACAAAGTTATTATTTGTTTTGGCCTTACTTGTTTTGAGGAGATCATGGTGGGCTGCTTTCTGATGCAATAACTCCACGTCATAATTAGCTGAGGAACTCGCATTCTGCTCTTCCTAAAAAAAAAAAGATTGACATTTTCTTTGAAGATTCCTATACTTTTAAGAATTATCATAAATCATTAATACTCTAGCAAAATTCCACTTAAAAATTCCAATTAAGTTACTAACATAAACTTGAATTAACTTGGGCACATCATCAACCCTGAGTTCCCCATCAACCCTGAGTTCCCCATCAACCCTGACTTCCCCATCTACCCTGACTTCCCAATCAACCCTGACTTCCCCATCCATCCTGACTTCCCAATCAACCCTGACTTCCCCATCCATCCTGACTTCCCCATATACCCTGACTTCCCAATCAACCCTGACTTCCCCATCTACCCTGACTTCCCCATCTACCCTGACTTCACCATCTACCCTGACTTCCCAATCAACCCTGACTTCCCCATCTACCCTGACTTCACCATCTACCCTGAGTTCCCCATCAACCCTGAGTTCCCCATCTACCCTGACTTCACCATCTACCCTGACTTCCCCATCAACCCTGACTTCCCCATCTACCCTGACTTCACCATCTACCCTGACTTCCCAATCAACCCTGACTTCCCCATCTACCCTGACTTCCCAATCAACCCTGACTTCCCCATCTACCCTGACTTCCCCATCTACCCTGACTTCACCATCTACCCTGACTTCCCAATCAACCCTGACTTCCCCATATACCCTGACTTCCCAATCAACCCTGACTTCCCCATCTACCCTGACTTCCCCATCTACCCTGACTTCACCATCTACCCTGACTTCCCAATCAACCCTGACTTCCCCATCTACCCTGACTTCCCAATCAACCCTGACTTCCCCATCTACCCTGACTTCACCATCTACCCTGACTTCACCATCTACCCTGACTTCCCAATCAACCCTGACTTCCCCATCTACCCTGACTTCACCATCTACCCTGAGTTCCCCATCAACCCTGAGTTCCCCATCAACCCTGACTTCCCCATCTACCCTGACTTCCCAATCAACCCTGACTTCCCCATCCATCCTGACTTCCCAATCAACCCTGACTTCCCCATCCATCCTGACTTCCCCATATACCCTGACTTCCCAATCAACCCTGACTTCCCCATCTACCCTGACTTCACCATCTACCCTGACTTCACCATCTACCCTGACTTCCCAATCAACCCTGACTTCCCCATCTACCCTGACTTCACCATCTACCCTGAGTTCCCCATCAACCCTGAGTTCCCCATCAACCCTGACTTCCCAATCAACCCTGACTTCACCATCTACCCTGACTTCCCCATCTACCCTGACTTCCCCATCTACCCTGACTTCACCATCTACCCTGACTTCCCAATCAACCCTGACTTCCCCATCAACCCTGACTTCTCCATCTACTCTGACTTCACCATCTACTCTGACTTCACCATCTACCCTGAGTTCCCCATCAACCCTGAGTTCCCCATCTACCCTGACTTCACCATCTACCCTGACTTCCCCATCAACCCTGACTTCCCCATCTACCCTGACTTCACCATCTACCCTGACTTCCCAATCAACCCTGACTTCCCCATCTACCCTGACTTCCCAATCAACCCTGACTTCCCCATCTACCCTGACTTCCCCATCTACCCTGACTTCACCATCTACCCTGACTTCCCAATCAACCCTGACTTCCCCATATACCCTGACTTCCCAATCAACCCTGACTTCCCCATCTACCCTGACTTCCCCATCTACCCTGACTTCACCATCTACCCTGACTTCCCAATCAACCCTGACTTCCCCATCTACCCTGACTTCCCAATCAACCCTGACTTCCCCATCTACCCTGACTTCACCATCTACCCTGAGTTCCCCATCAACCCTGAGTTCCCCATCTACCCTGACTTCACCATCTACCCTGACTTCCCCATCAACCCTGACTTCCCCATCTACCCTGACTTCACCATCTACCCTGACTTCCCAATCAACCCTGACTTCCCCATCTACCCTGACTTCCCAATCAACCCTGACTTCACCATCTACCCTGACTTCCCAATCAACCCTGACTTCTCCATCTACTCTGACTTCACCATCTACTCTGACTTCACCATCTACCCTGATTTCCCCATCTATCCTGACTTCCCCATCTACCGTGACTTCACCATCTACCCTGACTTCCCCATCTACCCTGACTTCCCCATCTACCCTGAGTTCCCAATCAACCCTGACTTCACCATCTACCCTGACTTCCCAATCAACCCTGACTTCTCCATCTACTCTGACTTCACCATCTACCCTGATTTCCCCATCTATCCTGACTTCCCCATCTACCGTGACTTCACCATCTACCCTGACTTCCCCATCTACCCTGACTTCCCCATCTACCCTGACTTCCCAATCAACCCTGACTTCACCATCTACCCTGACTTCCCAATCAACCCTGACTTCTCCATCTACTCTGACTTCACCATCTACCCTGATTTCCCCATCTATCCTGACTTCCCCATCTACCGTGACTTCCCAATCAACCCTGACTTCCCCATCTACCCTGACTTCCCCATCTACCCTGACTTCACCATCTACCCTGACTTCCCAATCAACCCTGACTTCCCCATATACCCTGACTTCCCAATCAACCCTGACTTCCCCATCTACCCTGACTTCCCCATCTACCCTGACTTCACCATCTACCCTGACTTCCCAATCAACCCTGACTTCCCCATCTACCCTGACTTCCCAATCAACCCTGACTTCCCCATCTACCCTGACTTCACCATCTACCCTGAGTTCCCCATCAACCCTGAGTTCCCCATCTACCCTGACTTCACCATCTACCCTGACTTCCCCATCAACCCTGACTTCCCCATCTACCCTGACTTCACCATCTACCCTGACTTCCCAATCAACCCTGACTTCCCCATCTACCCTGACTTCCCAATCAACCCTGACTTCACCATCTACCCTGACTTCCCAATCAACCCTGACTTCTCCATCTACTCTGACTTCACCATCTACCCTGATTTCCCCATCTATCCTGACTTCCCCATCTACCGTGACTTCACCATCTACCCTGACTTCCCAATCAACCCTGACTTCCATGAGGTACTACATCCACCCTGACTTTTCACCCTGACCTTGCTTACCTTCATTGGTATTCCAGTGACTGTAGTAATGGCCAGATTATAATGCGCCATGGCTAGCTCCACCATCTTAGATGCTATATAGTGACACCCACCCTGACTTTTCACCCTGACTTTCACCCTGACTTTCACCCTGACCTTGCTTACCTTCATTGGTATTCCAGTGACTGTAGTAATGGCCAGGTTATAATGAGCCATGGCTAGCTCCACCATCTTAGATGCTATATAGTGACACCCACCCTAACTTTTCACCCTAACTTTTCACCCTGACTTTCACCCTGACCTTGCTTACCTTCATTGGTATTCCAGTGACTGTAGTAATGGCCAGGTTATAATGCGCCATGGCTAGCTCCACCATCGTAGATGCTATATAGTGACACCCACCCTGACTTTTCACCCTGACTTTTCACCCTGATTTTTCACCCTGACCTTACTTACCTTCATTGGTATTCCAGTGACTGTAGTAATGGCCAGGTTATAATGAGCCATGGCTAGCTCCACCATCTTCGATGCTATATAGTGACCAGACTGACTCACATGCACCTCGCTCGTTAACATCCCAGATATCTGAATTAACACAAGTCACTTTTAATAACACACTTTGCTCAATATATATATCAACATTTAGCGATGCTGACATGGTACTTTCAAGTACAATATAAGTGCATAAATAACATTGTTTTTCAACAGCACAGGATTATTTTGTTTTTATAGAAATCTTCCATATCACACTTTGACCTGAATTTAATAGCCGCTTGAAAAACAACTTGATGTGTCTGACCTATTTGAGTGCCAGACAGCTACCTGTGTATTATGTCATTATCATCTGGGGGAGATACGTTTGTGTTTTTACCTCTGTCTTTGCTTTGTGTGAGATTTGGGAATCTGTGCCCACGGCAGTCACATGCAGCAGTATCAACTCACAGTGAGTGACTGGCATCAAACTGCAACACACAAACAAACATAAAGCCTTACTAAATATCTCTATATTCAAATATTAGCAAAATAAAAATATTTATCAAAAACCTGAGTGCTGTTATTACTCTTACATTTTGGGATATAAAAAAAAGAGTTCCATTACCGCTTCACTCTCTCACAATAGAAAAAGAATCCCCTTTGAATCTTTAGGACCTAAATTTGACATTACTTCAAAATCAATAAAACTGAAACAATTCTGATCTCCCACATTGCAATCGGTTTCACTTCTGAATTTACTATATCAGAATATGATAAAGTATAACATACTTATAAGTAATTTTTAATGCATCAAGCATTTTTAATGCATAAAGCATTTTTTTTTAACATACATGGCTGGAAGGTTTTCTGAGCCTCCGGGCCAAATTGGAGCAAAAAAAATGTCTTCAGGGTGCCGTTTTACTTATACTGTGGGTGTAGAACTTTGGTGTATATCTTGTGTATAATGTGGGTTAAAACTTTGATGTATATCTTACCTATAATGTGGTTGTAAAACTTTGATGTATATCTTACTTACACTGTGGGTGTAAAAATTTGATGTATATCTTACTTACACTGTAGGTGTGAAACTTTTATGTACATTGATGTATATCTTACTTACACTGTAGGTGTAAAACTTTGATGCATATCTTACTTACACTGTATGTTTAAAACTTTGATGTATATCCTATTTATACTGTGGTTGTAAAACTTTGATGTATATCTTACTTACACTGTGGGTGTAAAAATTTGATGTATATCTTACTTACACTGTAGGTGTGAAACTTTTATGTACATTGATGTATATCTTACTTACACTGTAGGTGTAAAACTTTGATGCATATCTTACTTACACTGTAGGTGTAAAACTTTGATGTATATCTTACTTATACTGTGGGTGTAAAACTTTAATGTTTATCTTATTTATACTATGAGTGTAAAACTTTGATGTTTATCTTACTTATACTGTGGATGTAAAACATTGATGTATATCTTACTTATACGGTAGGTGTGAAACTTTGATGTATATCTTACTTATCTGCAGATCCTGCCAGTTTATTGTGCTCAACTAAGGCATCCTGCACACATTCCTCCAGCATTCTGACATGACCCTCACTGCAAAGGGAAAACATACAAATCAAGGATCATATTATTGTGATGAACATGATTGAACATAATCAGATACTAAAAAAAAAATTATTTACAAAATTTACACAATCTTCTGCAATGAAGCATATTTTTACATAATCAACATGGTTAGGACTGCAAAATAAAGTCTTGTTTCTCACCGACAACCTAATTTTGGGGAAGCCCAACTCCCAAAAAAGAATAAATTTCAAACCCTCAAAATTGCTGAGAAATAAGACTCATTATATACAGGCCTTGGAATGGACTGACCTTTTGATGTGTGTGAGGCATATGATGCGCCCCCGGTTGAGGATGTACTCGGCAGACTCTGTGAGGGAGGTGCGCACGGTGTGCTGCATTGGGCTGGGGTCACACAGGGCTTCTATGGCATTAGATAAGCCGTGTACCACTGTACACTCATCAGGGTCCACCTTCTTGTCCGGCAGCCCTCCTTGAGCCAACAACATCATTATCTGTGCACAGAACAACATTTGTCTTATTTCTAATCAAGCTCAGATGTTTTCCTTTTTGGTAAAAGAAAAAATTGTGTTCCCGATAACATGCTGAAGAAAAATTAGTGTGGGAGGTAGATTTTTTTTTTAACCTAAAAATTACTGTGCTTTTTTATCGTCGATCAGATTGGCTGGCTCAGTCAATAATATAATCACATTTTTTAAAACCATTAATAAGATGACAGTTTTTATATATCAATCCTATAAGTGCTTAACATGCCAAATTTAAATTTTGGAAACAAAATATTGAAAAATGAGCAAGGTCGGAATATAAAATATTTACGACAAATCACAAGTTTTATAGCACATGGGGATGTTACTGCTCAGTCAAAAATCATATTCTATGTAGCTTTCACAGAAACAAAACATTTTTTATCCTGGCCTTCAATATGGAGATAAAGAAAAATAAAGATATTAGGAGAATTACACACTTGCTGTAAGCTTTGTTCAGAAGCATTCCATGAGTTGATTCCATGTGCATCCACATCTGATGTGATATACCTCAACTGTAAAAGTGAAATTATCTTTCAAATAATATGTTCAACACTGACACACCTCTTACAATTAAAAACTATTTGTCTAAAGCAAGATTTACTTTTTTTTATGAGATTATCAATATCTAATAAGAGAGAGAATAGTTAATAAAGTTTGATAAAAAGTGTTTATTTTTTTTAAATCACATTTAAATTTAAAGTGTTTATTTCTTTTTTTTTTAAATCACATTTAAATTTCTGACACTGTAAGGTCAGAATTCAGAACTGTGATATCATCCATATTGGGATATTTTATAAAGAACCTTATCAGTTTTTCAATTTCCCATTTAATTTTTTAAGATTACACCTATTTCTTATGTGTAAATAAGCTTACCAGTTTATTGTTTGGGAATACATCATAGATAATTCTGGCATACTCCACACTTGCCTCCACATTACAAGTCCACATTGTTTTTGTAATGGGCGCAAGGGGTATAAAACCCGGTGCCCTAGACTTGGTAAAGACATCAAACTCCACTGGCTCATTGCAGGACTTGAGCAGGAAGGGACTTTTATCAAGAATTATCACAGTTTTATGTGAATGTGGAAAGGTCATGGTGAATGTCTCTGAAACAGAACAGTGAATAAATAAAGATGTATTTAAACGAAAAACACTGTCAGATAAATGGAATAATATTTATGTATGTAGTCATTATCTGCATCTATAGGTCACTACCACAATATTTCCCCCCATTGAAAACTATACACATTTTCCAGAATCTTTTCTGAATTTTAATCAGTTAACATGGTTAATGAAGATTGGAAGGAGGCTGAGAAATGACAACCACATAAAGTGGTTCACTTCAGCAGTTTTTGCGCCGTCCACTTCACCATAATTTACAACCTGATAAAAAAGTTTTCCAAAGTGCAGATGCACTTCTCAGTACTCAGAAAGTTAAATCAGTGAAAGGCTTTGAAAATGGAACCACACTGTCCACGGCCACAGCTCTGTTGTCGTCGGTTAAATCATTTCAACTTGACGTTGAATGATCGATAAACAGTTGATAAAATTACTCCCTTAGATTTACTTACCTGTATCTATCAATGTTCAAGTCTGTGTCATGAAACAAAACAATAACATAATATTTTCAAGCAATTCACCGGACCGGAAGTTATAATGCTAAAGTTTGCCTACGATATGAGATGCTCAGATAAATGTCAATTTCTTTGTTTTTGACAAATCTTTATCAATTTTTTTTATCACAGTATCAAAAATATTATTATAATAGTATAAATAATATCCAGCTGACATAAATTTTAATATTGATAACAGAGAATTCACAATGAGTAATATTTCTGTTTGAGGCAAGTGCGATGAAAATTACCACTAGAGGTCACCACATTTATCACATAGTTTCAGTGTCCTCTACTGGCAATACACGATTTTCTACTCAGATGCAATCTCCACCAGGAGGCGACAGATTTGTACTCCTTTTGCGACAAGACAAGATAAATCACTGAATTTACTTACTGTACAAGACAATAATTCTCACTGCTCGAGTCGGCCATGCAGCCACCTAGTGACAAATCCTTATTCACATGTCATTTTAATCTGAAAGCAATTTATTTATTATTGCTCTGTTTTAATTCAGTCGATTTATAGTAAGTACTGGCATCCATAACTGTCTTTCAGGCTATTCTGCTATCTTCCTCAAAATTAAAAAAAAATGATTGTTTTTCTGTACGTCTTTTTGTTGCCAATATAATTCCCTTCATCCCATAGAAAGTGATAAACATCATATCAACTGAAAGAAAAGCATGGAACATGTTTTATAGACTACAAGTTTATAAGCAATCACAGTACGTATTGCCCTTCAATGACTTTGTGATCTGAAGCCCATATCCTGAGAACAAATATAAATGAGATCCTCACTGTGATCGTGTCTCCAGCTAAGCCTTTTAGAAGAGATTTGAGCCGGGTTGAGGGGCCGAACAACCCAGAATGTTCCCTACTGATATATGTAATGTGTATACAAATAAAATGAAACATATTAATTGATTTGATAATTATCTCACTATTATTTCGAACCGATATATGCAACAGAATAATATTACGAACATAACTGCTGTCATAAAAATACATTGATAGTTTTTTTTTTCAATGAGAATCTTAAGTGCATTCTTTGTAAATAATTATACAAATCGGAAACAAACCTTTTGATGGAAAAAAAACCCCAAACAGAATGTAACTGTTTAAATCGAACAGAAAAAGACAAGTTTGAATTCTTTACAAATGTTTTGGTATTGTATTTTGGTCCATCATTATTTGGTCCATCAATATTAATAAATGTGTGCGTTTTGGAAAGATCTTATCAAAAGTATGTGGGCGGAAGACACAACCCGATGACGTTTTAACATTTAAATATATCTGGTTTTACTCAGAACACAATAAACACCCTTTACACATACTGCAGAATAGGTAAATATGATTTACCTATGAGATAAAGCATTGTACATACACAATTGCAAAATATATAAGCTTTGATGGATTGATCATCCTGGAGGATGTGAGTGGCCCTGAGAAGGGCCTGGGATAGAGACTGGGAGAGAGACCGGGATTCCAGGTCACAAGCAAGACTGTCGCAACTTCTGCTGAGCCGCATTCAAGGTCAACATGGCTTGGACCTGAAGGTCTCCAGCTTCTCGATAATGCGCCATCTTGCGGCTGACCACATCAACGCGCATCTGAAGGGCCTTCACCACCTTGAAGCAACGCGCCCTACCGGCAAGTTCGATGCGCACGTGGAGGTCCTCAAGGTGAAGTTCCAGTGTTGAGACCCCTGCAAGGACCTCGGCCATTTCTCGCTTAAGGAAAGACCTGAAGGCTGGATAGAACTGCGGGCTGAAGGCGACCATGGACGGGATGCATTGTGGGTAGGACAGCATCAACCGGAAGTGACGGTCCTCGAAGTCCTCAAGATCGACAGAAGAAAGGTCCATTGTATTGAAGATTCTTGAAATTCTCACACGCACTGGTTCGGAAATATCGTGATCTGATAGATTTTTCTCGTTCTTGCCCTATATTATACAGAGAATGAAACAATAGTGACTAGCAATGTCGCGACCTGATTGGTTGATTTAGGTGTGAAATTTGGATGTCTTCCCCAAATGACCAGCGACAAATTTGATTGGTTCTGACACACTGCAGGTCTTCTTGAACCAGCGAATGACGCCTGATGTGCTCATAACGGTAGGTGTTAAATCTGTTGGTGTTTTAAGGGATAAGGCGAAGTCATACATTTTGTAATTGTTGTTAACACCTAGCCTTTGAGTGCTAAAACAACAGTTTTCTCGCACGTCTTTGATGTCATCGCGCTGTTTTAACAGATTTGTTTCATTATTATTCATGGGACTAATTAAATATAACTTGTAGACATATACTATTATTGGTCCCCAAACACTAAACATCAATTTGTTCAAAGAACACGGAAACATTTAATTTGAATCAAACGCATAGGAATTATTTTACAAATTACCCCCTAAAATGGTAATTGATAAATATACACCATATAAGTAGGTCTAAAACTCGTACAGTAAACCCAGACAATAGTGACACGAATAAGATGACTAACTTTAATTTTATAGGAAAACACATTGATAAACATGAGGAATTAAACTACACACACATATATTTATATTTATGTTTATATTTATATTTATATCTATATCTATATCTATATCTATATTTATATTTATATTTATATTTATATTTATATTTATATTTATATTTATATTTATATTTATATTTATATTTATATTTATATTTATATTTATATTTATATTTATATTTATATTTATATTTATATTTATATTTATAGTGGTTTCTGCCAGTGACGGACCACTTCATCAGATAAATCATTCATATTGCTATGGTGTCCTCCTTGTTCAGTGACGTCGCTATTTTTGCCTGACTGGCATAATCTGACTTCCATATAATGCTCTGAGTGTTACTATTTAGGTCAGAAATATAGCTGTCATTTGTGTACAAATTAGTTCCTCTCTGAGAACTCATTGAGACGGACCGTGGAGTGTCTCTTGCTGAAATAAAATACACATTCTCTATCTGTTAATGAGAAAACTTCTCCACGTACGTTGCTAATTAGATGTCAGAAGTAGAGAGTTTAGGAGGACCATGTCACTCTATTCTGGAGGACTGTGTGACTGTTTCTGAAAGATGCCCATGATTGCATCTTGGAGTAATTATTCGTAATTACTCCAATATTGCATATACAATTTTTAGCAAAATGCACAGAAATAGGAGTTTCATTTTCAAGGTCATTTAAAGATCACGTCAAAGTCACTGCCATTATTTGATAGAAATAACCTACAAAAGTCCACACCCAGTCATGTATTATTTGTAGATTTATCCCACACAATAACGTTATAGGCCTATCCCTGTCATTTCTACGGATGGCTGGATTTCTCAGGATATATTAGCTTATTCAAAAGTAGCATGGCTATCAGGTACTAGGAAACTAGGAAACTGTGCCACAAAAACAAAAACCACCCGCTATCAGGTACTAGGCTGGTACTATGCTGAAATAAATATATTTATTTCTATATCGTTATTGTTAGGTCCGGATCCAGGGAGACTCCCGTTAAGCATATTAAGACTAATTAGTGTCACGAGAACCATCGTGTGTCACAAGAACCATCGTGTGTCACAAGAACCATCGTGTGTCACAAGAACCATCGTGTGTCACAAGAACCATCGTGTGTCACAAGAACCATCGTGTGTTACAAGAACCATCGTGTGTTACAAGAACCATCGTGTGTCACAAGAACCATCGTGTGTTACAAGAACCATCGTGTGTTACAAGAACCATCGTGTGTTACAAGAAAAGGAATCACTCGGGTGGAGTGTTCAATACACACTCATTATGATCAGCCAACCATGTTTTAGTGTCTTAAAACAAAACAAACAAATAAAACCCTTTGTTTTTATTGGTTTATATTATATTGCCAGACAGGCGGGGGATATAACATGAAAATTGAAAGATTATTATGTGTTTCTTTATTTTTTACTAAATTAAATTGAATGAACGAGTTTTTGTCTCTAAAATTTGATGTATAAATCTGAAAAATCTAGTGTGGGACACAAGTAAATCCCACAGTATTGATAATACTGATACCTTGTATATCCTGCTTCCGGAACGTGGAGCGCGATATATATATATATATATATATATATATATATATATATATATATATATATATATATATATATATATATATATATATATATATATATATATATATATATATATATATAGATATTTGGACTCATATTTCACTTGAGAAGAATATCATAGTCAAGCTGAGTGAAGTATTAATCTTTCTGTTCCTCAACTAAGATTTCCCACATTACGTCAATTACTCATATAATGATAATAATAATAATAATAATAATAATAATAATAATAATAATAATAATAATAATAATAACAATAATAATAATAATAATAATAATAATAATAACAATAATAATAATAATAATAATAATAATAATAATAATAATTATAATAATAATAATAATAATAATAATAATAATAATAATAATAATAATAATAATAATAATAATAATAATAATAATAATAATAATAAAATGTTTATATAGCGCTTTACCAAGCAAGCTTGTTCAAAGCGCTCTCAAGTACTTATCTAATATCATAATATTTCTTGAAGAGAAAAGTTAAATTGTTACATAGTCTAAGTTCACATGGTAGTTTATTCTCCATAGCACCCGGGGCAACAGATTTAAATGTCCTACACTATCACCATAGAGTTTCAGCTTGGACCTCGGGACTAGTAATTCCAGTTTATCATTCGATCTGAGTTTGCAATTTTACCATTTTTTCCATGTAATAAGTAACAATTTAAATTAAATCCTGGCCACAACAGGAAGCCAGTGCAATTCCTTCAATTTAGGGTTAATATCGCAGGCAGGAAGAGGATCTTATTCACAAGATTTAGTTGATATTTTTTTGATAATTTTCCTAACATCACTAATATATAAGGAGTAAAGCTGTCCCAAGGCACAAAATTTACCATTCCAATAATATCAGAGCAGGACATATTTTCAGATTCATTATTAATTTTAGATTTATTATTATTTTCAGATTCAAAATTATTATCTTAGTCATATCTTATATTATAAATTTTATCAATAATAAAATATTTCAGTAATTGGCGAGCATCTCATAGCTTTCAGACATAACAAAAAGAGTTTCATCATATCTATTCAAGAACTAGTTTATTAATAGTCGTATATAATTTCTTAGGATCTTTATAATTATTAGATATAATTTTTCCATTTTTCCAATAAGATGGGACCTAGCACAGAGCCTTGTGGGACGTCATATTTGATATCCATATTCTCAGACCTTTGTCCATCAATGGCAACACATTGCTTTCTATTTGAGAGATATGACCTAAACCACTTAAGGGCCATACCTCTAATTCCATATCTTCTTTCGAGTCTGTTTAAAAGTATGTCATGGTCAATGGTGTCAAAGGCCACAGAGAGGTCAAATAACATCAACATTACTGTTTTGTTGTTATCAATGTCCATTAAATGTCATTTAGTGCTGTATCAGTGCTATAAAATTCTTTGTATGCTGATTGAAACATGCTTTGAATGTTGTTTCTTGTCAGATGACTGACACATTGTTTGGGAACCGCTCTCTCAATTAGTTTGGAGAGATAGGCTAGATAGGTCATGTTGAATTTCATCATTGGAGATCACAATTAACATTTTGTCCATATTTGAAGATATTTGGGAGATCCACGTCATAACTGCCTCCATTAATGTCTGCCATTAGTCAATCAATTATCTTCCTTTTCTCTGTTCAGCTCTAACAGTACCTTTCAGAGCCTTATCTTTGGTTTTAAGAACTTCAACCATCTTTGTATTAATATTGTCAAGAACTTGTCTTACATGTTCAATTCAGTCATCTTTGCTGATTCAATCATCTCACACCTGGGAGTATTTGTGTCCTCCTGTTTCATCATAGTGTCCTCAGCCTTTGTGAGACGATGCCTCAGGTCAGTTATCATGTTCTCTTTTTCAACCAATAGATCCTGTGATCATGTGTCATTCCTCTCTTGAAGGACTTTCTCAACCAATTCAAACTTCTTCATTCCCATAAGTTTTGTGGTGATATCATCACCCTCCGTTCGAAAAGTTACTTCTTCCGGATCTGTCATGTTCTACAAGTATATGAAAGTTCTAATAATCACTACACTATTAAGTAAAAATGTTTCAAGAGATAATAGCGGATAATCAATTGTAAGAATTTCATCAAAAAGCAATGTGAAGCACAACCGAGCACAACCACTGATTGCATCCGATTGCGTCCAATGTTTCAATACAAATTAGCACTTTGCAAGAGTTGTTCTTACCTCAGTCATTGTTAAAAAGCAGTTGATCTGAGAGCATTTAACTGTATTCCGAGTGAACGAGCTATCAAGAAGGTCCAATCGGTTGATGACGAGATCCCGGATATAAGAAGGCAATGTGCAAAGTCCCAAACTTGTACAAGAAGATCCCAGAGTAGCACAAGTAAGAACAGTGAAAACTGCCAGGAACACTACCATACAGTAGTAAAAAATGAAATTCTTCTAATTGTCTAGTAAATCCAATATTATAAATGTACAATATATAATCCAGTGATGTATGATACAGAAACAGTGTCAGTGGTAAGCACAAGCGTTGTATAGAGTTGCGTTATAGAGTTGCATAGAGAAACCACGTGTCAGAAAATTTGCAGGAAAAAGATTGAAATTTGTGGGAGAATTTGAAAACAATGAAATAAGAAAATTGGCAAAAACCCTTTTCTAAAATACAAAATAATCAAATTAAAAAATGAGTTAATTATTCAGCAGGAGAGCAGTGACATATAATATATACATACGTCACCTTCAAGAGGGGTTTACAAGTTATAGAGTCCGAGAGTTGATTCGCTAGATAATTATGATTATGTATGTAAATTTAGAATTATTCCAGGTCAGTCAGTCACAACCAGCACAATTGCGTTCAAATAGCACAACCATCAAAATTGCTTCCAAAATTGCCCACTGCCAAAGTTTCAATAATAGATAGTGAGACAATTTTAAGTTAGTAAATTTCAGAAAAGAATTAGGTTTTAATCCAAGTAAATATGTTTTATAAAAGGTTCAATCAGTCTCCGGTTAAAGATCTATATAATATCAATATTCACAAAAAAAATTATGAAAATCAAATTATTACAAATAAAGTTATGAATTTTTTTTGTTTGTCGTGCAAAAACGTCAACTTGAATGTCAGGGGGAAAAGGCAAGTACAATCCTGAAAAGTAAGAAATAAAAAACTACAGGAAAGCAGACCACTACTGCCCATAGCAGAGCCAGGTAGTATTTGACTCTACCTCGCCATGCAGAGTAGCAGACCACTAAAATTTCCTTCTTTTAGTCAATGGTTCACAAGGGATAGTAACACAAGTATAGATTGTCATGATTTTCTCAACAAAGTAGGTCCATACAATGAGAATAAATCAGGGTTTTGATTGATTTTGAATTGGTAAATATGCAGTGAGACAGCTATAGCAGCGAGTATGTGCGTGTATATTGTAGGCAACATACAGATGCTTAAATGTATAGAATATAGCAGACAAAGCAGGTAAAGCAGACAGATCAGGTAGAAAAGATATATATATATATATATATATATATATATATATATATATATATATATATATATATATATATATATATATATATATATATATATATATATATATATATATATATATATATATATATATATATATATATATATATATATATGTATATATATATATTTCTTTTTAACTTGTGAAGATCATATATGTTTTGAATCTAATTTTATTGTTATCAAACAGAAACTGAAATTGAATTTTGGTGTATGAAGATTTACAGTGTGTACACCTTGGTGTAAGAATACTGGATATGGGGTGTGTGCCCAGTGTGAGAGAGTGTGGAGGTCGAGACAGACGTGCTACCTAATTCCCACACGTTAACCCTGGATCTGCACCCTCAGAATTCAACACTGCTACAAATTTGTGGCACACATGCAATCTTATCCAAATTTTTCAGTGCATATTCAAATAAGTATTTAGAACAATAGTCATGTGGCGGTTTTCTCATTTCCCAGCTGTTGTCCACTTTAACATAAATGCATTTCAATGAAAAGGTTATCCAACCTGTTCTTCCATCGTCGTCTCTGATCACTTAGTCTAACAGACTGTGAGAACAGGCTTTCTTGTAACATATATTTCTTACTGCTCTAAGAGCTGTATACAAAAAAATAATTTGACAGAGGAGGCAGAAATAAGTTATTCGCGAGTGGTTTCCTGGTTGCACATCGGCAGCTTCTTTCGTTGAGAAGACATTACAATTCTGATATTGAAGAACCCCTCTTTAAACACAGTAATAACAGGATGACGATAAAGATATTGTAAGCTGACGTATTGTGGAATTAATATTAATTACAATAAAATTCTTACATATATGAAGGTAATGAAAAAAATATGACAGTATGAAGCTTGTTTTCTTCAATGAGGATCGCAGACGACATTTATGACCGTTTGGTGGTGGGTTGAAAGACGCCGAGGTGTTCAGTTCCTTGGAAAATCCCACCGCAACCAGTGACGTACATTGCCACGCTGCCAACATCCGTACGACGCCGTCCCTAATAATCCTCCCCAGCAGGCAATATATCACATCGCAAAAGTACGAAAACAATGTAAAAAGTGACATGATATTTGTTTTTTGTTTTCGTCTCGGTCAATGCAGGCTCGCAGAGGTGAAGAGTAGGGCCAACTCCCCAAAATGTTTTGCCTCGCGCAGCGCTCGTATCATTTCTGTGCAAACTTGACAGGACTGCGCGGCACGTGGACGTTGCTGCAAACGATGTTGGGAGAGAAAACAGCTCCTGGTCATGGACTCAGCGAGGTCAGGCCAAGCGCTTAATGTTATTTAATCAAGACATCTTTTGGGTTCAAATCGATTGCAAAGGGACTCTGACAAATACCCAGGCAAAATTTGACAAATCTATCAGACGGCAGCTGAACTAGACTTTACTCTCCTTATCAAAATATATTACACGTGAACAGGAACGTTCCTGACGTGAACATATTTGGGTTGTACCACTCCATTCGCTTTTCGCTCTCGTTATCACCCCTCGGGTTGCATTATCCCGATATATTGGTTGTAAACGGTAAAAAAAAAAACAAAAGAAAAAAAAAAAAAAAAACAACAAAACACATACACACACACTTAAAAAAATAAAAACAAAGACAGTTAGCTGATGCTTTATTTCAGTTTTATTTGGGTTTATGTGTGAGCAGACGACACCTATGTTTTGGACTGAAGAGCGGAGTGAGACAGCGTCTTGAAGCCGGCGTCCCTCAAGGTGAGCTTTGTATTGTCTCTTCCCGACACTCTATCTCGGCCGCTGAATACCACAACATACAGTAGAGACTTCGTGGCAATTCACCAATTTAATTGACGGATTGCCTTTTTTTCTTCAAAAATAAGTTTTGCTCCAGCAACGATAGGGGATTCTCAGCGGGACTGTGCATGTAAGTACAGATTGTGAGTGACCTTCTAACAGTGTCATCTTTGACATTACCAGTGTGAATCAATGACGCTATGCCGACTATGAGGTACAATGTCGTCTGCTTTGATTGACCATCTGTTTGACGTCAGAGTATATACCGCAAGGCGGTGGAACTTGAGGTCACAGTGCACCAATTCGAAGCCACTGTATAATCCTATTTAAACATGCAACTTTCAAACTTCACTAAAAAAATTGTTAAAATGTTTCAATTGATCCTTTCTTATTTTTTCCTAACAGAAAAATACTGTAATATTAATTTAAAGACAAAGAAAATATACATTCACCTAGAAAATTTTCAGCTGGGTTGGTCTCAAACCAGACCTTCTGTGCAAATGCGTTTTTTTAAGGCAGACTTCATGAATATCAAATAATTTTGGAACTGCCCCCAAATTTTTTTAAAAATATTAATTAGCTTTCATTTGACTTTTCTTTCATCATTACATGTTATATTTTAAATATTTATCAAAAGATTTCCAGTCATATGTTTTGTTTGGTTTTAACAGCCCTCATCTGACAGACACCCACGCATCTGTAATATAGGTTAATCGTATTACATTTTGACCCGGATCTTATTTGTGTACTGTGACCTGAACCAGGTGGCAGTCCAAAGGATCTGAAAGAATACTAACCAAATCTAAAACTACTGTGTGTTCTGGACCCCATGTGCAAATTTGAAATTTTTGGTGTGTCTTTTAGGGTGGTTAAGGCTGTTTTTGAAGTTTTGGCCTTCAGGATGTTGAGATGGCTGTTTTTCTCTGAATGTAGTGGACTGGTTTTTGGGCATGTGAAGTTGTCAGGCAGTACTGTATCTATTTGACCTGAAAATAGTGAGTACAAAATACATCAATGATGATGTTATAACCTTTGATCACCCTATTTGACATCAATTTGATAACTTTTTGGACTTATTTGGGTGGCCGACCTGAAAATCATTTGTGAAATTCAGTGAAATTTGGAAATATAAATGTGTCGTTTTGATAATTATCAATCATTTTTATTCTAATTTATTTGAATTTACAAATAGAGCTTATATGTGACATCACTATAACATAATTTTCAAGAATTCATATGCAAAATTTTATTTTTTTTTCAAGATTTTAGATTTTGGTGACGCGTATGTGCAAATTTTGCTTATTGGGACAACAAAATTTTTTTTAAAAAAGGTTACGTTTCACCATTTTTCAATTTATTGTGATGAATTATGTTTTATTTTGTGTTTTGAAATTTGTATTTGACTTTCTTACACATAATAAGTGTTTGATTTCTTTATTTTCAATATTTTGGTGTGTTTATAGGGCTTAACAGATATGCGGCCACCATGCCCAGTCAGTGTTCAAATCTGTGTAAGGGCTTCCAAAAAGGTATTTAAATGCATTCAGCTGGATGAATTCAAATTTGTGGATTGAGAAAGATGGCTAAATGAAAGTGCAATCATGAAAAATGTAAGAGAATCATTAATTTGTATCTGACCCTGTCATGGCAGAAGGGTCAAGTCGGCCTAAAATGACATTTTCACTCAGTGTCAATGCATCTCCCTTGTTTATACTGTCTTGTGACCATCAAACAAGTGAGGTGTATGAACTACTTATGTGATTACTGGTAAGTTATAACTAACATATGGCATAAGTCAGTTACCTTGTATCACTTTAAATTTCAATCACCTGCTGGATAGACAGGCACATAACCATATGTCTATATTATGGGGTCTCGGCCATCATTAGAGCCTTGTTTTGACCCATCCAATAGTTTAGAATGCACATTTCTTTGCCATTTGCCTCATTCCACTCTGTAAATATAAGAAAAATACATTTCATGACAATTTTCACAATTTTCACAAATAACTGACAAATGCTGAAGGTCACAGTGCACCAATTCGAAGCCACTGTATAATCCTATTTAAACATGCAACTTTCAAACTTCACTAAAAAAATTGTTAAAATGTTTCAATTGATCCTTTCTTATTTTTTCCTAACAGAAAAATACTGTAATATTAATTTAAAGACAAAGAAAATATACATTCACCTAGAAAATTTTCAGCTGGGTTGGTCTCAAACCAGACCTTCTGTGCAAATGCGTTTTTTTAAGGCAGACTTCATGAATATCAAATAATTTTGGAACTGCCCCCAAATTTTTTTAAAAATATTAATTAGCTTTCATTTGACTTTTCTTTCATCATTACATGTTATATTTTAAATATTTATCAAAAGATTTCCAGTCATATGTTTTGTTTGGTTTTAACAGCCCTCATCTGACAGACACCCACGCATCTGTAATATAGGTTAATCGTATTACATTTTGACCCGGATCTTATTTGTGTACTGTGACCTGAATTGAGATAATAACTTCAAGGTGTGTGGTAATAACCAAGAAGAAAATAAGAACTTTAAAGGGCACAATAACGCGATTGTATAAAGTAAATCAAATGTTTTACAAGATACATGTAAATTTGATCATTATATAGATATATAAATATGATTATGAAATATGTAAATTTTATCATGATATAGATGTTTGTAATTTTGATCAAATCCATTGGTATAAATCAAACACTTTGTTGGATTTCCAAGTGGAATTATTTCTAAGTGTCTCCTGCTAGAATTTGGTTTCTTTCTCTCATCTTGAAAAAAAATAATAGCATTAATTAATAACAACGTGTGTCGCGATGAATTAAATTACCAGTCAGTCTTTGACCCACATTTCTGTCTGTTAATGTGTCCTTGTCCTTGTGCAATTGTTTCTGACAAATGTAGTTCTCTCTCTCTCTCTCTCCCTCTCTCTTGTTTCTCACACGAGTGACTGTCTCTCACTTGCGCAACTGTCTCTTACTGATGTGGCAGTCTCGCATTTGTTTCACCTGTGTAAGGTTTAATCAGTTCTTTATGTTCACTTATGTCGCTGTCTCTGTCTCTGTTCAATTCCATATGCATTCCCATATGATTTTTTGAGACGGCTGAAAACCCTCAACTTTTCAACAATTACCCCTTTTCTCCACGTCCCTCTCACATTTAACGCTTTTTCTATGGTTTTATCAAGCATATATCGAGATGTCCTCTAAGTTTGACGTGGGTTTTTTTTGTGACGTCACTCTGCATCTTTGGTTGGCTCAGATCACGCTAATGCGGGATGTAGTGGATACTGGGGGATTTATTTATTTGATGTGTTTATCAGCGCTATGAACAGACTTGTCTGGTATCCGCGCTATACAAATTTTATTATTATTATTATTATTATTATTATTATTATTATTATTATTATTATTATTATTATTATTATTATTATCAATATTATCAAATCAATATCTTGTTACTAAAACGTTCTTATCAACATTTTGAATTATTATTATAAGCATGTAGCATCTCCTGTAGCATTATGTTCAGGAAATATGATGATATATATATATATATATATATATATATATATATATATATATATATATATATATATATATATATATATATATATATATATATATATCTTTTCTACCTGATCTGTCTGCTTTACCTGCTTTGTCTGCTATATTCTATACCTTTAAGCATCTGTATGTTGCCTACAATATACACGCACATACTCGCTGCTATAGCTGTCTCACTGCATATTTACCAATTCAAAATCAATCAAAACCCTGATTTATTCTCATTGTATGGACCTACTTTGTTGAAAAAATCATGACAATCTATACTTGTGTTACTATCCCTTGTGAACCATTGACTAAAAGTTTGACGTGGGTTTTTTTTGTGACGTCACTCTGCATCTTTGGTTGGCTCAGATCACGCTAATGCGGGATGTAGTGGATACTGGGGGATTTATTTATTTGATGTGTTTATCAGCGCTATGAACAGACTTGTCTGGTATCCGCGCTATACAAATTTTATTATTATTATTATTATTATTATTATTATTATTATTATTATTATTATTATTATTATCAATATTATCAAATCAATATCTTGTTACTAAAACGTTCTTATCAACATTTTGAATTATTATTATAAGCATGTAGCATCTCCTGTAGCATTATGTTCAGGAAATATGATGATATATATATATATATATATATATATATATATATATATATATATATATATATATATATATATATATATATATATATATATATATATATATATATATATATATATGTATGTATGTTTTTTATATCAATATATATGTGTGTGCGTGTGTATGTAAGTGTGTGTGTACGAAAGTCGTTTAACCGATAATAGCTTTTTTTGCAAAATACATATTAATTATTATGCGTCCTATGTTTAATATAACCTTAAAACTCTGTTTAAAAAATGAATATGGAGTAACTTTACTTGATAGTCCGTGCAGCAGTCTGACTGGAATAAGAGCCATTTTCCTCATCACCTGTTTCTGAGATTATCTGCATGACTGTCCTATGCTTCCTTGGCTTTAAAGTTCTGGTCACCTCGCCCCTCGTACTTGAAAGTCTTAAGGAAATTGAACCTTAGTGGTGAGAATCCCAAGGACATTCATTCCTTAAATATTGGGTGGTCAGACTCTGGTGATGTTACTCCTATGTCACAGTAACATATCATGTTTACACAACAGGAATGAACATGAGTGAGTATTACATTGTAAAATCACACATCACTGCTGTCTGAATGAATATTGAATGGTGACATCACACATTGCTGCACGAATGAGTATTACGTGGTGACATCACTTATTGCTGTATATGAATGAGTATTAAATTATGATAGCATACACTGCTGGGTGAAAGAGTAGTTTTATGATATTAACAATCTGGTACACATAACAATCTGGTACACATAACAATCTGGTACACATAACAATCTGGTACACATAACAATCTGGTACGCATAACAATCTGGTACGCATAACAATCTGGTACGCATAACAATCTGGTACGCATAACAATCTGGTACGCATAACAATCTGGTACGCATAACAATCTGGTACTCATAACATTCTGGTACGCATAACAATCTGGTACGCATAACAATCTGGTACGCATAACAATCTGGTACGCATAACAATCTGGTACGCATAACAATCTGGTACGCATAACAATCTGGTACGCATAACAATCTGGTGCGCATAACAATCTGGTACGCATAACAATCTGGTACGCATAACAATCTGGTACGCATAACAATCTGGTACGCATAACAATCTGGTACGCATAACAATCTGGTACGCATAACAATCTGGTACGCATAACAATCTGGTACGCATAACAATCTGGTACGCATAACAATCTGGTACGCATAACAATCTGGTACGCATAACAATCTGGTACGCATAACAATCTGGTACGCATAACAATCTGGTACGCATAACAATCTGGTACGCATAACAATCTGGTACGCATAACAATCTGGTACGCATAACAATCTGGTACGCATAACAATCTGGTACGCATAACAATCTGGTACGCATAACAATCTGGTACGCATAACAATCTGGTACGCATAACAATCTGGTACGCATAACAATCTGGTACGCATAACAATCTGGTACGCATAACAATCTGGTACACATAACAATCTGGTACACATAACAATCTGGTACACATAACAATCTGGTGGTACATATTGAGAAAACATGTGTAACGCAGGTATTGTTGTAGTTTTAACGATTTACAGTATGACATGTTTTATGACCGCGATATATATTATAAAGTCTTGTATATTAAGTAGAGTTGGAATTGCCGCAGAAGTACAGATAGAGTTAATCTTATTCTAACATAACCTTTTACAGAAGCATAACGTGCATGAGCTTACTTCTTTCACATGAGATGAACCTCCCACTAACAGGGACTCAATGAACTCAACAGACAGGCTTGGGAATAGATATATGATGTATTCTACTGGTGACCAATACGTAAACAAATGTACAACCATGGCCAAATGGGGGATGGAAATGTGGCTGATTTCTCACAAAATATCACAATATATTAAGGGTTATTTGTTTGTTTTAATTTGTTTGTTTTATTTAACGACCTGTATCAGATGAGGCAAATACCTGTCAGAGGGAGTCGATATCTTACTATGACTGGGGATCTTTATTTTGCATTACCATATAGACATGAACTAATCTTTGATAACCAGTCATGGGGTACTGATTGGAGTAGAATCTTTGAGAGACAGACGTCCCCCATTGAAGCACATTCAAACCTCTGTTATACTTTAATGTGGTAGGAATTAAAGCTTTCATGAAATCAGAATTTCAAGCACTTTTCCTTTGGCCGAAAAAAAGCTTATTTCTGATTTCCCTGCCCACCCTAGTTCAAACCAGCTACACTAAAGGTTTTTTTTTACTTTCAAGGTGGAAAGACATAGGTACAGTTTTAATTTCATTTATGTGTATCCAATCTCAATATAATAAAACAATGTAGTAAAAAACTAAAATAGAAAATAATCTACCTCTTATCCTATTTTTCAGGGCATGTTATCAGAAACATGGCTATTATTTTTTGGCCTTGCAAAATAGGCAGGTTTATAAGATATACTTGATCAAATGTGATCAAATGTTATTACCCATCACGACACGCCTACATAAATGTCTGTGTTATTTGAAAGAAGATGAGTCGTCTGCTAAAATCTAAATCATTCAATGAACAAACTTTGCTCAGCTGACCAGACATGATCTTGTGCAAGCCCTAGGATGGGACACCTTCATATTATACTAGTATATGTTATATTGCTCTCAGATATATTCCACTTTGTACATTGTTCAAACATGCTTAGTTGACTGTTCACACATATGCTTGTATTCAGTAGTAAAGGTGGATGCTATAGCTCCGAGTTTAAATTTTTAAATATAATAAATAGTATAATTACACCAAGAAAAAATGTTGGGTAATATTTCATTATCCGCTTTTAGATCATACAGATATCAAAATTGTCCTTGACGAATTGAACAAGACAGGAAATGACGTCACGTGAAGTATTTTGGTGAAGTGTCGCAGGTGTTAATTCCCCGAGTGAATGTCCACAGCCACAAGAATGCTCAAAGGATAGACACTGATAACTGGCGGATCCAGGAAAGGTGGGGAGAGGGAGAGGGGTGATTGGGGCTGGGGACAAACCACACCCAACGGCAAATCGATTATTTTGTTTTTGACATTTATTAAATACGAAATTACCAGTTGAGGGGGATTACTCAAATTAACATCCCTCTCTACTAATATTCTGGATTCGCCCCTGATATCCTATATTTCTATTTAACACCCACGGGCTCACCATTCCTGATCATGTGCATTCCTCCAATGACCCACCAACCATTGTCATAATTAGGGCCACCATGAACAGGTTACGGACATCCTGCTTGACGACAGACCTCCAGCAGTTTCCATATATGTGCATAAGAACAATACCTCATCTCGTTAGGTATTGATGAGAAATGGAATTAGGGAGTGTCCATTTGTTTGAAGAGAGGGGGATTTATGACTTTAAATTGTGATATTTAATGTTTTTATCAGTATATAACAACACAAGTACGCATTTTTCGTTTTCATTGATATTTTTCGATCACGAGAGTTTGCGAGAATTGCAATTTCCAATTTTTCAAAATAGCAGTAACAATTCAGCTAATTTTTAGACCGATTACCGTTCTGATTATGAAAATATGCAGAATAAAAATTAAGTATTTACCTAAAAATACCGATGAGTGATATATAGATAATTTTTCTTTGGATCAACGATTATAATATTATGAAATCAAATTAAAAAGACGGAAGTAAAGACCATTCCAAGGGAAAATCGTCATTGCACGTCAAAGGGAAGATGGCAATTTGAGCAATTATCACAATTCACTTTCATAATCATTATAATTCTATGTCAACTTTGGAAAAGGACACGGCGATGGTCATCTTAATAATAAGACTGTGCAATTCCTCTAACATGTACAGTTGATGATATCGAATGTCACAGAGATCTATGTAAATTTGGAGAGACTGATTAGATATTCAAGTATGGTATTTTAGCATGAAACATATTGTAATATCACAATTAAATATACATTTACTGTCAGCTTTGTCTGTTTTCAAGACATCTATATCTATATGTTTACTCGTCAAAACCAATTGGCATCCCGCCGAGAGTGCAAAATTGCACTAGGGGAAGACACGGGCCTTCCCAAGACAAATGGTCTTTGATCATACAACCACTACACGGTCATTATTCCATCCTATCCTACTGCACTTTAATTGTATAAATCATAGTGCATAGAATTGGTTGACTAGATCATTGTTCCATTCATTGTTCCATTTATAAGGCCACATTATTTTCAAGAGAAAAGCCTAAATCACATGCACTGAAAATATTCTTGATACTACCAGGTTTGTAACAAAGTGAGATATCATCACAGTCCCTCAATGTTATACCTCATCTCCAGCTGCTAAATTGGGTATATTTTGTAACAAAGTGAAAAATTTGTAACAAAGAGAGAATATTATTTACTTAATTTAGCAGCTAGGGGATGAGGTATAACATTGAGGGACTGTTTGAGGAATTCGTTCATTGTTCCATGCTATCCTACTGCACTATACTTGTATAAATCATAATACATAGAACTGTCTGCCATGGTAAAGATGAAGCGGTTATTGCATTAGTATGTGGGAGGAAGTATCAGGAAGTATATGACTGTACAATCTATGAGACATATACTGTTACCCAGCCACCGTCATCATCCCATGCTTATAGTGGGGGAGCCAGATCGTGAATTTAAGATTTGAGTGATACCCGAAGCAAAACAACTCGCTTTTGATATCATTTTGTAGGTCAGACATGAAGCTTTGAGAATCCGGGCGGTGTATACAAAAATTATGGTATTGTGCTGAGCTACAGCTGTTGGCATGGCAACCAATCACCTTTTTCCACATATCTAAAAAATAGACCATATAAATAATGGCTTTTTGTCAATCTGCTCCCCCACTATTAAAGGCATCTCGGATTCCTAGGATGCATGATTCTAGACCTGATTTATTTTCTAAGGAAACAGACATAATGTCATTCATTCTTGTATATATTTATACCGACCTTAAATTGTAATTGGATTTTTTTTTCAAATCGAAACAGCTAAAAAATTGTGATTAGTGCACTACGCGTGTCACGAAAATCTCAAACACAGTAGTGTTGTTTCTATGGTATCATTGGTTTTTGATAAATGATCGCTTTGCTAAGTTGGGAGATATCGTATGAGGCAGGGACAGATAACTGATATTTTAGTTCTATATTGGTTTTTGAGAAAACTTTTGAGCGACTTTTAAAAAGGAATTCAGAAATTTCAAAATGAGACTTAGACTTTCTTATGTTTCTGATTAGATTTCTTTTTGTTATTTGAACACTTTCTAAAAACTGCAAGAATATATGGAAAATAAACCAGGAGCAGTCTGCACCAATGTCTTCTAAATACAAAGATAACCATAGTGGTATCTTCCCTATATACATTTTTTGTTTCTTTTGGGGTTTCACATCACTTCCATTATTTCAGTAATTACATGACAAGGCCTACTTGTAGCAGGTACAGCACTGCCTCACTCTGTGGCCTCAGTTGTTCATATGAGTCATTTGAACATGCATTCAGTGGCAGCACGGCTGGGAATTGAACCCATGACCTGTGGAGCATCACAGAGGAGCTGATTCTAATAGTAAGCTCGTGCTCTAACCAACAGCGCCACGGCCTGTGGCCAGAATCAGATACTTTTGATTACATTGTAGATATATAAATCATGGAATTTCGATCCATATCTTGTCTTGCCCAAATATAGGTTGTGATATTATGTCTATGTGGAAATGCAAACAATAGATACTAAGAGATTCTTCGAAAAAAGTGGGGCATTAAGCATCGGTGACAGGTTTTTGTTTGGGCTGAAATAGCCTATGTTATGTTGAAAAGGAACAGAACGAGACCAAACAAAACACGAACGTTAGCTCAGGATAGTAGCCACATTTCCGGCGCATGCGCATTTGCATATCAAGCAACGTTTTAAAATTTGTGCAAATATGACCTCACCATAATAAAAAGATTGTCCTCTCAACTTTTTTCTCTTCACAATCTCTGGTTGTGATATAGATGTCAGATAAACTACTTGACCTCAACTCGGATATTGTACCGGAAAAGAAGATTTGAACAAATTTGTTTCAGTTGATACCAGATCAATACATTTTCATGAAAAAAGTGGATGTAAAGACCCATTCCATGCAAATCGTCAAAGTACGTCATGAGGAAAATGGCGATTTGGGCAATTATATTAAATCATTTTTTTAGTTTAATAAGATGCATATAAGCCTCAAATAAAAAGTTTCGATTATCAATTTGGAAATTTATATCTTATATTATAAACAGTCAGTCTTAAATGCTCCTTCTCTCAAATTTGGTATAATTATGAGATTTTTTATTCTTGTATTGGCAGAAGCTACATATTTATTGAAATGGAACAATTCTCACTACTCTCTCCCAAAATAAGGAATTTCATCTTAAGGGACAAACCGCCATGGCTGTGCGTCAGGACCCAATTTGTTTTAAAAGTTGAACTATACACACAGTCAGACTGACAGGTTTGATCATAATGCAGTCTCCCAATCTGCTCAAACTGAAGACAAAGGTCAACAGCACTCAGCACATGAATGCAGACAAACACAATATTATCAAAACCTGCTCAAAATGCTGATAACACGCTATATTGCTTCTATACTGTAAGCGATACTTTGACAGCACCTCTTATATTTCATCTGTAGGGAATGTGAAAAGTTTGCATTAGATCGATTCCAAGTCTGTCAGATTTCATCTTTTGTACACCTGCTGTGTTAAAGCTATTCTAAATCAAATTTAGCTGTTAAAACATCTCAAAATTGACTGACTTTATTTTCAGTTTTTGTTCAGTATTATAATTTCTTCCTGTGCAGTAGAATATGTACTTTCATGAATTAAGCACAAATAAGTTGTTATTATAGACGTTGTCCTTTGAAATTTGATCCAAAATATTTAAATTACTCTAATATTGTTAATTATGAATGGATTATGAAGAATAAGGACTATATGAGCTCGTATTTGAAAGGTGCAGATGTTTGAATATCAAAAGTTATGGTACTATCCACAGATTAGGAGTTTCATTTTTAAAGCATTCATGAAACCTGGAAGGTTCCAGGCGATTTTACAGTGGTTTAAGGTATCTGAAAACAATATATGATCTTAAAATTGACATACATACAGGCTATCTGTCTGAAATCCGCAAAAGAACATCTGCCCTGAGAATTATGATTTTTTGTGACCACCAAGTACTGCCAGTACTAAACAGGAAGTGTGTTGTGTGACCTTGACCTTTGAACTGTCAGGGGGCTCCGTAAGTCACAGGAGGTGTTGTTTACCAATTGTCAAAATTGGAGCAACACATTTTTGGCCATCTTCCACTATGTAGAGAATGAATTGGAAGATAATACTTATCATGATGATAATGCCTTTCTTGGCTTTCTTTTGGTGGTAAAATTATTAAAAACGGATGAATATTTATGAAGTTATAAATGAAGAAAAATCATTATTTTTAATATTATATATGTTTGCAAAAAAAAAGTTTAAAAAAATTCTATACAGCCCAGCTTTTAAGGTGGAATCCATACAGCCTTTGATGTCTTCCCATTCAGTAGTGTGAAAAACCCCAAATTTCATCAAAGAGGGTCAAATCATAAATTTTACTGATATCAATTATCTGAATTATCACTGAGCATTCACAGTTTTGCCATTCAACGTCCTTGTGATTTAAGGCCAAACCAGTGATCAAAGGGCTTAATGTCACTTTTTCAATATCATGGCTTTTAAGTTAAGGGGGATTCCATGCAGCCTTTGAGTCATGTCTTCCCTTTTTGACAGAAAGGTTTTCACATGCATAAGATACTTTTCAAATAAATAGTATACTTTTCCCATAAATGATATATCTTTCACAACCATAAGATATTTGTCACAACCATAAAATATTTGTCACAACCATGAGTTATTTCATTGATTCAAATAATATTAAATTAATCTTATGTTGTTCTGAAGTATACTCCTGGCAATAAATTGATAAATTGTACAAAACATCTCCACCCTGTTTCCCAAGCTGGACAGGTGCCCAACTGGTAACTCATTAGGTGTTTACACAAGATCACAGACCAGCTAAACAAAGCTTGTTGAGAAAGTGTTCAATTGCTGGTGTAGGTTCAAGCAGACAACTGATCAACTTTCAAGTGCCACAGAAAGTTGTTAACAAGGAATATTTCGGGTACTACTACATAAAAGCACTGTTTAGGGTATAAACATTCATGTTATGTAAAGAAAATGTGTCTGAAAGTCAGGTTTCATGAATGCTTTAAGGTCATTTCCTGGTCACTTCAAGGTCACTGACAATATTTGAAAAAATAGCTTGCAAAGGTCACATTCCGTGATGAAGAATTTGTAGATATATCCCATACAGTAAATACGTTATAGGTCTATATCATTCATTTGCACTGATGGGAACCTGTGCTAATAAACTTGCACTCTAACCAACGGCGACATGGCAAGTGGCCCCTCCTCAAGGACCTCACTAGGCACCATGAAGGTGTATCATTATCAGGGCCATCAAGGACCTCAGTAGGTACCAGGAAGGTATATCATTATCAGTGCCATCAAGAAGGTCAGTATGTACCGGGAAGGTGTATCAATATCAGGGCCATCAAGGACTTCAGTATATACCGGAAAGGTATATCATTATCAGGGACCTCAGTAGGTACCAGGAATGTATATCATTATCAGGGACCTCAGTAGGTACCAGGAAGGTATATCATTATCAGGGACTTCAGTAGGTACCAGGAAGGTATATCATTATCAGGGACCTCAGTAGGTACCAGGAAGGTATATCATTATCAGGGACCTCAGTAGGTACCAGGAAGGTATATCATTATCAGGGACTTCAGTAGGTACCAGGAAGGTATTATCATTATCAGGGACCTCAGTAGGTACCAGGAAGGTGTATCATTATCAGGGACCTCAGTAGGTACCAGGAAGGTATATCATTATCAGGGACTTCAGTAGGTACCAGGAAGGTATATCATTATCAGGGACCTCAGTAGGTACCAGGAAGGTGTATCATTATCAGGGAGTTTAGTAGGTATCAGAAAGGTATATCATTATCAGGGACCTCAGTAAGTACCAGGAAGGTATATCATTATCAGGGACCTCAGTAGGTACCAGGAAGGTATATCATTATGAGGAACCTCAGTAGGTACCAGGAAGGTATATCATTATCAGGGACTTCAGTAGGTACCAGGAAGGTATATCATTATGAGGAACCTCAGTAGGTACCAGGAAGGTGTATCATTATCAGGGACCTCAGTAGGTACCAGGAAGGTATATCATTATGAGGAACTTCAGTAGGTACCAGGAAGGTATATCATTATGAGGAACCTCAGTAGGTACCAGGAAGGTGTATCATTATCAGGGACCTCAGTAGGTACCAGGAAGGTATATCATTATGAGGAACCTCAGTAGGTACCAGGAAGGTATATCATTATCAGGGACCTCAGTAGGTACCAGGAAGGTATATCATTATCAGGGACCTCAGTAGGTACCAGGAAGGTGTATCATTATCAGGGACCTCAGTAGGTACCAGGAAGGTGTATCATTATCAGGGAGTTTAGTAGGTATCAGGAAGGTGTATCATTATCAGGGAGTTTAGTAGGTACCAGGAAGGTATATCATTATCAGGGAGTTTAGTAGGTATCAGGAAGGTGTATCATTATCAGGGAGTTTAGTAGGTACCAGGAAGGTGTATCATTATCAGGGACCTCAGATGGTACCAGGAAGGTGTATCATTATCAGGGACTTCAGTAGGTACCAGGAAGGTATATCATTATCAGGGACCTCAGTAGGTACCAGGAAGGTGTATCATTGTCAGGGACCTCACTAGGTATCAGGAAGGTGTATCATTATCAGGGAGTTTAGTAGGTACCAGGAAGGTATATCATTATCAGGGAGTTTAGTAGGTATCAGGAAGGTGTATCATTATCAGGGAGTTTAGTAGGTACCAGGAAGGTGTATCATTATCAGGGACTTCAGTAGGTACCAGGAAGGTGTATCATTATCAGGGAGTTCAGTAGGTACCAGGAAGGTATATCATTATCAGGGACCTCAGTAGGTACCAGGAAGGTGTATCATTGTCAGGGACTTCAGTAGGTACCAGGAAGGTGTATCATTATCAGGGATCTCAGTAGGTACCAGGAAGGTGTATCATTATCAGGGACCTCAGTAGGTACCAGGAAGGTGTATCTTTGTCAGGGACCTCACTAGGTACCAGGAAGGTGTATCATTATCAGGGACCTCAGTAGGTACCAGGAAGGTGTATCATTATCAGGGACCTCAGTAGGTACCAGGAAGGTATATCATTATCAGGGACTTCAGTAGGTTCCAGGAAGGTATATCATTATCAGGCACCTCAGTAGGTACCAGGAAGGTGTATCATTATCAGGGAGTTTAGTAGATATCAGGAAGGTATATCATTATCAGGGACCTCAGTAGGTACCAGGAAGGTGTATCATTATCAGGGATCTCAGTAGGTACCAGGAAGATGTATCATTATCAGGGACCTCAGTAGGTACCAGGAAGGTGTATCATTGTCAGGGACCTCACTAGGTATCAGGAAGGTGTATCATTATCAGGGAGTTTAGTAGGTACCAGGAAGGTATATCATTATCAGGGACCTCAGTAGGTGCCAGGAATGTGTATCATTATCAGGGACCTCAGTAGGTACCAGGAAGGTATTATCATTATCAGGGACCTCAGTAGGTACCAGGAAGGTGTATCATTATCTGGGACCTCAGTAGGTACCAGGAAGGTGTATCATTATCAGGGAGTTTAGTAGGTATCAGGAAGGTATATCATTATCAGGGACCTCAGTAGGTACCAGGAAGGTATATCATTATCAGGGACCTCAGTAGGTACCAGGAAGGTGTATCATTATCAGGGACTTCAGTAGGTACCAGGAAGGTATATCATTATCAGGGACCTCAGTAGGTACCAGGAAGGTGTATCATTATGAGGAACCTCAGTAGGTACCAGGAAGGTGTATCATTATCAGGGACTTCAGTAGGTACCAGGAAGGTATATCATTATCAGGGACCTCAGTAGGTACCAGGAAGGTGTATCATTATCAGGGAGTTTAGTAGGTATCAGGAAGGTATATCATTATCAGGAAGGTGTATCATTATCAGGGAGTTTAGTAGGTACCAGGAAGGTATATCATTATCAGGGAGTTTAGTAGGTATCAGGAAGGTGTATCATTATCAGGGAGTTTAGTAGGTACCAGGAAGGTATATCATTATCAGGGACCTCAGTAGGTACCAGGAAGGTGTATCATTATCAGGGACTTCAGTAGGTACCAGGAAGGTATATCATTATCAGGGACCTCAGTAGGTACCAGGAAGGTGTATCATTGTCAGGGACTTCAGTAGGTACCAGGAAGGTATATCATTATCAGGGATATCAGTAGGTACCAGGAAGGTGTATCATTATCAGGGACCTCAGTAGGTACCAGGAAGGTGTATCATTGTCAGGGACCTCACTAGGTATCAGGAAGGTGTATCATTATCAGGGAGTTTAGTAGGTACCAGGAAGGTATATCATTATCAGGGAGTTTAGTAGGTATCAGGAAGGTGTATCATTATCAGGGAGTTTAGTAGGTACCAGGAAGGTGTATCATTATCAGGGACTTCAGTAGGTACCAGGAAGGTGTATCATTATCAGGGAGTTCAGTAGGTACCAGGAAGGTATATCATTATCAGGGACCTCAGTAGGTACCAGGAAGGTGTATCATTGTCAGGGACTTCAGTAGGTACCAGGAAGGTGTATCATTATCAGGGATCTCAGTAGGTACCAGGAAGGTATTATCATTATCAGGGACCTCAGTAGGTATCAGGAAGGTGTATCATTATCAGGGAGTTTAGTAGGTATCAGGAAGGTGTATCATTATCAGGGAGTTTAGTAGGTACCAGGAAGGTGTATCATTATCAGGGACTTCAGTAGGTACCAGGAAGGTGTATCTTTGTCAGGGACCTCACTAGGTACCAGGAAGGTGTATCATTATCAGGGACCTCAGTAGGTACCAGGAAGGTATCTCATTATCAGGGAGTTTAGTAGATATCAGGAAGGTATATCATTATCAGGGACTTCAGTAGGTTCCAGGAAGGTATATCATTATCAGGGACCTCAGTAGGTACCAGGAAGGTGTATCATTATCAGGGAGTTTAGTAGATATCAGGAAGGTATATCATTATCAGGGACCTCAGTAGGTACCAGGAAGGTGTATCATTATCAGGGAGTTTAGTAGATATCAGGAAGGTATATCATTATCAGGGACCTCAGTAGGTACCAGGAAGGTATATCATTATCAGGGACTTCAGTAGGTACCAGGAAGGTATATCATTATCAGGGAGTTTAGTAGGTACCAGGAAGGTATATCATTATCAGGGACCTCAGTAGGTACCAGGAAGGTGTATCATTATCAGAGATCTCAGTCACCCAGATAGTGTATCATTATCAAGGACCTTAGTAAGTACCAGTTAGGTATCTCGTTACCAGAGCCATGCGATGGAAGATATTTTACCAGGAGTTGGTCATGGATGGACTCCCTGAATGAACCAGCCCAACCTTCATTAATTCAGTATGTTGGTAGACAATTGGCACCTATTCAAATAGAATAAGTTCATGGCATATATATATTACAGATCAAAAACGATAAATATTCTTGATATAAAACAGTATTTATTCATTTATTTTCATTCATCAATTGACATATTTACAAGGTATAAAACTATATTAAATGTGGGATACAGATTTCAAATATTGGGGTTCCATAAAATATACACATACATCTTGTCATGGAAATTCCTGGGAAAAGTCAAACATACAAAAACGATTTTCTTTTGTCAATGCCAGTATACATATTCACTACTGATTCACAAGATATATTTATATTTATATTTATATATATAGAACAAACATCCCGTATGTTGGCCCCTGCAGTCTACTGGCTCATAGCACATATTTCCAATTTGATAGGCAACCAATAATATATCAGGTGTTCATATAATCACTTCCCAGATGCGAGGGCAACCAGATTTTATAATCTATTTGCCCTGCAAAGAAGTACAAAAAACTATTTGTTCATACTGGAAACATAGTGAGCAAGCCTTTTTATATTGGAATAATTTTAGATTTGAGGGCAAGGCAATATATTTCAAGGAAACTCAATTTCAACAAGTTACCTGCCCAATAGTTAAGTGCCTGAATAATATTGAATGTTTGCAAATGTCTGAATTTAGGATATTGGGATTCTATAAAATACAGCGCATGAGAAATCAGACAAGGTCAGATTGCCAATATATGGGCTGTTTCTATACTCTGAAAATCTAGCATAATTATCTACAATCCTACACAGGGATTATAATTATGATTGAGAATTAGACTAAACATTTTAAATTTCTCTCTCACTCTCTCTCCCTACTCGGTTTATAATTCAAAATACAAACATTAATAGAAAAAGTTTATATCACAGATTTAAGCAGTGTTTAGCTACCTCATTTAATGTCATTAAAATATGAAATTGACACAAGGTCACCGTAAGGTCAGGTTGAACACATAACTCCACAGTCTAGATGGCAGTGTTTTCTTACGATTTTACGATATAACCCATACTGGATTTTATTATTCATCAATCAGCAGTTCAGGAGACATGATTCAGGGTAGACAAATATGTTTTATATAATGTATCTAATATTAGAATAGAAAAAAGCATGAAACCACAAGCAAATTTACATGTAGACATTCAAATCTGGCTATTGGATCTATAAATGAAAACAAATTATCCTTCACAAAGAACTGTGTGCATGTAGACATGAATTATGCCTATATATATAACATGTTACTTTATTATGTTAAATCATATATATATTACTTTGACCAAACCTAGGGCTTGATGAATAATATATAGACACATCAGTGGAGTGTGGTTGATGTATCCAGGATGCGCCATGAATGCCATGAATATATAATATGAAAACTGTACTGTGTTGACATTTATGTGTGACAAATGATTGGTTATGTTGGACACAGTTGGATGGCACAGAGAGAGAAGGAGTTCATGCTCAACCTGGCATAGCGGTGACCATCAATACATTCATATGTCTCTATTATATATCTCTCTATATTGAAAAAGTGTAAGTTTTTGCAAATAAATGATATAGGATTTCAATTGAACTGATACCACTGTAGCTATTCGGTGAATAGGTTACTTACTAAACCTCTTCCCTAATAATACAGATTGGCCTATTACAAAATGTAAACCATGATGACAAAAATGACAATGTACTGCACTAATAACAATTTAAGCACTCTTGATAATTTGTGGTATTAGTAAAATAGGATAATACACAAATAAATATGGGCACATGGTTTACAAAACACTTGGGATTTCACAAATTTAAACAAAATTTTACTTTTAAGTATAGTAATATTGCTAAAACTACTATTTATTTTTTAGTTCCTTGAATACTAAAGGGAGATAAAACAACCCATATTTGAAAAGGTCATAATTATTCATTTGTTAAAATATTATCATTTAACATTTCAACTAAATTATTATATGTGTATGACTCAAGTCATGGTAGTTCCTGGCTTCAATCACTGGGATGGTGGAATAGTCAATCTCACTGAGATATTTTGCTTTGTTTTTAAGTCCTTAATAACTGGAACTTGATACCAGGAACACCATATCTTGACTCACAATTAGCAAATCTACATATTATACACTGTGAAAAATGTCAAAATTGTAGAAAATACATCATTTATAATGTTAACATTAGAAGTAACAACTAGTACAAATAAACACATTCATGCACAGTTGTTCAGCACCGCAAATATGCTCCAGCAAGTATTATTGTGACAGGCAGAGACAAATCCTGTATATGGAATGACTGTATTAACTGTTTAGGAGATAATATCATACCTATCTAAAATATGTTAAAATACAGAATGTTATAATTCAAATACACTTTTTCTGTTTCACAATTTATCAACCAAACAATTAGAGTAACAAGAAAAGATTTCTTCAAAAAAGAAACCTATAATGTGCTCTTTAATATTTTTCATGTGCATATTTCATATGATAAAAAAATATTTTCCGTGATTTTTATTCTTTGTTTCCTTTTTGAATGTGAAGGTTAGTTGCACAGTACAACGTTTCTCAATTGTATCATGATTTTCTTTAGTTAATCCCTCTCTTCTGTTTGAGATCAGAGACAACTGATAATACTCTCATATTATGTTTTATTGCAAATAATATTATTATTGTTCCAAGTGAACACCTGGTGGTATATAAATTAGGCAAATCAACTAATTTGAGTTTATAATATTCTTTCAGGTGGGTTCAAGGTTAAAACATACCTAGTGGTTTATCGCCATAATAATTATAACATATCTGTAATTGTAAATCATTTCAAAAGCAAAATTGATATATCAAATGTTATTAGTAACAAATACATGCTCATTGGTCCGTGTGTTGTACTATAGAGAATGAATGAATATTTTAACGATAATTTAATTACACTACATGTACCACCACCATCTTTATAGCCCATTGATGCGCCATGCTGAACCTCAAAATCCACATTGATGAAATACTTCCATGTATATTTACTTCAATGTGGATTTTGGGACAGACACAGTCTGTAATAGGCAGGTCGATTTGTGCATCCCTTTCACCCTTTCCATGTTTGTTTTTTTACACAAACAGTCAGATAAGGTCGTCAATATTGATGCGCGGGTATTATTTGCACTCTAAATAAAGCGGACAGTTGGAGGGTTAAAAATATGAATTACACATTCTTATGTGTGCATGTGTATTTGTATATTTTTTTGACCAAATATTATTCGACAGAGGGAGGGATAACATTGCTTTTATGGCAAAACTATTTCTTCACAATTGAGTACATTGATATTGGACAGAGAGCGAGAGGATGTCATAGAAAGTGGAAGACTGTACACATACTATTTTTGAGATCAAGGTTAATAGTGTCTCTATATTTGAGTGGGATATCTGAAATGCCATGCAGAGATATATTTGATATTGTCAAATAGGATTTGTGCCACATGCAGACAGGCTTACATATCAACGGTTTATCCTGAGGTGTCTTATTTGGAAGGTTGAACTTCTTCATACTTACACTTGATAACAGACCCCTTCATCAGTTAGAGCCAAACATCCAGTTGGTCGTGCAAGATCATGACCAAATAGGGTCACGCAGACGCATTGTGATACCATATTATGACATACACAAGATATGCATGACTAAACAATGACATACAAGAGCTGTGCATGACAAGATAATGCCACATAAAAGGCCATGCATGACCATATTTGGTTTGTGCATGACCACATATATGTTTGCCTCCAACTGTTTATCATAATACAATCATGAAATAACTACTTCAAATACAAGGAGTACCTCTCCATTATTCTATATACATAACATATAAGATATTAACAAATATTGTCTCAGGTCTGCCAGGACAGGCCAAGCTGCCACGTATGTACCAGGTACTGTCATTTGTGCCCTCTGGTGTTTACGGAAACCACCATAAGTCTGACACCAGTTTGTAACAATTTCTTATTTTTTTTAATCCAAGGCACCTTATAATTCAGTGAGCCATCGCAATATATTTCCTCCAGCGACTTGCGTAATGATTCCGACTACGAGCACCCAGGGCCTGCATATAAATACACAGAAAACAGTCTGTCCACTCCAGGACTTTTACAATGTCCCCATCTTCATAGCTTCTTCATATACATCGAAGTCATTTCCAGGAGGTTTTTATTTTTCATCAAACACCTATTCTAAGCCATGAGCTGCTATACTCTTCGTGCCATCCAGCGGCAATGAGCTCCAATGCTAAGCTACACACCAAGCTTCTCCCAGCTCCAGCTGGAGACTTGTTTAAAGATCACATAAAGCAGTTTTACCTGCTCCAAGATGGTCATCCTCAAGAAGGGGTAGGCGTCGTGGACATGTCTGACAATGGTAAAGAGTTTGTGGGAGATGAGAAATAGTATTTGGGGCTGTTGGTACACTTACACGGTGTACCGTCTGGGCTGTTCTTCTCTTCACATTCACACTGGACCACACCACTGTTGTGGTGCAGAGTCCTTTCATAGTCCAGAAGTTGACCCATGAAGTTAAAGTTGGGAGAGATGTTTGGTTTGCACCGCTTGACATAATCGTAGGCATCATTGAGAGAAAGCTCCAGACTGTGCATCAGATAGGCCACGGTCACTGTCACCGAGCGGCTAATCCCTGCTAAACAATGCACCAGTACACCACTCTTTGCTTTTCTTGCCTCATCTGAAAAGACATCAATAATGACCCATTAATACAAAAATAATTATTTAATATTCTAAAACATGTTTGGTAGGTCTTCTCATACGGGTGAGAATAAGTTCTGCATAAACAATTTTGATTCATTTTGGTTTAGTGGAGTTAATGTATTTGTTTGTGCACTTTCTGCTGATGTTTTATAGAGCATATTGAGGGCCTGTTGCCTACTTCCTGGTTGTGAGAGCCGAGATGTCTGATGGGATGGCTCCATTTAAACTGTTGGGCAGGACACCATACTGGGCAGGAAACTCCACTAAGTGAAACCATCTGTTCTGACACGAGCATCTCTGCTTCTTGCACTATCCACTAACTTTCACAAAAATACTGTTGATCTTTTTAATACTGTATAAAGCATCTATTATAAAAGACTTTGACACAAATCTAGACCCTTACAGTAATGGTTGATTTGAAAAACGTATGATTGTGTAACTTAGATCATGAAAATCAGCATTTGCAAAATATTGTTATATCAACTGCATGAGCAGTACGTCTATAGGTCAAATGTGTTTCTGTGTAAAGAGATCAGAGAAGAGTCTTGACAGAGGTTTATTTAAACAGGAAGGTAGGTGTGGGTGATGTCAGCAGGCAGTGTGTGTAGGAACAGATGTGTGAAATACAAATATCCCAGAGCCCCAATATCCTGTACCATCCTAGCTTTGCCCAATACTAATACACTGGAGATGGTTGGAGTCTGTCCATACTCAACACTGGGTAATATTTGTTCAAAATAAGTGATCCCTGTTTCACTCATTTACCAATCTCTGAGCTAATGGAGTTTTGCCCAACCCAAGGTGACTCAGCCACCCACAACCACAACATGCTGAAAAGGTAGGGAAACAAAGAGACCCAAAGTCTAGAGCCAGAAGTAATCGCAATAATATATCCCAATATAAAGATCACTTCCGGTTTGGTACAAAAACATGCTCCAAGTAGCATGAGCCACATTCATTGCTACTGCTTCTATTGAGCTGCTTTATGGAACATGTGTACTCTGGTATGGTGCCAATAACCTCTTCAGCCAGTTATAAACATCCCTTCTGGTGTTGTAAACTCTGCCTGTTCACTTAAACATGTATGTGTCTAAATGGAATGTTCATACTATTCTACCAGGATCTTGGCAAAATCATAGTAGTGAGAATAATTAGTAAAATAAATTCACTGCTGTTGTGACCATATCAGTAAAAACTCATTTGTGGGATTTCACTATTGTGAAAATACTGTATGTATCAGTGAGGTCAATTATATTCTTTTGGTACAGTTTTATTCATGTCTCTTTAACATGTATAAATCACATTCTTTTAGGCCAAGGGCAGTGGTGCAGTTGGATAGACCTCATGCTTATTAGCACCAGTTCCTCTGCTAAGAACCAAAGGTTGTGGGTTTGAATCTCAACTGTGTAGAAAATGAATGCATGACACAATGATGCTAGTTTAACCCATTGGGTTGTCATGTCAAGGACATCCGATATGACAATTCAGAAAGGCAGCACAATATCTGCTGTAAATCTCGTCATGATATGACTGAAGTGATGTTTATGGTGATGTTAAACAACAATCAATGCATAAAGTAGTAATATATAAGAGCAATATAAATTGTTAATATTGTCCTGTGTCTTCGGCTTTTAACAGATTTAATAGAGGGGGCAATAGAAAAAATCCACTCAATCATACAGTGTGTTTGTGTCAGTATTATTTAACTCGTTACACAATTTTTTCTGGTAAGCCACTTGTGTGCTCACTGAATAACTTATAGGTGATTCACCCATCTGAGGTAACATATAATGTAAGGATATTAATTAGGATCAGGTGACAGGATCTATGAGCTCTGCCCTGTCCCCACTCATACATGCAAGGATAAAGCAAAATGAATGTGAGAGATAATAAGAGTATGACGTATCTATGTGCCATCTTGGTGTCACGCAGCCAACATGAGGTAGTTATGAGTAGGTGGAAGGATGCTAAGCAGGCTGAGATTCTCTGCTGACTGCTGCCTAAGATATTCTATATCAAATTTTTGCATAGTGCCATGTTTTATGATTTTATTTGCTACATACTTTAATTAAACAGGTTTTTACAGCATACAGCTTTATAGTCACTATATACTAGTATATATATATATATATATATATATATATATATATATATATATATATATATATATATATATATATATATCTTAAAAATTCAGCTATGAAACTTCTATATCATTCATAGCATGATAAATTTATTAATCTAATATTTGTATATGTATGCTGCATGTCTCAACTATATATCTTGGCCGCACCAGTTGCAACTGACTCTCAAATTAATGTGTGGGTTTTTCTGGTCTATGTTTGATGGCAGTTGAAGGACACATCTGTGCCATCTTTACGATGAATAGACTGATTCATGAATACATCTCCCACATGTCTCAAGTGTATGTGGAGAGGTCAAAAACTGTTTATGTAAGAAGCCATAGTTTATCATTCAAAAATATTGATGATTCTTGGAAAATTATATGATAACAATGATTGACAGGTAAAATGCTTTATCACCTGTGTCAATTACACAAATATAGATTTATGGTTATCATATCATTGTTTGATTTTGAACCTGACCACATGATAATCCTTTAAAATAGGACAATAAATCACATAACAATACACTGGTTGTGGTTGCCAATACTTTTCATTGAAATGATTATGCTCTAATCTTCACCAGCATATCACTGTTTATATTATCAAATTACCTTCATGAATAATGCTAACAACTGGTGAAAGAATCCTATGGAGGAATTGAGGCATGGAAAGAATATGGTTTGAGGATATACATCAGTTATTTCCATGCCTGAAAGAATTTATGATAGTTTGGAAACTAACTTTTGACCATCTGAATGACACAATGAGCCATGTGATAATGCACCATCCTATTTTCTTCTCTCGATATATAAAACATACTAATTCAGTTTTACGCTCAGTTCATTATACAGAAATACATGTGATATCAAGGTAGACATATTGTGTGTTGTCATACCCAATGCCTTCCATATAGTAATATCCCCACATCCGGTCTATTGTTGAGCTGGGATTATACCTGCCAATAAACAGCATTAAGCCACTATGCTTTTAATGCAAAAATCAATTCAATATCCTGAAAAGATTTGTCAGAAAAAAATTAATATGTGTATGTATATATATAAATATATTTGTTTTTATACATGTATGGATCACAGATGTGGCCATATGTGGAAAAAGACTAGGCCATTTGTATACATCAATGTGAGGATTTCTATTGTATTAGTACATTTGATATGTTAAGATGTCATTAGGTAAGTTTTACATTATATGACTCACTCCTATTTAAAAGGACAAATGGAAGGCAGAATAACAACACATGTTATACATTAAATATCACTGATAGTTTTGGTCATATGGGATACAATTTCAAGCTAATACTTAATATGACAAGGCATCTATTTACATATTTCATTATTGTGTAAAATGTGTCATAGATATCAGTTTCAAAATGATGCCTCATGGTAGATTCTTGGAAGAATTGCCTATTTTAATCTTTCATATCCACATTATGAATTTTCAGATATACAAATATAGAGTTAATATAAATAGTGTTAAGCATGACGCAAATAACTGTATCTACTACCTTTGTTATCTGATTGTCTGATTTTGTCTTTGAATGTGGAAATGAGCAATCAATTATTCTAAAATTCTAAAGGACTTCTTTGCGGTTTTATATATTTTATTCCTGTGTAATAATGAAGTCAATCCATCCTAGCTGATAACACTTAAATCTGGTAAAACGCTATCAAGAATCATGCAATTTCAAGATGTCATTTTAATCTATTTAAATATCAAAATCTATACCTTGGCAGTCACATTACTCTGTATGAATGGCAAAGATTGATTCTATATTCAAAATTCAAAAAAGATAACATGATAGATTTGTTAATTAATTTGATAATTATCACTTTTGAATGTAAATGGTCTAGGTTTTATGGCTAAGTAGCATATATATATATATATATATATATATATATATATATATATATATATATATATTGATTAGCAATCTTGAATGCTTTATGATCTAGATAATACATTGACATTAAATATTTAATGTATATGTCAGGCTTGTCATCCAATAACACATCCATCAAATATGGATACTAGTTTTATCATTTGTCACTAATTTCCTTGTTTATTTGAGAAGTGTATATTTATGATCAAGCCACACTATTTCACAATACATATTGCCTCATTCAAAACTATAAAGTAAATAGCATATGTACATGTATACCTGCTTGATCATCCTATTTTTGCCTCAATATGATAATGTTGCCTGTAATATATTTGCCAGCTATGCTAAAGAGGTCAGGACATTGTAAACCTGACTAAACAACTCAAATCACATCATTGAGGCTGTATTGTGTATTGTGCCTATTCAGTGCAGCTCATAGCAGGCAGTCATGGATGACCTGTCTGGCATCAACAGGTAGTAGATGCACTCAGCTGCAAAACCACCATGACAAGGCAACTTTTATATAAGAAAGCATAAAACTGGAATTTCTGAAAAGATGTTGCAAAGTTGGTTATTTTTTTCTCAATCCCTCTAAATGTTACTACTCTCAGAACCTTAAAGGCAAGTTTATATGAGGAAGCATTAAATTGAAATTTCTGAAGAGATGATGTTTGCTTATCTTAATCCCTCTAAAAGTTACCCCTACTCTTTGGATAATACAGATTATATATTTAGCCAGTAGCATGGGCCTTTCATATAATGCTTCCTTTCTCAATAACAGCACAAATATGTATCATTAGATTCAATATTCCTATAATATGATCAGCATAACTAAAGCATATGGTTGAAGTGCTAAATGTTCTTTAATGTTGCTATAGGTCCTCATCATATTGACAATGATCAAGTTTTATTTTCACATTCAAAATAATTGTAGTCCAGAGCGTCTTAACAAACACATTTGCTCAATTTTCATCACTGAACTGAACAAAGAGGACACAAAATATGCAGGTATCTTGTGGTCAAATGATAACCCAGTTAATCTGTTTCTCATCATGCTTCACTATGTCATTCCTATCCAATAAAGCCTTCAAATTCGGACTCACGTTTCTGATCTATTGGCTAAACTCATTAGGCGATAAATCTCTGTGAGATTTATATACGAAGTTACCATAAGCGTATATCAAACATTAACTATTCCAAATTCTGATGGCCATGATTGATCATTTTAGTATTGTAGATTCATTATTAAAATGGTGGCCATGAGCCACTATGATACTATTGATTATTATTAAAGATAGGCCTATTCTCTGAAACATGAATAATTCAATATCCTGATAGTTTTGATAATTTATTGCAACCTCAGATCCATATGTTTGGAGCTCTTCTTCAAATTCATAATTGAATACCATCTATTGTATTATGGTAAATGTCTACAGCAATGGATCAATGAAACACTTTATTTATTATGTAACCGGCATTGCAGCTATTAATTAATTAACTAAGTGGCTTTTAATGTCAAGAGTATAATCAAATTGCATATATCACATTTCTGTGCTGAACTGTAAGTGATCATAAGTGATATATATATATATATATATATATATATATATATATATATATATATATATATATATATATATATATATATATATATATATATATATATATATATATTCACCGAAGAAATATTAAGTGGTAACTTACCAATAAATTCTATGGCTTTAGGGAAGAACGCCGAGAGATTCTGGGACCAGTGATCCGTGATGGGAATCTGCAGATACTGAAAAGTGTTGGTGTTCTCAAAAGTGTTTGGTACATTTGGGGTAACGTTCAATATGTATTTGATTCCATTCTTATATAAGCACTCCAGATCTGCAGAGTTTTTGGCATTGCCGAGGAACAGGTAGGGAATGACTTCCACAGGGAAAAGCTGGGTGCTGTTTGGGGTTGGCACTTCCTCTTCGGGGCAGTCCTGATCAGATATGCGGAGATTCCTAAGTCCAATAATTGTTGATTCCTCAGCATCATCCTCTTTCATCCCTGCACAGTAGTGAGCATATTTCTCTTGAAATGAGGAAAATCCACCTGAAAAAATGACAAAAATATATCCATGTGAAAACTTATTGAAATCAAATTGGAATAGATATTTTCTAAATATGGGTGTAGATAAAAATGTCTGACAAATTTGGACAACAATTGTATCATGTTATTACACTGCAATGAAACATATGTGACAAAGGCTTGTGAAGTGTCTTTTATTTCATATTTATATTTAAGAATTTAACTGAGGAAGAGTAGATTTTGCGATTTGAGTTCCCACCATACTTGTATTATTTACACAGGCACATACACACACACACATATATATGCTTTGGGGGATTAAAGTGCAGAGGAAGTCCACTTCACATCAAATAGATGAATACCCCGAGTTGTTTGTGACAGGAAATATGGGACACCTATGTCAATAGCCTGCTTATTGACATGACTCCATTAACCACACACTCTCTTTTCACCTGACAGTGATCTATAGTTTCAGGGGACTGAAAGCTTGAGAGTGGGGAAGAGGAGCAATTAGCTGGTGTCAACAATACACAGGAAGTGAGGTCAAGGGTTAGCTTGTGCTCTCCCCCCATGCTGGCTTTATCTCACCTCTGTACACAACACGAAACACCCAGGTGCACTACTTTAATAGATTATAGCTCACAAATATAACATATCACACACAACAAATAAGATAAATAAAATGGTGAAAGTATTGCACCCAGTGAGATCAATACAGATTGTTAACTCTAAATCAACGTAAAGGCAATATTACATGAGGTTGTGATACCTAGCCTATAAACTTTTAATTGCTATGGTATTCAGAGGATCCTAAATCAATGTGCAATTAGAATGCTAATATTACAATGCCCTCTTTAAAATGTGTTATCAGGCTTATCTGGGGGACATAAAAACTTAACTCATTCACCATTCACTATACAGGACTTATTCTGCCATTTAATTTCCGGTTCTTTATCTATCCTTTTAGGAGACTTTTGTTTAATTGTACAGTGGTCCCCTTTGAGGAGTTGCTGATGAGATAAGCACTGGTTAAGATGACCTTAACAGAGGCAATGGAGCAGAGAGAACTCCAGTGTGTGGACAATAGCACCTGTTTGACAGGAAGCAGCCAACCATAGGAACTGGGCCCTGCTTAAGAACCCTCCTGTTATACAGCACCTTTACAATTATATCCAGACCTTTCATATACATAGAACTAATAAAATTTCTCTCCCCTGCTTTTGATATCCCTTATCCAACTTAAAGTATATTTAATATGGGTCAAATAAGAGATTTGTGTTTTGGTCTGACTACTAACACATTCAAGAATGTGATTTCCTGAACTTATTAACCTATTTTGTGTTTATACATCCATCTCGGCACTGTACCAAAACTCCATTTTTATATCTACTCATCTTGACATACACATATAAATATTATTGTTCACACATCAATGTCTATCCTTATAATAATGCTAAAAGGTATTTTGGCAATCAGCCCTGGTTGAGTAGGCCACATACATGGGTAGAAGATGTACATTATGATAAATAGGTGTTATAATTTGACACATCCGGTGGGCAATTACCTCCTTCCTTCACTCTCACCTGTCCCTTTTGTCAATGGTAGCAGGCAAATGCTGGTTTAATCATCACCTATTACAGGAAATGGAAAGTGTATGGGCCAATGAAAGATAAAACAGGATGTTCACTTCAAATTAGTCTAAATAACTCAGGGAAATTAATTTGCACTAAACATTATAAATATATATTATATATATATATATATATGTGGGTTATTTGACCTAAGATTAAGCCGGATGTTTACTACTGTTGAGGCTGTTTTGGTGAGTGACAGTAAAATGTCAAATGTGGTGTTAAATTTCTGGTTGTCATGACAACTAACAGCGGAAGTGGCTTGACCTTTATCCGTGACAGTTTCATGTCAAAGGGTGGACAGGAAATGTTCCACTTATCAATCTAACATAAATAAGCTTTGTCTCTTATTGTCATACATATGTCATGATCATTATATTTTGAAATGATGAAAACTTAAAATAATCATGTTAACATTGGCATAATTTCAGTTGTCTTTGCAAACCATAAATCATTCATCCTGGAAAGACATCCAACATAGCACTGCATGTTTCATTCATGAGCCTTAAGTGAAATTTGTGAACAATTCTCCATATACCTGTCAATCTAAGCTATGCTGTACACTGAGCAAGTAACAGTACCAGTCACAGGGTCGGTGTGAGGCCTGGTGACATGAGGCCCTAGGGAAGGGGGCATTGTTGTAAGTGACCTTTTCATGAGGGCATCTGGCTTCATGCCCTTGCAATACTCAGTGACAGACACCTTCATTTATACTTGTTGGGCTGCTTGCATCCTCAATTAAACTGGTCATGTTTAGCAAATACTTAACCAAATTGTGTATTTGTTTTTATTGTATTTTTTATATATAAGTTAGCTTTAAGGTCTATATCGTTTTTTATACTTTAATTGAAAACCACAGATCCTGTACATTTATATGGGATAGTTTAGCCAATCAAAAATATCATCAAAAATATGTAGTGTAAGGTGTGTAACTGTTTGAAATAACAAAACACTATTAACCTATTGGCCCAGTTGGGCAAACATCCTGTGTATTGTGTTTATACAGCACGTTCGGTTGCAACATGATAGTAAGGCATGTAAATATCTATTTGCAATGCTCTGTTTGAGATTACTTCTTTATGATAAAACACACTGATAAAGTAATCCACTGTAAAAGACCTTATTATTGAGATTTTAATATTAAGATTTTGGTTGATATATATATATATATATATATATATATATATATATATATATATATATATATATATATATATATATATATATATATATATATATATATATATATATATATATATATATATATATATTGTAAATTAGTGTATATGTATTGTAAATGAGTGTAGCCAAGCAGAGAATTGTACAGAGGTAATTGTATTTCCTAAGGATTAAAGAAGGATGTATGCTTGAGTGGGTATGGGCAAATAACGCTGGGGATCTCAGACAGGTGGATTCAAACACACAGCTGGCAAAGGTTAAGTTTAGGTTTGGACGTTTCCGGTGGTAGAGTGAGAGCCAATACTGCCTCATTCCCGTCTAGACCTCTCTCAACCCTTCTTCTCTCATTTTTCTCCCACTACCTCTTTGTCCGCCATTTTTTTCTCGACATCCTGCCTATGTTTATAATGGCTGCTGCCTCTCGTGTTGACATTTCAGGCTCGGTGCAGCGCTCGCTGGCTAGAATCTCTCCACAGAAGAAAAACTCACCCCCATCCCGCAGTATGATGTTGTTCTGGCATAGTAAACCCAAAGAACCCTCCCTTCTCAAGAAAAAAAGCCCTTAGTCGCTTACTGAAAACATATCAACAACACAGTCACCCATCATAAAAGCGGGGTAAAAGGGACAGTAGATGATATCGTATGTGAATATTAAAGCAGAGGCCTGATGCTATGGCGTCACAGAAGCAAGTAGGCTAGGGAAAATCTACGGGGAAAAACGAAGAGCGCCTCACCTTCCAACAAGCACACGCGGCAGCCATCTTCCAGTAACCGCCTCATCAGTAAGCTCACCACACTGGTGGTATTAGCGTTAATATCAGAAGTACACTCATCATATACCACCAAAGTCTCAGTCTTCCATTTCTTATTGAACTTCTCCTTGGCCTGTTCACAGTTAATCACTGAGGACACGGAGAGGTTACCCTTCTTCAGTCTCCGCAGCATGAGTGTAGGGATGGCCACATGGATTGCCCCTATTATGTGAGAAGTGTTGTAATCACTGGGAGATCTACAATCCAAAATCAACGGCTCCTTGCCGATATCCAGCTGCTGGCTTAACCATTCTGTTTGACACGACAAAGTCATCTTGTCGTCGTTTATATTGATCTCGTACTCCCGGCAAGGCATCAGAAAATTAAAGATGATCCAACTAAAAAACAATAATAAAATGTGGAAAAATGGTCCAAGGCTAGTAGTAACCTAGTTCCAGTGCTGCTAAAATCAATGGTCTCTACACTGCTCCATACAGTCAATGTCTGTCTGAGTTTCTCTGCTCCGTTTCGCTGTGAACTGTGTTCCTTATGAAGTCAGTGTGGTGTGTCATATACACAACACCCTTCTAGTCTGTTTTACAACCGTCTGACCCATTCTCGGTGTGTCCACTAGCTGTCATTAAGCAATCCCAGCGTGTGTTGGCCCCATAGACTATCCTCTATGTATTTTCCATCCAATTGATTGACAGGCCAATTCAGAAAACCCCAGCCAATCAGAGCTCTACCCGGAAGTTACGCTGTTGCAAATCACTGCAAGAAACCTGCGCAGAGATTTGTTGTCATCCCATATATGGAGGGAAGGTAGTGACGTTTGGAATACATAATGAGCTGCCTCTAAAAATAGGGCCATACGACACAGAGGAAATGGCGGCCATACTGGCAACACGGAGAGGACGGAACGATGCTAATTGCTACCCAAACACCCTTCACTTACTGTTTTTACAAGAGTCATAAACACAAAAGGTAGTCTATAGGGCAAATTCTACATTTTGCTAGTGTTGTGGATATCGCTTAGTCCCAAGCGTGCTGTTTAATTGACAGACTTTGAGATAAAAGAATGGACATGGACAATGTAGGCGGGATAGTTTTGTATGTACTATTTTGCATAGGGGACCACGTGGTCAATATGTCAGCAGCTTACATACACCACAATATCGGCCTTTGTACACTAACAACACCGAGTCATATCAATGGAAGATTCGCCATTCATATTCAGCCCAAACCGTTGATTCATTCACACTATTCCCCTCTCAAACCTCCACTGGAACCATCGCAAAAAAAACACCCGATATATATTTGTTTCAAATGAAAAATCTCAACTCAGTTAAATGAGTCACACAGTTCACGGTTTAAAAATACAGTGTGTAAATTGTCAAGCGATCTCTGGCATGAATGAAACGTAACCTGAAGCTGATTTCACGCCTGTTTGGAGCGACCCACAAGCCCCTTGCCTGATAATAGTGATCTGACGGGACCATATAACATATTACATCAAAGAAGGTTAATTAAGTGAATGGTTAATTCTTGACCAGCGTAATATTTAAGCTACGTAATGGATATACGTCACTCCGGTCAGAACCGAGGCGGATTGTCGGAATTTTAACGTGCCGCTTATTTTAGCTTCATTTTCTTAGAAGAATTTGTTATTTTATTACAAAACATGTTCATGATACTACATAAAAACACAGACATACTGACAGGGCGCCATGATCTGGCATCACAAATCAAGTTTGAAATGAAATTTGTCAATCGTAATAAAATGATGTTGAATCCGCAATTAAGGGGTTTGTATGTTAGATGCTGTGCCAATAAGGTCACCTCGTTATGTACGGGTATGTCGATAGGAGAATCACCACATTGTCAGGAAACTTCTGCTCTAGCGTACCTGACATTATTTGTATTATCAAGTATATTCCTGGTCACAGTAACAGCTGCAGAAATGATCCAGTTTGGTGACTTTTTTTTCTTGGGAGGGGGTGGGGGTGTGGTTTTTAAAATTTCAAGCCGTCTGGAAACCAATGATGCGTTGAAAGAAAAAAATACAAATCTAATTAGATTAAACATACAAATCTAATTAGATTAAATATACAAATCTAATTAAATTAAACATACAAATCTAATTAGATTGATTAATCAAGGTATACAGAAGAATTTAATGTATCTAGATGTTCTTGAAAACTTATGAAGGTAGTAACAAGATGTATGACTTGTTCAATGTTGTTAGGCCTTTAAGAGATTTGTATGCAATATATAGGAGACCAACTTAAAACCATCATACTTTTAGTGCTTTTACAACTTGGCCACAATGAGGAGAAATGATTTTGACGAGAAATGATTTTGATGCAAATGTGGTGTGATTGCATTCGCCACTCTACCCTATTCAACTTTTTAATCGCACGTGACTAGCTATTTCTTACTCCAGTACTTAACCTCCAAAGTCAGATATTTTCTCTGATGAAAAAAAGTCAAACAAAATATTTGCATTGTAGAACCAGTTCCTGTTTACTTTATATTCATGTGCTCTTGACCATTTAATTATGCCAAGCCGGAAAACATTTTGACCTTTAAAGAAACTGGCAATTGATGCAATCAATAAATCGCCAAGAAATAATGCCTCAGTCACATTTGCACCGGGCGCCGGCCGGGAAGTAAGAATCGGCCAACTTCGCAGTCTGCCGGGCGCCGGGGAGTTTATCAGCAACAATCTGAGATCATGGAGATATGCCGTGGCTGTGGTCACATTATTAATGCCCCAGTCACATTTGCACCGGGCGCCGGCCGGGAAGTAAGAATCGACCGACTTTCCACTCCGGGCGCCGGGGAGTTTATCAGCAACAATCTGAGATATGCCGTAGCCGTGGTCACATTATTAAAGGGCACCGTACAGCACGTGCAAGAAAATGACACACACGTCTGCAGGATATCTTAAAGACTTCTGTATCAAAGACGTCTGTATCATGTAACATACGTCTGTAGGATATCCTAAAGACGTCTATATCATTTGACAGACGTCTGAAGGACATCTTAAAGACGTCTATATGATATCGTACGGAGCCCGATGGATCATCTGACAATGGCCTGTGAACACATGAAATAAAAAAAATCCTATTTTCACCGCACGATGCCATCGGCAGCCCTTAGATAATCTGTCGATGTGCCTGAGGGACACTGCCGGGACCCTGCAAGATGATATTTGCTGATAAGACATCGGTGTGACGCCGGCAACTTTTATGTTGCAGCTAAAAGTTCCGGATGACCCGCCCGATGTCTTAAAGATGCCCAATTGTGGCCGATGATCTCCCGGTGCCCGCACGGAAATCTGAACTGCCTGCCGATTTTGTAAAAAAAAACCACATCGGCCGGGCATCTTTACTGAAATCGGCGCAAATGTGGCTGAGGCATAAGGTGGGCGAAAGTGGATATATACCATGTTTTGCCCCAAAAGATGCTGTCAATGAGAAATAACACTCATAAAATGAATTGTTTGTGATTAACATGCTCCCACCCAGTACTTCACAGATGATCAGGTGTCATGATGTCACAACCCCCTCCCTCAATAAAGGGATATCGATGGACCCTCACAGAATAAAAAAGGGTCATAAGGTGATGGTAACGGTCAAGTCCCTGTATGGACCCTTACGACATAAAAAGGGGTCATAAGGGATGGTAACAGTCAAGTCCCTGTATGGACCCTCACGGCATAAAAAAGGTCATAAGGGATGGTAACAGTCAAGTCGCTGTATGGACCCTCACGAAATAAAAAAAGGTCATAAGGGATGATAACAGTCAAGTCCCTGTATGGACCCTGACAGAATAAAAAAGGTCATAAGGGATGATAACAGTCAAGTCCCTGTATGGAGCCTAACGGCATAAAAAGGGTCATAAGGGATGGTAACAGTCAAGTCCCTGTATGGACCCTCACGACATAAAAAGGGGTCATAAGGGATGGTAACAGTCAAGTCCCTGTATGGACCCTCACGGAATAAAAAAGGGTCATAAGGGATGGTGACAGTCAAATCCCTGGATGGACCCTCGCAGCATAAAACTCAGCCACTCTGATAATATTTAGTTGTATTTCGATGGCAGACCTCCATCTCTTACCTCATATAACATACATTGGTTTCAATAACTAGTAGTTTCTAATTCTAAAAAGACACCCACAAAAGTTTCCCAAATTATCAATGGAAGTTACGCAGTAAACATAATCAGAATTTCCGTTTTAATTAACCATTAACCTCAATGAACTCATTTTGGTAGGTTTGAGTTCAACGAGAACACAAATCTATAACCACACAAAGCCGGAGAATACATTTTGGGTATCTATTTACATTACATTAACATTAGCAAGAAATAAACGTAATAATCTCGCTTGTGAAAAAGAAAATCTTTCTTAATCGTGGCTGAAGATGACACTTCTGTTCCATCGAAGCGTTGAGGCGTCAGTGTTAGGTAAGAAAAAAGCTAAAATAACTCCTATAAACAATATTACAGTGGTCTACACTAAATGACAGCATTTTCATTTCTGAAACCCCGAATATTAGTTTTACTTTGTAAATGAACTGTAAAATTATTGCTATGTGACAAATGATTCAAAGGTCAGGGTGACATAAAATGTTCATAATAATAGAAGATATGAGGAAGTAAAATGACACCGTTAATGAGATAATATGCCTCCATGAACAAGGAAATACAAAACCGAAATAATGTAAACAATGCATTATCAGTTTATTTAATTCATTTCCGACGCCTAGTGCAAACATGACATCCTGGGGGATTTTTATTCAATCGTCAACAGACTCATGTTTTTAGTACTTTCACAGCTTGACCCTTACTGACATAAATTTCTGCTGACATTAATATGCCGCTAAGACAATACATTTGTGTACCCGTGAATGCATTCGCGCCTCTACCTAATTCAACTCACACGCTGGTTTGGAATACAGAAAACGTGTTAATGAGGAAAAGTGTATCTTCAAAACTGATTTAGTTACAGGTGAAAAGCTAATTTAGTGTAGAAAAGAACAAATGTTTTGCAATTAATACATTCCTGTCATATTGGGCTTAGACGGGGCTTAGTGGGTCAGATGCATATCTCTCATGCCGTGGGGTTCGATTCCTGAATGGTTCAAGTAATTTGGTCATACTGCATGGCTAAGAAAGGTGAGTATCTGCTCCTGAGAGTTGTTTCTCACTCCATATTATTATTATTATTATTATTATTATTATTATTATTATTATTATTATTATTATTATTATTATTATTATTATTATTATTATTATTATTATTATTATGTCTATGTCTATGTCTATGTCTATGTCTATGTCTATGTCTATGTCTATGTCTATGTCTATGTCTATGTCTATGTCTATGTCTATGTCTATGTCTATGTCTATGTCTATGTCTATGTCTATGTCTATGTGATATAACGCAAAAGAAGGCATATGACCACCGTCAGCAACTATGATTACCCCAATATATGTATCAACTTATACTGGATGATACTGGATCTATAATTGTGTCTGACCCTTTATCCTTGATGATGTAGGCCCAGTGTAAGCATATCACTGTGAAATGGCTCGCATTTCTGTGTATCGCTCTGAAGACATTTAACAGAAAGGTCACATCTGTGAAGACTGCCACAACTATAATGCGACAAGCCATTCATGCATGGGTCTCGCATCATCATGTTATTCTGACAGATCAAAGGGGAGGCCAAATGTCACCAAGGCAATGGCAGAAATACAAGATAATAATGATTATTCTTCGTCATTCATATTTGTAATTTGACCACACAATGTCTTAGTATTTTCTATAAAAAGCTAACACAAGGTAGATGCGATGGTATACTACTGCCATTCTTACAAACTTTCTGTAATAGATAAACCAAGAACAAATAAGTGAAACTCAAATGATGGAGAAATGCAGACGTTGTAGGAGAGTCACATTTTAGTTCAAATATATGATAAGAATATTCATAAGACTAAAGCTTGTCTAGTTTGTGTACTGTCCATTTTGGAAATAATGTAAATATCTGTCATATATATTGCTATGTAGTTGATAGGTTATTACTTGTACAGGTCATCACTGATGTTCTACAAGTGATGACCAGTACGTTCTGATGCTCTACAAGTGATGACCTGTACACTCTGATGCTCTACAAGTGATGACCTGTACACTCTGACGCTCTACAAGTGATGACCTGTACGCTCTGATGCTCTACATGTGATGACCTGTACGCTCTGATGCTCTACAAGTGTTGACATGTACACTCTGATGCTCTACAAGTGATGACCTGTACGCTCTGATGCTCTACAAGTGATGACCTGTACACTCTGATGCTCTACAAGTGATGACCTGTATGTTCTGATGTTCTACAAGTGATGACCTGTACGCTCTGATGCTCTATAAGTGATGACCTGTACGCTCTGATGCTCTACATGTGATGACCTGTACACTCTGATGCTCTACAAGTGATGACCTGTACGCTCTGATGCTCTACAAGTGATGACCTGTATGCTCTGATGCTCTACAAGTGATGACCTGTACGATCTGATGCTCTACAAGTGATGACCGGTACACTCAAATGCTCTACAAGTGATGACCTGTACACTCTGATGCTCTACAAGTGATGACCTATACGCTCTGATGCTCTACATGTGATGACCTATACGCTCTGATGCTCTACATGTGATGACCTGTACGCGCTGATGCTCTACAAGTGATGACCTGTACGCTCAGAAGCTTACATTTTCAAGACAATTCAATATGAAATGACAAAATTGAGAGAAAGCCTGTAATAATAGAAATATTGATGATGATGATTTACAAACCTGGTTAGCTCAGAATATTAATATTCTAATTCCATTACAGAATGGTCAGTCTCATATCATTGATTCCAATAAGTAATGGTTTACCGCCAGACCGGCGGGACCGTGAATATTATGCCAATACGCTGAGACAAGCAAATTGAAGCATCCTTGATTATGGACATATAAACATCAAATTGATATTATCAGAGTTCATTCACCGGCGAGTATTATACTCGTCTGACTGGTCAATGACCTCTTGTGAACAAACTTTATGAATGAATCACGGTTTGTGGCCCCCTAAGGCTAATATCGCACATATAAGCTTATTGATTATAGATACATCTCTGGTCGTTGACTGGGGATCTTCGTATTGTTACCATGATTTCAGAACTGTTTAAATCATTATCATAAGTATTCCTTGCAAAAATATTACTGAAGACGCGTCAACTCTATAAAATCTATTGTAATCGATTTTAGTAAATTCTAATCGATTCTATGATATTCTATTCTAATCCAATCTAATCTATTCTCATGTATTCTAATCTACTCTCGTTTATTCTAATATATTCCAATCTATTCTAGTCTGTTCTAATCTAATCTATTCGAATTAAATATATTCTAGTATAATCTTACCCGTTCTATCTAATCTATTCTCATCCATTCTAATCTATTCTATTCTAAGTCTCGTTGTGTTTACTAATCACAGAGATTCTCGCTCAGGTGCAATGTATCATGTGTGCAGTATACAGGATATCAGAAATTCTTAGGCTTTTTGTATACAGCTCTAAAAGCAGTAATAAATATATGTGATAATAAAGACTATTGTGATTAGAGACGACGAGGACCGATATGTAAACGTCACGATTTCTGTGGAATTACAAGGTGACGTGTGAGACACAACATTCAGCTCAATTGCAATTAGTACAGCAAGGTATGCTAGATGTTTGACTGTGTTAAAAATATCTCAAGTTTCAACTGCCGGTTTCAAACCGTGGCAGTCACGTCTATGATTTACGGCAACTTCAAAATGATGAGAAACATAAATATCATTTTCAAAAAGGAAACTGTATACAAATCGGTTGAAAAAAGACTTTCTTTCTCTAGATTGAGATGAAGACGGCTGGTATATGAACGTCCCGATGAACTTGAACATTCGACGTGTTACACGTCATCATTTTGTGTGTTCATTCATATACTTTCTCTGCGGTTCATTGCAATCTTAGTTTAGTGCCAAATTTGAATTTCCCGGGAGTCAATAATTAAAATTATCTCAAAATTGATACATGTATATGGAATCAAAGCTTAAGATTGAAAAATAATATTTCATTATAAACAAGTGTTGATTTAAAAAAATCAAGCTCGCGTAAGTTTGCAAAATCCCAAGACAAAATCCAACAAAAATCTTCTTACTCTACCACGCACTCACAAATCAGTTCTCAAACAAAAGCGACATCTGACGGTGTAAGCAGAATTATTTAGCCAAAACATGGCTGCCATGGACCGATAATCGGGGTATGCTCCATAGACTTACAGGTTAATCAGTCAAAACCTCGAACATCTAGCCCTAAAGGCAAAACAAACGCGAGAGAAAATATGCAAATTTAACAATAGTTCATATTCGTATAAAGACGACAAAAACAGAGCTGCGAATGACAACAGCTGTGGTTCCATTATCAAAGTCTTTAAAGTGCATCTACACTCTTCAAAATATTCACATCAGGTACCAGTAGGGTAAGTTGGCGTGATAAATATCAGCAATCAATTGATAAACTGAACCTTAGGTTAAACACATGAATAAGCTGCATCAATGATGTAGATTTATTTGGTAAAGCTAGATTTTTTATCACAAACTTTGCCGAGGGGTAAAAAGCATGCGCCAGCACAGTTCATTGACCTTTGTTTTTTTCTCTTAAGGTCTATAATCCACAATGAAACACTGGGACAGACTTATGTTTTTTTGGCTTAAATGTGTTCAAAGTCATGTTATTTGTTAATTTAGCACAGAAAAAGTAAACTTAACCGGCTAGTCTTAAACTTTTATTATTTAAATTGAACCCGTTTTAACTACCGTTAAAACGGGTTCGACTCAGTTATTGCAGCTGGACACCATGTGTGCTGTATGAGAAATACCCCCACTGACGTCATAGCCTCACTCTCATCCTGGAATCCCCCAGAGCATGCAGAGCCGAAGGCAGTTACGTAAATATACGAGACCACACGAAGTTCTCTCCCGATGCTTCAAACTGATTGTGGATTATAGACCTTAAATCTGAAACCTCGTGGATATCATCGGTTTGTGTCAAAACAGAGTAGAGCAGCATGTGTTGCCATGAAAATGTTAGGAATAAGAAGCCAATAGTGATTATATATATATATTTATATATATATATATATATATATATATATATATATATATATATATATATATATATATATATATATATATATATATATATATATATATATATATATATATATATATATATATATATATATAAAATGTTATCACCTAAATGCTATTTATAGCGCTACGAGCAAGTTCTACTGGGTGTATGCGCTTTACAAATAAATCTTTATTGTTATATTATTATTTTTTTTAATTATTATTATTATTATTATTATTATTATTATTATTATTATTATTATTATTATTATTATTATTATTATGATCATCATCATCATCATCATCATTATTATTTTTATTATTATTATTATTATTATTATTATTATTAAAGCATTGGTGAAACCTGGAAAGTTGCAGGCAATTTTACAGTGGTTTAAGGTATCTGAAAACAATATATGATCTTAAAATTGACATACATACAGGCTATCTATCTGAAATCCACTAAAGAACATCTGCCCTGAGAATTATGATTTTTTGTGACCACCAAGTACTGCCAGGACTAAACAGGAAGTGTGTTGTGTGACCTTGACCTTTGAACTGTCAGGGGGCTCCGTAAGTCATAGGAGGTGTTGTTTACCAATTGTCAAAATTGGAGCAACACATTTTTGGCCATTTTTTTCCACTATTTAGAGAATGAATTGGAAGATAATACTTATCATGATGATAGTGCCTTTTCTTGGCTTTCTTTTGGTGGTAAATTTATTAAAAACGGATGAATATTTATGAAGTTATAAATGAAGAAATCATTATTTTTTATATTATATATGTTTGCAAAATAAAGTTTTACAAAATTCTATACAGCCCAGCTTTTAAGGTGGAATCCATGCAGCCTTTGATGTCTTCCCATTCAATGGTGTGAAAAACCCCAAATTTCATCAAAGAGGGTCATATCATAAATTTTACTGATACTAATTATCAGCATTCACAGTTTTGCCATTCAAAGTCATTGTGATTTAAGGCCAAACCAGTGATCAAAGGGTTTAATGTCACTTTTTCAATATCACGGCCTTCAAGTTAAGGGGGATTCCATGCAACCTTTGAGTCATGTCTTCCCTTTTTGACAGAAAGGTTTTCATTTGCATAAGATACTTTTCAAATAAATAGTATACTTTTCCCATAAATGATATATCTTTCACAACCATAAGATATTTGTCACAACCATAAAATATTTTTCACGGCCATGAGTTATTTCATTGATTCAAATAATATTAAAATAATCTTATGTTGTTCTGAAGTATACTCCTGGCAATAAATTGATAAATTGTACAAAACATCTTCACCCTGTTTCCCAAGCTGGACAGGTGCACAACTGGTAACTCATTAGGTGTTTACACAAGATCACATACCAGCTAAACAAAGCTTGTTGACAAAGTGTTCAATTGCTGGTGTAGGTTTTAGCAGACAACTGATCAACTTTCAAGTGCCACAGAAATTTGTTAACAGAGAATATTTTGGGTACTACTACATAAAAGCACTGTTTAGGGTATAAACATTCATGTTATGTAAAGAAAATGTGTCTGAAAGTCAGGTTTCACCAATGCTTTAAAGAAACAGCAAAACGATATCTTTATAAGCTCATGAAATGATTTACTTTTCTTGTTCTCTTCACCAAATGAATGGCGTTATTCCGAGATATGTTGCCATAGTATAAAATGCCTCATATATTTGCTGACGAAGCATTTTACACGCTTTGTTTCTTCTTTGAAACCACGCCAATGTACTATAGAAAGCAGGCTTGACAAAGCTTGTGACACAGTGAGGATAACTATTATTGCCACGGTTGGTAATCTTTTGTGAGATGTGCTTAACTGGCACAAAAGTAAACTGGAGGCACTCACACTCTTGTGTCAATATCCTCACTTTCATATGTTTATGGTGAATAATATTTATTCAGTGATCTGTAAAATAAAATATCATTTATCAAGTGTATTTTTAATCTGTGGGATCAATTTATGCAGTCTGATCAAGAATAGTACCCCAGTTTGCTCAATATTTAGTCCAAAATATATTTTCACTTTTCATGCATAACACATTTACCACAACGACTTGTTCAAACAATTATTCTAAACAAATTCATTTCACGTATTTAACTGTAAACAAATGATCGAAATGTGTTTTAAAAAACTTGCTGTTTGCAAGTAAAATATATAAATATATATATATATATATATATATATATATAGCATTAGGTTTAATATGATATTCAAGAGAACAAATCAGTTTTCTGCAAACCCTGAGGTGCAACTATATCAGTAAATATATCACATTAAACATTCCTTTTCACACACGTTTAATGACGTGTGACGTGAATACTTCCTTTAAGATACGAAAGAGACGATGATGTCTTGGCAGGGATTAATGATAAATATCTCCATGTCGTGCCAGTCTTGTGGAATCATCGCAAAATATGCTGACATGAGAATTATGATAAAATACGCTCACGTGTGATCTCAACAATACAGCTACTGCCACTGATCGACGATCAATACACATCAATCAAAGCTTACTGATCAATCCTCTCCCTATCTGGTGTTTGTTTTGATATCAAAGTCTGCTGTGGATCAGTTTAAGTACCTATTAACATGGTGAGAGTAGCAGAGGCTCTTTGTGGTGAAGTTGTGTGGGTGGGTTTAATTTAACACTCGTGGAATGTGTTAATGGAAACAGGAGGCAGATATAATAATTATAGATATAACATGATGCTTATGTTATTTCATTACATGTATATATATATATATATATATATATATATATATATATATATATATATATATATATATATATATATATATATATATATATATATATATATTCCTCACACCCCCTCACTGAACCCAGACAATGACCTCCATATATACAAATAAATCAGGTATGTTCTTTTCTCCCTATCCCGGTAATCATAACAGTAGGCCCAGGTACTGATAGCTGTTATCAGTGTCATGCCCACTGTGTGTGATCAACAAGGTTCAGGTGATAAGAATATTGTTCAAATCCATTTCCCAACTTGATAGTTGAGTACTTTGAGAAGGTCATATTTCTTAGCAGATATGTCATGACACAGACTGTTTACATGACTCTTCAAAAAGATTATTGATATCAATAAGATTAATGATATATAATGTTTCGTTTTTCCGTTTTGAAAGATAAAACGCATCTCTTGGCCTTGGAAAAAATCATTTTTTCATATATGACCTTGCCTGTTAATGCTTTGACAATTCTATAGTGGTTTAGATAATTCTACAACAGTGTAGATAATTGTACAGTAGTGTAGGCAATTCTACAGTAGTGTAGATAATTGTACAGGAGTGTAGATAATTATACAGTAGTGCAGGCAATTCTACAGTAGTGTAGATAATTCTATAGTTGTGAAGGCAATTCTACACTAGTATAGACAAACCTATAGTTGTACATATAGTTCTACAGTAGTGTAGATAATTCTTCAGTAATGTAGATGATACTATCATTGTGTAGACAATTCTATAATTGTACAGACAGTTCTACAGTAGTGTAGACAATTCTACAGTAGGACAAACAATTCTACAGTAGTGTAAATGATTCTATCAAAGTGAAGACAATTCCATAGTTGCACAGACAATTCTACAGTAGGGCAGACAATTCTACAGCAGGGCACACAATTCTACAGTAGGACAGACAATTCTACAGTAGGACAGACAATTCCACAGTAGGGCAGACAATTCTACAGTAGGGCAGACACTTCTCCAGTTATGTACTCCAAATCGTTCTCGGTACTTGAGAATGTTGTTTTCGAATATGACGTAATTGATGGATGTGTCGCCTGTATCTGAGTTTATATTTAAAGCACATATGCCGATATAACCTTGACATTTAAGAGCATGTATGCGATAGCTGCATTTAATGAAATAACAATGGTGCTTTTATATAAATGAAGCCAATACAGGAAGATAGCGCTGAATATGGCTAACTATAATCTCCCAACTGAAATATGTATATGTCACGATCAGGTGAGAACTTAGTACAACAATTCCAGTATGTTTTGCTTCAATGATAAATCGTGTTTAATGTCAAGCGCATGAAAATATAAGATAATGAAATATATTGCGTGGGGGTGACAAAAAAAAGAGTTTCATCGAACTAAAATCAACCTTATGATATAGAATTTGATAAGAAAACGATTTTATTTTTTTAATTTAATTTTCATCTAAATATTGTATATTTCACCTGAGATGTCTTAATTTTTATTTTTTATTTTTCTCAAATGTCCACAACACTTGTTGCGACAAAACAAGATCAATTTTTTCCACATTTTTCAAGGTTTCCTGTCAATTACAAGTAAGTTTATTGTAAGTAAATAATGAATGTTTAAACAGTATATATGTCAATTCTAAGCAAGTTTGCCATGATATTGTGAAGGAATCTCTGGAAGTGGAAATGCCATCACATGAGATTGCTATTCTTTTTAGAGATTTAAGCTCAATGGCATGGTCTGAAAATAGAATCATAAAAGGCTAAACATAGGCAAGTCGGTACATTAAGTGTTTTGCATGAATCTAGTGTCATATTCAAGCATTGTGGATCTTTAACTATTGTAACAAGTGTTGATTTAAAAGAAAATCAAGCTCATGCAAAATTGGCCAAATAACAAAGAATATATCTGAATCAAGAGACTCTCTTCGGTTGCCTTAAAGTGTCAGGGAAACAAATATGATAATTAAACAAGGTGAAATGCGTGAATAGGCACAAATAAGGGCGAATAAATGCAAAACAAGAGCGAAGAAGCACAAATAAGGGTGAATAAATGCAAAACAAGGGCGCATAAGCATAAATAAGGGTGAATAAATGCAAAACAAGGGCGAATAAGCGCAAAGGAGGATGAAATAATGCATAAGGAGGGAGAATAAATGAAATCAGGGGCAAAATAATCCAAAACAGAGCCGAAATAACATTCATTTTTGGAGAAAGGGTAGGGCATTGTGTCACAGTGGCAGGCTTTTGTCTGACCTCACATAATATAATGCTTCAGTACTTCAGGGGATTGAAGTCCATTCCATGAAATCTTTACAGCAGTTTGTAGCGTGCCAGTGACCACTAATACATTTTATTGACCATTAAAAAATTCATTCAATTGCAATGAGTTTGCCATGTCATATGAGTGTAACCCATTATAAGACACCAATTTAGCTTCGAGGTGGGGGAATTTTATATCAGCTACAACTTTTACAACACCCACTGATAAGTTGAACTTAATAAATCACGGGTATCTTTGAGTAGACTTATAACATGTTTGCTGAGAAATGAACAGAAAGTTTTCATCAATGTTTGTTCAAACCCCCTACTCAAACACTTACAGCAAACACAAATAAAATCGCCTCTGGCACAAAACCTAGATATGCGACATGTTACTTAATTGAGTGAGTTTTGTATAAATGCTGGTTGGTATGGATTGCATATTTCTGCATATCAGCCTCAAAATCCCTCAGGTTGGTGCTGTGATTCCCTCCAAAAAGAACTTCTCACAACTATCACATACCTATCACATCAGTCCCTGCCGCCAGTAATAAAAAGGTGCGTACAGGATGGGCCGCAAGTCATGACTATTCATAAAAGTCTGGCAGAGAAGTGATTGGTGACAGAATAAATGACTATTCATACAGATTCTTACTGGCAAGCGTCTCGGTGAGTCACAGGTCGTGACCTGAGGCTGGTGAATTATACTTTTACGGTAGGCGTGACTCACATGCATGACTGGATTTTAAGTTCCCAATTTGAGTTCCTAACAAAGTAAGTAGTGCTGTGATGGATCGACTATAAGGTGCTTTCAACAACTGAACTTCTTCATAATGTAATTGTAAAAGGGCGACATCACTATAATAATAATAATAATAATAATAATAATAATGTTTATTAGCTCTATCGACCCCTTCTCGGGGTATGAGATGTACCATCACTAGAAATGGGAGACATTGAACATGAAATGGGTAGTACAAAACTTCCTATTGCAGTGGGTACTTTCACCCAGCATAAATGGCGCCAAAAATAGAACACATTCTCCAATTTATATACATATTCAAGAACTAATTTTAGCACCATCATATTATTGAAGAAAAAAATGAAATATATGAAAATTTGCAGAAAAAATCAACTTTTCAATGAGGTAATTCATTTGTCTCTACATTTAATATATTTCTTGTCACCTGATGTTTTTTCTATTGCAAATTTGGCACATTTTCACATACTTTGATAGTTTAATATCATTTTTTTATGTACCATTATGATTAGAGCAGCTTTTTGGGGGTTATTTTCTGAAAATACACTTATATTTTATGTGTATGAAATTTAAAAAGATTGCGTTGAATCAATTTAAAGTCCATCAATTTTCATCTTTTGTACACCTACCACATTCTAACCAAATTTAGCTTCTTGATAAATCTTGAAATTGATGGACTTTATTTTCATTTTATTTTCAGCATTAACATTTTTTACTATGTGGTATAATATGTGCTTTCATAATTTAAGCAACAATAAGTTGTTATTATAGATATTATTCCAAAATAGCTCAGCATATCAAAATTTCCTCTAATTTCCTTTGCAGATTGATCCAAAATTTTAAAAAAATGCTCTAATATTGTTAATTCTGAACAGATTTTAATTAATAAAGACTCTATGAGCTAGGTTTTGAAAGATGCAGATGATTGAATATTGAAATTTATAGTAAAATCCACGGAAATAGGATTTTCATTTTCAAAGTCATCCAAAGGTCACTTCAAGGTCACTGGCTATATTTTATAGAAATAGCCTACAAAGGTCCACATTCAGTCATGTATCATTTGTGGATGTATCCCACACAGTAAACACGTTATATGCCTATGTCTGTCATTTCTACTGACGACTGAGAGGAGTATTGGCTTGCATATCCATGATATCACTACAACGACACTTGCTGATAATTAACAAGTGGTGAATAAAAGAATGATAAAATATATTTATAAAAATATAAACTTTCAGTCATTTTCTCTCAAAGAGAGACCGTCCTTGAGTATATAAATCTTGTCTCCAGAATATATCAATCTTAAAGTAAAGTGTGAAGTACATTTGGGCTTGTGCACTGATCTCCCGATAAAAAAAAAATCATCATTCAATGGGGCCAACAGAGAAATCGGGAGCCTTCAGAGCTGCATGATGTTCGATGTTTTTTCTGTATAAGCTGTGAGTCTATGCAGTATTATTGATCACCATATTTTGACAATTAAACAATTTTCTTTATTGATTATCTGAGGTTTCTGTTCAAAGACCGGAAATTCCTTTCAAAGAGCATAATTATATTAACACTTCCTGGTAGATCTCATCTATACAATACCAAGGATCTATTCTAATACATTATATCAGGAGGCCATCTTCTCAATGTCCAAAAGCTTGATTAATGGGGGTCTCTTATTAGCTTTAGATATCTCTATTGATCTGCAATGTTATGATATATGGGAGGTAATCCTGTCATATCTAAGTGGCATGTAGGCAGGTATGTGGCAAGTAGCATGTGAATTATTGATATAGAAATTGGTATTATCTTATGTTGGCCACCCAAGTGGCATGCAATGATTCATAAGGAATTATTGTGTTATGATTGCCACCCATGTAACAGGAGAATTATTGATATAGAACTTATTATGGTGTTATGTTGGCCACCCACGTAACGGGAATTATTGATATAGAAATTATTATGGTGTTATGTTGGCCACCCATGTAACAGGGGAATTATTGATATAGAACTTATTATGGTGTTATGTTGGCAACCCAAGTAGCAGGGAAATTTTTGATATAGAATTTATTATGGTGTTATGTTGGCCACCCAAGCAGCAGGGAAATTTTTGATATAGAATTTATTATGGTGTTATGTTGGCCACCCAAGTAGCAGGGAAATTTTTGATATAGAATTTATTATGGTGTTATGTTGGCCACCCAAGTAGCAGGGAAATTTTTGATATAGAATTTATTATGGTGTTATGTTGGCCACCCAAGTAGCAGGGGAATTATTGATACAGAACTTATTATGGTGTTATGTTGGCCACCCATGTAACAGGGGAATTATTGATAGATAAATTATTATGGTGTTATGTTTGCCACCCATGTAACAGGGGAATTATTGATAGAGAACTTATTATGGTGTTATGTTGGCCACCCAAGTAGCAGGGTAGTTATTGATATAGAAATTTGTATTATGTTATGTTGGCCACCCAAGTAGCAGTTCTCTCAACTGGATCACAGGTCTTCCTGATTTTCATACTATTGCTCTTAGAGGGCTGAAGCCCAGTCAGTTGTATACATGGATTAAGTTTTCATCGAAGGTTGGGTTTAGCTTTCATCTATTAAGTTGTATTTGACAGAAACGAATATTAACATCGATCAAACGATTTCAGCCCCACATTAGATCTTCAGATTCTCCATAAGCTGCTGTTTTCATCCCACTGAAAAGTATAACTTCGTTTCATAAGGTATTCATTATTTAAAAAAAATAGAACTTGCCTTTTCTAACTTTTATGGACATGGTTTATGCGGATATACAAATTTGCTGGAAACTTCATGTGCAAACCCAAACTGCCATCTAGTGGATGTATATGGCGCCACCTTCCATTCAAACTTCTCAGACCATGGAGCTTGCTGCACGCTCAACAGTGCTGCCATCTATGTAATGTCTCCATACAGAACAGCAAAATACTAACTGTGAACTGTTGTGGAAGCAATCAATATACACAACTTTTGACAGATATTGGGAATAAGGACAACATTGGGGCTCCCCGGCCAATCATCAGTCTTTGGATGACAGTCTTTGCTCTAATGTGACATCTGGTGGACCGACTATTGACAGCAATTAGGCAGAGAGAGAGAGAATGCCAACAAATACTATTTCAATTAATTTGAATATAGATTTGCATTCACATGATTCATATGATTCGAGTCTTGCATGTAATGTTACTCAAAATCAAATGGGATTTAAAGGATTAACAAGTTTGATTTCTTCTGCTTTTATAAAAAATATTGTTTTGAACCAAAATCTACATTGCAAAACAGACCTCGAAACTTTGAAGTAAACCAACAAGTCTTTTCTGCAAACTTATTTTATGAGACCATAAAAAAGAACAAAGGTCTAAGTTTATCTTGTTTATTTTTTTATATAAAATACTGTTTCTTGTTCAATTAAAAAGCATCTATTACAGTCAATATATACATATGAATTCCACATTTACATGTTTGTCATTCATGGAACAAGATTATCTCATCTTTCATAACCTTTGAATATTCTTGTGCTAATTTCTCTATTATATATGACCTATTTTTGAAAAGTAATTGAACCTTCAAAATTGTATCTTTTAAAATACACTCAATGTGTGAACTTGTTTGAAAATCACAACAAAAATGAAGTAGTTCCCACTTTCTGATACAGGCAAAGAGTAATATTTCATGCCTTTTCAACATATTCTTTGCAAAATAAGTAAATAATATGAATTAAAAATGGGCAACCTCTATATAACTTTTGCTCTCTGATTTTACTTTAAAGAAGCATTCTTTTAAATCATTAGCACACATTCTCGTACACTCATTCTCGATTGGTAATTTATAAAACTTCATTTGATTGACATATAAAATACTACACATTTATGTACATAGGTTAAAAATTGGATGAAAGAGTATTTTCATGTATTTACAGTGAATATTCATTTGAAAAAGTTTATTACTTCGAATTTAAAAAATCCACCCACCAGGTCAGGTAAAACTGTTATTTTTTTTGTCACTATAAACTGTACCAAACTCTACCTTACTGAGATTCATATATGCACTGAACTTTGAGTATTTTCCTTTCAAAGTATTCAAGCTGAATGATGCGTTCATCTATAATATTGCAATACATTAAACATATTGCTGAATATCTACAGTTGAAACTGTTTTGGCAGGATTGATATTTGGGTTAATGGAATGTAATGAATTTTGTAAAGAAATATTTTCAAAAATAATCTTAATTGTCAGGTGATTTTGCTGCACTTCAACATTAAGTGATTTAATTCTCTCTTCAGTGGAATGTCTCTATCAAGTTTGAAACGTTTTTGCAAAGGAAGAAAACCATCACTATAAAAAGTAATACAGATCTGAAATAAACATATGAGTTACTTGGAATGTTGTTCAGATTAAGCAATGACCTATTCCACTGAACAGAGCAACTAATATATTGAGATTCTCCAAACAATATCTTGAGTCAAGTCATGTGACCAATGCTAATCATAAACACTTTGGCTTGTGTGGTTTTGTTTCTTCTCCTATGAGTTTGAGCTCTTGTATAAATATGTGTGGATGACTGCTGTGAGGAAGAGGAGCAGGTATGATACATGCACCATGCAGCCCTTACAGGCATAAACAAAGCGCTTCTCTGGAGACGCCTCCAACACTTTACAGTCTTGACCTACAAATAGGAAAAATAAACTTTAAAACTTTACATAACAATAAAATTGTTTGAGAAAATGATCAAAATATAATTGTTTAAGGAAATTTAAGAAAAGCATATACTGAATTTGTGACAAATCTATTCTGTTTAATATATAGAGTAAACACCAAGCTTTACATAACAAGGAAATTATTTCATGAACTTCAAAACAGACATTTGCTGAATTGATTAAATTTCTATTCAATATATAGAGTAACCACCATAGTTCAATTCGTCACATAAAGGTTCCATGTTATGGTCTCGCTGTGCTGTCCAGTTTATTTTTTTTATTGTGATTTAAGGATTTTTAAACCAGATATTCACTAAATTTGTTAAAAATCTTTCCTTTCTAATATATACAGCAAACACCATAATTCAATTTCCCATATTAAGGTTCTATATCACAGTCTTACTGTGCTGCCGGCCGTATTTATTTATTGTGAATATGATAGCTATTTTAAATGTCTTTGTTCATCCAAATGCTGGACCCTAGCATTTTGCTAGCATTTCAATATATATTGCAAAAACCAATCAAACCATTGAAGGCGAATACACTAATTTGATTTATATCTTGTTTAATGTGAAACATTTCTCACCTAAAATGAACTGAATAGCAGGTGAACTGGACAGCCCCTCTCCACCGCGACTGTAGCCAAACACTCGCAGGTTGTACAGCACGTTCTTCTCAAACCCTCCGATTTTCATGTGAGTTTTCTTCTCAGCGTCCACGTCTTGGGACACCGTGTGAGCCTCTCCCTGCCTCCAATAACGAATCTGAAAAATGTATCAACTTCTAAATAAGCAATCAGAAACTTTACTATAATTTGAAATCTAAAATTAAAAAAAATATGACACATTTGTCATGATATATAAAAAAACCTGACATATTTTGGAGCAAAAAGAACAAAATCTTTAAACTAATTAGATTATCTTTTGCTTTTATAAAACATAAAACTGACATAATTTTGTAAAACATATAAAAAATCACATGTTCTTAATGGAATAATAAAAATTATTATTAAAAATGCCAGAAATTCAAAGAAATGTAAATTCTTTGTCAAAGAATTAATGGAATATTGAAAATTGTAATTTTGAATGCCTGACCATATATCCTTGCAGAGGTTCTTCGGTTTGGTCGGTGCTGACTCCACGCCATATGACCTCTATTCTGTCCCCGTCAACGACCTTCACCTTCACCTCGGTCGGCTGATTCGAAGGAGCTGAAGTAAAGGAACATGAGATTAGAATCAACCTATTCTTTTAGGGTGTACCCATGGTATTTTGATTAAGAACCCCTAGTGACAAAAAGGGTCAAAATTTAAATGAAATGATCTCAAAACAAATTTGAGTGTAGCAGGATTAGTGGAAAGCATAAGGGAAAAGGGATGTATTATCAAAAGCTGAACAATTTTCATGAACTTTTTTGAAAACGTTCTATTTGGGTGTAAAAAGAAAGTAGTTCCTGAAGAAATCTACCACCAGGGGACACAAACCACCACCATTCATGACTTGACACAAAAGAATTTTCTCACATTTAACCGATAAATCTCTCCCATTTTTTAATTATGTACTTGTCAATATATTGTAAATCCCTCTTATTCCATCTTTCACTGCTGGCTTTACTCATCGACTTTACTTAGTATGACAGGGTAAAAATAAGAACAAAATCATTTGGAGATTAAAAAAAAATATATAAATATGCACCTAATCTGAGAGTTTCCTCCAAAAAGTCCTGACTTTTGGGTCCGTTGCCGGCGGAGTTGAACACCTGGACGTTGACATAGTAATATGTATGAGCTTCCAGTCCGATGATGAGTCCCGAGCTACGCTGGCCCCCTAGTGGCCGATAAATAGACATAGTCTCATCCTCCCCTTGCTCCTTCCAATAATTTACCTGCAAAACGAATATCAAATGTTCGGGAAACGTAAAAATATTTTTTTTTTAAATGCCGAAAATTTAGAATACTGACATTTACATACAGATATATATATATCACAATTTCAACTTTTCAACCACTAACATTTTTTTTTTAATTGGTTGGAGATATTGTTTATCTTACCCTATAGCCCAGTAGGACCCCTTTGATAGTGCTTCTGACATCCTCCAGGGGGGTCCACGTGACCATCAGGGCTGTGGAATTGTACGGCTTAGCCTTCACGTTCAGAGGTACCCCAATAGGAACTGAAACAAAAACACATCCACATGTAACTCACAGGAAACAGGGCAGTATAAATAAACATAGTCATGTGGCCTATGCTGACCACTGCTTTTTTGTAATACTTGTGAACATTTTCTTGACACTGCTTCATAAATGATCATTTAATTCCTTTCTCAGAGCAGACTTGTTGAGTGGATGATAATTTTGACCAATCAAAATGATTCAGTTAGCATAGCTAAAAAGACAAGATTCAAAAATAGTTTAAGTGTTAACCTGCCATACCTTTTTTGTTTTAGTTTGTATAAAAAGAGTAATGAAAATTGAATCTTTTATTCTCTGTAATTTTGTAATAACTTGTCTGCCATGTAGTGGAGGAGCCAGCCCCAATTTTTGGGAGTTTCGTCTGACAGAACACAAACCACAATTTGAAGTGCTACACATCTAAATGTCTAAAATGGATGTGTATCCTATAATCAATGTCAGATTTTAGAAACATTCTATTTTCCACTATTAAAATCAAATAACAATCTGAAAAGATATCTAAATCCTACCTTTTTTATCCTAAGTTAAATTATTTGACTGATGTGTCTAGAGAGGCAAATCCAAGCAATGGAATGGTTTTAATTACTACTTCTAATTAACACAATGATCAGCTTGATAGAGAATATCTGGTACTCACTGTCCTCGGCAGACCATATTGTGACGGTCGGTGAGCTTGGACCAAACCCTTCCTCGTTGAAGGCTTGCACTTTGACGTCGTACTGACTGTAGAAATTGTTAGAGCCAACAAGAGCAACATAGCGACCAATATTTCCATTAAGGATTGCCTGAATGATACAATGAATTTAAAAAAATTACATTATTTTGCAGAAGATAATAAATACACACAAGGTAAATTTAAAACAACCCATCGCAAGTAAATCTAGCTATGATGTACTCATTACATTGCATTGACTATGTTACACTCACTACATTATACTGGATGTGTTGCACTCACTATGTTGCACTCATGACACTGCAATGGCTATATTGCATTGACTACATTGCACTGACTATATTGCACTGGCTGTGTTCCACCGGCTGTGTTGCACTCACTACATTGCACTCACTACATTGCACTGGCTATGTTGCACTCACTACATTGCACTAGCTATGTTGCACTCACTACATTGCACTGGCTATGTTGCACTCACTACATTGCACTCACTATGTTGTACTGGCTGTGTTCCACCGGCTATGTTGCACTCACTACATTGCACTCACTATGTTGCACTGGCTATGTTGCACTCACTACATTGCACAAGCTATGTTGCACTCACTACATTGCACTGGCTATGTTCCACTCACTACATTGCACTGGCTATGTTGCACTCACTATGTTGTACTGGCTATGTTGCACTCACTATAATGCACTGGCTATGTTGCACTCACTATATTGCACTGGCTATGTTGCACTCACTATATTGCACTGGCTATGTTGCACTCACTACATTGTACTAGCTATGTTGCACTCACTACACTGCACTGGCTATATTGCACTCTTATTGGGAACAAGTTCATTATATTTTATTTTCAAGGACACTTCTGTTAAATTTTCAGGAATGTTACATTTCCAGTGTTAGTACATGAGAAATTACACTATAAAATTGTAACCCTCATGAGGAGCTACTTTCTTTGACATGAGTTGACCTGTGAGAAGTCAATTATAGGCATACACTCAATAACAGACATCTATGATGGTGATGAACCAGTTTTCTATCCCAGGGATATATGAATACTAACCGTTGTCCATTCTTCGTCAACGAGGAACTTCTGTTTCCAGTAGATTTTGTATCCTATTTTTGGCCCGTTGTGTTCCTCCTCGGGAAGTTGCTAAAAAAATACATAAAATCCCAAGTGTGACAAAAATATCTTCTATCTTCACAATTATCACTAAAATCGTATTTCTGGATGGTCAGAATTTCTCAAAAAAAAGTTACAGCACACTCATATAATTAAGTTGTTTTTATCCTTGCTGATTTCAATATTCTATACCTTGCTGGGAAATTGTTTTTTTTTTTATCTCAAATTTGTCCTGAATGCTATAAAACTATTTTGTGCATCTAAATTCATCTATGAAACTTATGGTAAGAAAAAAAAGGATGTGTAATGGAATAATAGGGTGATCGTACCTCCCAGGTGATGGTGAGGTCTCCCACCTTGCCTCCACCGCCCCCTACATTCATCGGGAACAACTTGGGTTTGGCAGCCATGGTAGTGTACTGGGCTGTAACAAGATGTTACATTTTATGACTAAGAATAACATATTAGAAACAAGACTTTTTTTGTTACTTGCCTCATGATAATTAAGACAATATATTCTGTTATCAGCATGGACATAAGTGGATTATCATGTACTTTTTGTAGTTTTGAGCCATCACTAATGTTCTAAATGGATATTAACATGTAAGAAACATCATAATGACTGTCACAAAGCATCAAAATTGGGGTACATTGCCGAGCTTTTAAAACAAGGCTCCAATGCATATTCAATGGCCATATATCGAGGCATGAAGGTAGGTATGAGATATGGGTTACTTACTCGACTCATCGCTGGGATTTCCCATTCCGAGACTGTTAATAGCTCTGACTCTGAACTTGTACTCGTTCCACGGAGAAAGATTAGTTATTGTCGTACTTGTGTCACGAACATCTGAATGCAAATCACAAATGTCAAAAACAGAGAAAAATGCCATAAAAACAGAACTGTATGTCATATATGTCATAAATATATACAATATACTAATATATATATAAGTAATGTCAAAGCCTAACAATTTAGTAATAATGTAAAATAAAAAGAAAAAAAATGAAAAAAATCTGAGCTGCTGTTTTACATCTTAATCCATCAATAAGTAACTGTAATATTACTCACTGCTTTTGACTTTTTTCCACACTCCCTCGTATTTGTTTTTAGCTTCCACCACGTAGCTGGTGATATCACGTCCGTTGCTGCCTCCTGCTATCCAGGAAAGGACGATATCTGTGTCTGTAACACTGCTTCCAATAACGCCGGCTGGCTCACTAGGTGGCCCTGTTAACCATATCCATAATTCAATCAATTAACACTGGCTGGCTCACTAGGTGGCTCTGTTAACCATATCCATAAATCAATCAACACTGGCTGGCTCACTAGGTGGCCCTGTTCACCATATCCAATAAATCAATCAATTAACACTGGCTGGCTCACTAGGTGGCCCTGTTAACCATATCCATAAATCAATCAATTAACACTGGCTGGCCCTGTTCACCATATCCAATAAATCAATCAAATCTCACTTCTTGAGTTTCAAAATTTTTGCTCCACCAAGTGTCTCTGGTGTCGTGTGCGATGCATTCTGGGATAAGTTTGTAGACATGGCAGCTGATATGATGACTTACATTCTTTACCCTCTGAATGGAACACATTAATATCTTGGCAATGAATGCACGGACAGACAAAAAACTCGTCACTTTTGGAAACTTTAGAAGAATAAAAAGACAGTTATGTCATAGGTGTTGTAAAGAGACTGAAATGATGTGACAAGCCAATCAGCATTTGCCCTTATCGCAAGCCAAATTTGCATGTCTACAAAGTTCACCCATGCATGATAGATTAACACACCAGGTGGCAGCATGGCCCACTTGAGCAGCAAGAATTAATGATCTTTCATTCTCTTGGGCAATTTACATGTTTCACTCTGCACTTTTCGGCATGAAGTGAAACATAAAACACCTTAGAATTTATTTTTTAAATTGTTTAACTCACCAATGACTTGGATGGATGCAGAATCAGTGATTCTATCGGACGAGGTTTGGACCACACATGTGTATTCTCCTGCATGGAAGAACTGAGTGTTGTAAATATACAAGGCTCCACGGTTGATACCAGTTCCCTGAGAACAAAAAACAAAAACATAGACCAATGGCCTAAGAGCTATGCTGATCATTGCTTTTTTAGTTATGTCTGTGATCATTTTCTGGAAATGCCTGAAAATTGCTTCATAAATGATCATTTATATCCTTTCCCAGAGCAGACTTGAGCAGAAGATAAGAGCAAATGACAGCCCAGCTTAGTTTTATATAATGAGATCTGATTTTGTTTTGTCGGTTGTGTCTAATAATTATTTTGTTTTCTTGGTTTTCAGTGCATTAGCAAACTGGAGCAATAAAGAAAACAAAAATTGCAATAAATTAAATGAACAAAAAGTTTTAAAATGCCAAAAATCTAAATGCATAAAATTTGTTACCACAATGCGTGCATAATGCAATTCAAGGTTACCATCTTGCTAGATTTGAGAAGGTCCAGTTCCATGTTTGTGTTCAGTTCCAGTATGTGTTGTCTTCAATGTGGCAAGTTGGTAACCCTCAATCAGCCAATGAATGGATATGAATAAGGCCAATGACCTTAGAGCTATGCTGCTCAATGTTTTTTTGTAATAATTGGGGAACATTTTCTGGAGATTGGTTTAAAAATGGTCACTTGAGTACTTTACCAGGTCAAACTTGAGCAGATGATAACTTTGACCAAACAAAATGCATGTTACATATCAAATTTAACTCTAAGCTTATGATTGTAATTGTGTCTTACCCTGGCAAAGTATGGCTCCTTGTCGATGAACACCTGGTTGCCAATATGTCTGACGATGAGGAACTCGATCTGCCGGTTGTTGTGGTACCAGAGGTAGGTGACGTCCAAGAGAGGGTTGAAGGATGCCTCGCATGGGATGAAGGTCGTAGAGTTGAGCGTCACCACATCGCCCTCTGGGGGGACTGTCAGCACTGTCGTAGCTGCATACAAAACATTCAAGGTTGATAAAAAACAGATATAAAACATAGGCCAATGACCTTAAAGCCATGCTGATCATTGGGTTTTTTTGTAATGATTGGAAACATTTGTTTAATAAATGGTTATTTTAATCCTTTCCCAGATCAAACTTGAGCACATGATAAATTTGACCAATCTAAATGCATGTTACAATTTGATAAAATGTTCAGGATTGTTCAACCTTCATGAAATTTGACCCCAACTTCTTACCTTTATTCTCATTGTCATGTTATTCAAAATGGCAGCCTCCTTGACAACTTGGTGATAGGATAGCTATTCAAACTTTTTAAGGGTATTTATGGGTGTTGTAATCAAAATAAAATGGAAAAAGATTTGAGCCTATTGGAAAATAGATAGAATTGGTCCTCTGAAAATTCATCTTTCTTACTAATGGCTAATAACTCCACCCAGTCACTTCAGAAGATAAAAGTTGACAGACAGAATGACAGAAAATTCTCAACATCCCCCCATCACTGCAGAAGTGACATGTTATTCATTGACTCACATTGAATTGCATAGGAGACAAATATTAAAAAGGTGAATCAGACATCTTAAAAGACATCAACATTAAAAACTCAAACAAAAGAAAATCTTATGATTAGTCTCAAGAATGTTTTAAAATGAGGTTTAAAATATTGTCTGCTATTGGTTTGTGACCTAATTAAATAATGGATACCAAGTCATGGTAGAATCTAGGCCTAAAACAGCTGTTTGCCTTTAGACACTTACCCAGAACCTTGAGTTCGCCTGAGCTTTCTGCTGTTCCATATTGGTTGGTTGCCACGCAGGTGTATGTCCCTTCGTCGCTGTCCTTGATATCAACGAAGCGGAGGTTGCCGTTCGGCAGCAGAGAGATCCTCCCACCCGGAGTGACGTCACGGCCATCCTTCTTCCACGCCTTGGAGGCACTGGGTGCAGCTTCCGGCTGACAGGTGATGGTGACTGCCCCGCTCCGGGTGGCGTACGTCGTCTTCTGGAGGGGGTACTTGGCAAAGGTCGGCGCAAATGCTGAAATTGTATGCCAAATAATAATGCAGAAATTCCAAACAAGTTTCACAATTTTCACGATGAAACTGGAATATATTATTTCTATGTCAAATATGTCATATTTGGAAGTCTTCCTGATGTCATATAACTATCTTAATTGTATGATAATTTACCTTAATAAATTATGGATAAGAAGTTTTTATCATTATTATGAACAATATATCATAAAAAGAAAATTTTGAAATATCACCTTAACAGTTTTAGTGTTCTCAAATTTTCTCAATTCATAATGATTATTTGCTGATGGCCATCTTTTCAAGGGGTTCATAGTCGTACATGCCAATCGAAATAATATGAAAATTCACTGCAAATTACATATGTGGTTGAACAAGTCATCAATAACATTTTTCACCACAAACGAAGTACCATATTTTTATTTGGGCCACTTTTTTCATACTGGGTTTAATAAAGGTATTGATGATTTCGATGAGGAATTTTTTGTGGACTTTCAATTTTTTGTGCACTTGCAGTAGGTTGTTTTCAATGGGGCAAGATGGCAACCCATTAACAAACAAGAGACAATTTTATGGAGCTGCCTGAACTACATATTTTCCCAGCACAGAGTTCCTAAAGATCCAGTCTCACCTAGCACTCGGAGCTGTGCAGCGCTGTACCGGATGCCGTGCGGGTTCTCCGCAGCACACTGGTACATTCCGTTATCCTTGTCCTGGACGTCCTTGATGGTGAGCACGTTGTTCTGTAAGGAGATCCTGGCTTGATCCTCCGGCAGCAGATTGTTGACATCCAGAGCGGTGGAGTTCCGGTACCAGCTGTATGTGACCGAGGGGATCCCCATGGCGATACACCGCCATGTTAAATCTGTCCCGATGTCAACGTGCATGTTCTCCAGCTCAATGGTGAAGAAAGGAATGGCTGCAATGTGGTAATAGATAATAAAAACCCATCCAAGGTGAGCTGTATGAAATATTAGAGGGAAATGTTTGATTTGTTCTTTGATTTGAAAATACAAAATATTCAAGTTTATACATTATTTTAATTTATGAATACAGATAATTTGGTCCTTATCATAAAATTATAAGGTAGAAATAAATGTATTCAATCATTGAAATAAGTGCCATTACTAGGTTATGAAAATCAATTAAAACAAAGAGCAGTACTAAATAACATTTGTTATTCACACCAATAGGCTTTAACACAAAACATAAAATAACATTTGTGATAATAATTTTCAAAGAAGTTACCATCGACGGGCAGCTGGACAGTTCCGGAGGTGGACTGGCCATTGAGCCGGGTACAGCTGCACTTGTAGGACCCGGCGTGAATCAGCTCGACGTTGGGGATGTTGAGCACCCGACCCTGCTCACTCGTCCTAGCGTTCAGGGGCATAGGGCCATCCAGACGCGACCAATCATATGACAGCTCATCCCTGGAAACAAAACAAAAAAAAAAAAACATCAGAAATTACAATAATATTTCACGAACAGATTCAGATGGATGAAATGATTCTTTATGACGCATATGTAAGTATAGTTATTCTTACGTTCCCCAGGCGAAGCACTCGATGCGGACGTTGTCTCCAGCCTTGGGGCTGCTCGGGAACACAACGGGGAAACCAGAGGCGATCTGAGGCTCCCGATTGCTGGCAACTAAAACATACAAAATAAACTCTTTGTCACGACACATTCTGAAACAATTAGTGCAGAGTGAAATAAATATATTCCCCCTCTGTCATTAAAATAGTGTCACCCCCTTATTGTTCACCATATTAAGGACAATGTCAAGAGGTTCTACAGAATGATATAATAATTGTAACCATCTCTTTAATAATATGCCAATATGTAAGGAGAGTGGAGGTGACCTTGGCCTATATACTTACTGGCTTTATTGATAATGGGAGTGAAGGTGACCTTGGCCTATATACTTACTGGCTTCGTTGATTATGAGAGTGGAGGTGACCTTGATCTATATACTTTCTGACTTCATTGACTACGAGAGTGGAGGTGACCTTGGTCTATATACTTTCTGACTTCATTGACCATGAGAGTGGAGGTGACCTTGGTCTATATACTTACTGGCTTCGTTTATTATGAGAGTGGAGGTGACCTTGGCCTATATACTTATTGGCTTCGTTGATTATGAGAGTGGAGGTGACCTTGTCCTATATACTTACTGGCTTCGTTGACTATATGAGTTGCAATAACCTTGGTCTATATGCTTTGTTGACTACGAGAGTGGAGGTGACCTTGGTCTATATACTTTCTGACTTCATTGACTACGAGAGTAGAGGTGACCTTGGTCTATATACTTTCTGACTTCATTGACTATGAGAGTGGAGGTGACCTTGGCTTCGTTTATTACGAGAGTGGAGGTGACCTTGGCCTATATACTTACTGGCTTCGTTGATTATGAGAGTGGAGGTGTCCTTGATCTATATACTTTCTGACTTCATTGACTATGAGAGTGGAGGTGACCTTGGTGTATATACTTACTGGCTTCATTGACTATGAGGTCAATGGGTACGCTGACTTTGCCGGCAGCTGAGGTGATACCAGCCTGAGGGCTGAACACCAGACAATAGTACGAGCCCTGGTCGTCCTTGGTGACGGAGGAGAAGTACAACTTTCCGTTGTGAGACACGAATATGTACGGCTTGAGGTTAGGACGGATGAAGTTCATGATGTTATCCTTGTACCATGAGTAGAGGACGGCTGGAAATAGATAAAAGAAAACACATGTAGTAATGAAAGAAAAAGAAAAGAAAAACATAGGCATCAGAGATGCATCAACCCTCAGCCCTGGTAACTCATTGCACAACATTCGCTCCACACAATATTTGTGAACAAAACGTCACTGCACCAAGGCAAATTGATGCAGGGGTAAAAAAAACCCATAAAATCTACTTCCTTTGATAGCTTAGGTGTGTCAAGTATCATGAAACTGTCATCATTTACTCTAGAATTATTGAGATGGGCAGGTGACCTTGAAAAGCAGGTTAAGGTCACCGTCCATCAAACTCATGTGAAGACTTCCAAGATGCTTATGTGTGTCAATTTTCATGAAGCTGCCATTATTTGTTCTTAAGTTATTGCAATGACGTGGATTTGACATGATTGTCCCTGTGACCTTGAAAAGTAGGTAAAGGTCATGTTCCATCAAGAGAAGTCTGAGGTCTTCACCAGATGCTTATGTGTGTCAAGTCTCATAAAGCTGCCAACATTCGTTCTCGAGTTATGGCAATGATAGGGATTTCACATAATTGTAACTGTGACCTTGAAAAGTAGGTGAAGGTCATGTTCCATACAAAAATGTCTGAGGTTTTCATCAGATGCTTATGTGTGTCAAGTTTCATGAAGCTGCCATCATTTGTTCTCGAGTTATCGCGATGACAAGGATGATTTCACATAATTGTCCCTGTGACCTTGAAAAGTAGGTGAAGGTCATGGTCCACCATGAGAAGTCTGAGGTCTTCACCAGATGCTTGTGTGTGTCAAATCTCATAAAGCTGCCATCATTCGTTCTTGAGTTATTGCGATTCTTGGGATTTCACATATTTGTCCCTGTGACCTTGAAAAATAGGTCAAGGTCGCCGTCCACCGAACTAGTCTGAGGTTTTCAACAGATGCTTATGCGTGTAAAGTTTCATGAAGCTGCCATCATTTGTTCTTGAGTTATCACGATGACAAGGATGATTTCACATTATTGTCCCTGTGACCTTGAAAAGTAGGTGAAGGTCATGTTCCATCAAGAGAAGTCTGAGGTCTTCACCAGATGCTTGTGTGTGTCAAATCTCATAAAGCTGCCATCATTCGTTCTTGCGATTCTTGGGATTACACATAATTGTCCGTGACCTTGAAAAATAGGTCAAGGTCACCGTCCATCGAACTCGTCCGAGGTTTTCACCAGATGCTTATATGTGTCAAGTTTCATGAAGCTGCCATCATTTGTTCTCGTACTATCGCGATGACAAGGATGATTTCAAATAATTGTCCATGTGACCTTGAAAAGTAGGTGAAGTTTATGTTTTATAGAAACAATTCTGAGGTCTTCACCAGATGCTTATGGGTGTCAAATCTCATAAAGCTGCCATCATTTGTTCTTGAGTTATGCGATTCTTGGGATTTCACATAATTGTCCCTGTGACCTTGAAAAATAGGTCAAGGTCACCGTCCATCGAACTCGTCCGAGGTTTTCACCAGATGCTTATATGTGTCAAGTTTCACGAAGCTGCCATCATTTGTTCTCGAGTTATCGCGATGACAAGATGATTTCACATAATTGTCCCTGTGACCTTGAAAAGTAGGTGAAGGTCATGTTTCATAGGAAAAATTCTGAGGGCTTCACCAGATGCTTATGTGTGTCAAATCTCATAAAGCTGCCATCATTCGTTCTTGAGTTATTGTGATTCTTGGGATTTCACATAATTGTCCCTGTGACCTTGAAAAATAGGTCAAGGTCGCCGTCCATCGAACTCGTCCGAGGTTTTCACCAGATGCATATGTGTGTCAAGTTTCATGAAGCTGCCATCATTTGTTCTTGAGTTATCGCGATGACAAGGATGTTCGCTACAGACATACATGTACAGACAGACAGACAGACATACAGACAGACAGACAGACATACAGACATACATACATACATACATACATACATACATACATACATACATACATACATACCATACATACATACATACATACATACCCACGCCAGGAGTACTGCAATACCCTCAGCCTGATTACATCAGGGGCTGAGGGTAAAAAGTGCCATGAATAGATACAATCTGCTGTATATAGAGCTGTTATTAGGCAAAAAACCCCCCCAAATATCCTTGTTTCTTGTGATAAAAATATAGGATGGGGGGTAGAATTTTTTTCTTTTTTTCTTTCTTTTAGGTTTTGTTAAGATAATCACACATATTGAGAATAGATATATAATCATAAATCAAATTTTAAATGAAATTATTTTCACCTTGAAAGTTACAAAAAAACACTTTGGGGTAGCTGGCTTGAACTTAGGTAGGTGGGGAAATCAGAAACAAGCTTCTTGTTTTCAGGCTTTATCACTGATATAGTTATTATTAAGTACCTGGATAATGTTTGGGCGGGTTGCACTCGATACCGATTCCAGCGTATGCTTCTACTTCCACAGGGTCACGTCGCGACTTTGGAAAGTCCAATAAATCTGTAAAGAAAGAATTTAGAAACTTTATAATTCAATCAAGTTCTTTTTAGCATAAATTAGGTACAAGCCAACAACATGAATGGAAATATAGTGAACCCAAAAAACCATGATATCCTTTTTCTCCCAATTTCTCCTCATTTCAATGATAATCGGTTTTTTACTGCTATTCTTTTACATATCAGTTGTGTTACATAAATATTCATATTTTCCAGAAAATTGAATATTCATAGTATCATTAGATTATCTTGCTTGAAGTTTATGTAGTTGTTCCCATTGCCTTTATTCAGCCTGTTCAAACCAAAAGTAAACAACAATTACGATGTCAACAAATAATGAGAATTGTTTTACTCCAATTTCCTCTCATTTCAAATAAAACTCAGGTATTGATTTAAAAAATAAATAAATGTAAAAAACTCTCTAATATTTGCCTTATTTTAGCTTTTCCTAATACAGAAAGTAGACAATTACAATATAAACAAAAATGAGAATAGTTTTACTCCAATTTCTACTCATTTCAATATTTTTTTTACATTTTAGACTATGCAAAGTTGTCTAATATTTATGACTGATTTACTTACATCCAAAGCTGAGCTGGACCTCGTTGCTAAGGATGGATCCAAACTTGTTTCCAGCCACGCACTGGTAGTCTCCGTTGTCCTCGGTCTCGGACGGAGAGTGGATGATGAGTTTGCCGTTAATCACCGTGTATCGTTCCTGGTTCATCGTCTCTATCTTCCTCGTAACCTGGTTCCTCTTGAGGCGCCACTCGTACTCCGGCTGAGGGACGGAGTCCGCGATGCATTCCATCGTCATGTAGTCGTTAACGCTGTCCGTGTCGTAAATGAAGTCCACCGGCTGGCGGACAATATTTGGTCCTCTTTCCAACAAATTGAGGTCAGTCTCGCCTAAACCATAATCTGTTTAAAAATAGATAGAAATTTTAGATACCGGTACATATTTTTCCACAAAATATTTAGAACAAGGAAAATAATATGCTTTAAAAGATGCACCCCTCAGCAGAGTGACTGAACTCAATCTTCACCTTTCACCTATCAATTCTTTTTATAGATGAGATCTCTATTTTAAATGAAAACTTCCACTGCACTTTGGTAATACTGAGAGGATTTAAACATTACACTGATCTGTGGCTTCTGAATGAATTTGTAAGGCACACATGATTTTTTGCACAAAGTGGTTAATTCAGGTTAAAACAGAATGTCATCAATTTTTTTTTAGAATAAATAGATTAAAAACCAAGTACTCAAGTTATGATTTTTTTACATTTAGGATGAGCAAACTCCTTAATGTGAATAGTGAAGTACATGAAAACTATGACATTTTGGTACAAAATGTATTTTTGACTTGACTGACTTTTGGCCCCCTCCCCCAAGAAAGAGTAGGGACCTTCACAGCATAAAATGGTTCATGGTTCATAAAGGAAGGTATCAGTCAAATATTTTGACATGTTTTATGTTGTTATGAAACTGAAGAACATTGTATCTTGAATTAAAGCTTTTATGAAATCACAGATGTCATAGAAATTTGGGGTATATTTTTAATGTGTGGTCATAGTACTTTATGTTAGGGTAATATGATGGGTAATAACATTTCATCAAAGTTAAGGGTATAAACATTTGTATTATGAAAGGAAGAAGTGCTAGAAAATCTGATTTCATGAAAGCTTTAAATGTCTTGCAATGGGGTCAATTTGGAGGAGATTGCAACAGACTATCAAATTTTAAGGGAGTGGGAATATGAAATTAAATAACTTTTAATACTGTCATAATTTCTCAAATAAAAAATATTTTTTAGTGTATAATTCCATTAATAATCATGTCAATACTCATTTTGAATCTTATTTTTACAAAACCAAAAAACAAAACAATGTAATCATAAGGAAAAATCTCAGAGATATTATCTCTTAAAATAGCTTTCTGGGGCATTTTGCAATGCATTTCTCCTATGAGGGGTACCTAGCTTAATTTAAGCATTTCTCCTATGAGGGGTACCTAGCTTCATAATTTAAATTTGATTTGTATTAACAAACTTTTCAGTGCTATCTTAGCTATATCAAATCAGATAGAAGCCTGTCACCAGGACTCAGTGCTCTACTCTTTTAAAAGAGTGACAGGGGATCTTTCTTTTGCATTGTCACATGATAACACAAACCACAGCCTTTGATAACCAGTCATGGAGCACTGGCAGGAGTGACAAACAACTCAGTAGCAGATATCCACCTTTCTCGACATGTATCACATGTGAAACTCTAGGTTTTATACAGAAACTTTTTGCTTACCATAACCTCTGGCTTTGTCCATAATTCTGTAGACATCTTGGCGGCTGATCTCACAGATATATGGGTTCTGGGCATTGGCAGATCCAAGCTTCCAGCCCCACTCTTTGCCTGGAGTAGAATATCACATTGTCATTGTGGGAGACAACTATTATTACTATTAACTAGTATTCATTTCAACCTGTTACCAGTTAATTCTGGTATGATGTATCTCTAGTACTGAACACAAATAATGTTTGCATAAAGTATTCGCCATGCCTCGCAAACTACGAAACTCATCATTTATCAATAATATACTGCAATGTACTTGTTATCCATGGTAGTGTTAACAATATACTATGACACAATGAACTCACCATCCAGGGTAGTGTAAACACTATACTATGCTATGTTGTACTTACCATCCAGGGTAGTGTAAATAATATACTATGCTATGATGTACTTACCATCCAGGGTGGTGTAAACAATGTACTATGCTCCCATGTACTCACCATCCAGGGTAGTGTAAACACTATACTATGCTATGATGTACTCACCATCCAGGGTAGTGTAAACACTATACTATGCTATGTTGTACTTACCATCCAGGGTGGTGTAAACAATGTACTATGCTCCCATGTACTCACCATCCAGGGTAGTGTAAACACTATACTATGCTATGATGTACTCACCATCCAGGGTAGTGTAAACACTATACTATGCTATGTTGTACTTACCATCCAGGGTGGTGTAAACAATGTACTATGCTCCCATGTACTCACCATCCAGGGTAGTGTAAACACTATACTATGCTATGTTGTACTTACCATCCAGGGTGGTGTAAACAATGTACTATGCTCCCATGTACTCACCATCCAGGGTAGTGTAAACACTATACTATGCTATGTTGTACTTACCATCCAGGGTGGTGTAAACAATATACTTTGCCAAAATGTACTCACCATCCAGGGTAGTGTAAACACTATACTATGCTATGATGTACTTACCATCCAGGGTAGTGTAAACAATATACTATGCTATGATGTACTCACCATCCAGGGTGGTGTAAACTATATACTATGCTATGATGTACTTACCATCCAGGGTAGTGTAAACAATATACTATGCTCCCATGTACTCACCATCAAGGGTAGTGTAAACAATATACTATGCTATGATGTACTCACCATCCAGGGTGGTGTAAACTATATACTATATGCCATGATGTACTCACCATCCAGGGTGGTGTAAACAATAATGTCTCCGCCATCTTCGCTGGGTTCGTCTGGCAGCCAGTGCTGGAATCCTTGGAGTTCCTTCCCGTCAGATTGCCAGAAGAAGTTTTGGGAAGAAGCACTGTCCCGCCGGGCACTTGTAAACCATTCACGGCTGAAATAAAAGGTTAAACACTCTTAAAGGTTCCGTACAAGAGGGACAAGATTTAATTTTTGTGCATTCTGGATTTCATATAGATTTAATATATCATGCCAATGTATGTCTTATAATCTGTTGACCATGATATTATTTTGAGCTATTATCATTTTCCATGACCAAGGTATAAATTCCCAGAATTTTCTTTCATCTGTGCAATCCTGTACACTCATTACATCCAGCCAAATATCAAATTTCTAAATTTATCAAAAGAAAAGTCAGAAATTAACTTGTTTATATCCTTTTACAAAAAAACCACAGTTCAATCAAATGAACAATTTTGATAAATAACAAGAAAATTTACACGGCACTGATAGCAGGCAGTGTCTGCTCATAGCACTTTAAAACCCATGTCGTCTGTGTGAGAAGTTGGAATGCTTTAAATTTATCTCAATCATATTTAAAACAAATTAAGCTGTCATATCTTCTCCTTTTAATTTCCAAGATACTCACTAGATGCCGTCATTGTTCTTCAGCCACTGAGACACAAATTGGTGTTCATTTCTGTCTGTCACACTCACAAGACTAGCACCGTCTCTCTGAAAAGACAACAGACACATATATCTCATATTCTACCCTCATATAAGAATGTTTTGCATGTCAACTCCAATCAACAAATTTGTAAAGCAAAGAAAACAATATTTGCAATATTTCAAACATAATCTTCTAAAAAATCGTCAAAATCATCAAAATCTTCCTGGTGCTTTCATAGGGGTAAAGGTCTTGTTTGGTTAACATCCAGTTCAACTTGTGCACACTTTGTGCTTTGGCCTGACATTTGTGTGGACTAAAAAAAAACAAAGAAAAAAAAAAAACACATTACTGTTGTCTCCCCCTCACAATAACTGGGACAAGGTCTTTTGTAGCATTAAGTGGGTGATAATTAAGTAACAAAAGATTCTATATCTTTTATATGAATTATTTCTTGTATAAATTGAGCCAGTCTCAACTGTCTCCTAATGGTGTATTTTGATATCAAAGAAAAAATTATATCAAATAATTCTATTGTCTATTATTGTCACGTATCATTAGGCCATTTATAAACATACCCAAATAAGGTCATGGGTATCATGTGACTTCATCTGCATTATTTAGAACAATTTAGATGGTGCTAAATTCCATCTATCATTCAATTCCGGAGACCATGCTAAATGTCACAATATTTGTAAGGGTTTGAATTTGAATAATAGTATGATTTCTTAAAGGTATTAAGCACCAATCCTGTTTTCTTGGTTTTGCAACAGTATATATACATATGAACACCATGACGTATTAAAGTTTGACATCAAGCAACAAGAAAAGTTGCTACAAGACATAGAAGTTGCACAGTCTGAATAAGATTTTCTCAGTCCATGGCTGCACGTGACGGGTAAACACGGGTAGCGTGAACTTTATTTGACCTCAATTGAGGCTCAAAGTGGGGTAGCACTGTTTGACGTCATTTTGGTACTATTCAAAAGACAATACATTTCATGACGTCATAAGCATATTTCCATGCTCTTATGACGTCATTTTACCTTTCAGTGCCTCTATGATGACACTCCACATAAAAATGACGCCAAGAAAGGAGTGTGCTTTCATTAGGGGCCTATATGTTAGGTCCATGTTCAAATAGGTTTTACAGACAATGATGGGGATGCATTTTTCAAAAAGTTTATAAACATGAAAGACAAATACATTTATTACCAATATGTGAATTTTTAACGTTTTTTTTCAAAATCGGTGCTTAATCCCATTAAGTCAACTCTGGGGAAGATTCATATTTTTGGAGATCACGCCGAACTTATAAAAATGGTTATTTCAGCCACTGACAGCCACATTAGCCTTCAGAATGTTTAGCATGTGTACAGCAGTTCCAAATAATAATACAATTATGCCACATATAGAACAATTCTAGGAAAACTTTGGATGAAATTTTATGAAAACTTATCCAGGACTTGAAAATGTGTAAAAACCTGTCAAGGCCTCAAAGTTATGTTATAACCTCAGAGTAGTAACTCAAAGTAGGTCAATTATATGAGTGTTATGTAAAGAACCACTTTTGCTCATTGAAGAATGCTTTCAAAAATATTTTGCTCAGTGAGGAATATTTTCAACACAATATCATTTCTTTCATCGAATAAATTAACATTTAGAATGGATCACTTAAATAATGAAAATTAGGATGAGAAATTTAGACTGAACCCTCCAAAGAACAGACTTATCTCATTCCAAATATTGGCTCAGACTTGGAATTTAGAAAGTTCTCCAATAAACCTGAGCTAAATTTGAGGATTATGCTAAATTTTGTTCAGTTGTAGCCTTACAATCAAGTTGATGACCTCATTTGGTCAAGTAGCTCTTGAGTGCCCACAAGACATACCGGTAAGAGGTGCTGCCAACTTCACAAATCATGTTTATGATATGACTGACCACACAGGCTTTGGACTCCAATCGATAATATCCCATGTATTTCTGAGTATCATGTTTCCATGCCTTGAATTCTAAAAGCTATATTAAAAAATCCTTCTCAGATGGGCATCTTTTAGTCTAACTGTTGTTTCATGCTATCCCAGTATGCACACTCAGTTGTGAACCGATGTGACAGTACAATAGACCTGAATGACCAAAATATACAAATATTTTGCGTGACCATATACTTGTCTGTCAGGAACTGATAAGGAAGATGTGAACTTACAGCACAATGTTCTCCTGCTGTTAGGATGTCTGTGGGTAGCTCCATGAACTTATAGCAGGACTCTGCATAGGGCATCCAGGGATGGGGGCACTCTGAAATCAAACCAAGCTTGCTAATTACAGCATTTATCTTAAGAACATTAAATAACATCAAGGACCAGATAAAATGCATTGAACTACACAAGTGTTCCCTTTCTTGCTAAAAGGCCAGTTGCCATCTTGATTTTATTTAAATAATAAACATATTGAAAATTGTTAAATTCGGGTTCTGATTTGTTTCAGCATTTCAAGTATATATATTTCAACAGGGGAAAAACAAGATGGAAACCAGCAATCAGCAAAATAGAAAAAGTCAAATGTAACATATGTATAATAACAGTATCAAGTGTATTTTCTCAGTTAGCAAAATGAAAAAGCCACAGCAATTTATTGCAATTATTAAAATAAAAAGCAACATTTCCAATATAAAGAGAACTGAACATAATCTTTTATCAGAGAATTCAAATTTGATAATTTCCCTCCTGAACCAACATGTTTAATAGGCTTTAAAGATCTCGCATTTTAAAGGCAATCTTACTATTAATTTGTAAATAAGAACATTACACATGAATTCTTTTTTTATTAAACTTGGATGCATAAATTTGAGATATATCTGCTATAAATAGATATCAGAGATGCTGATATACTACTCAGCCCTCGTCATTTTATAAGTATAAGGCAAACAATGAGTATGTTGTGTTTTCAGGTCAGTGTAGCAAGTGAGGAGATCAGCAAGAAGGTGGAAAAAAGTTTACATTTGAAACTTGAAGTCTAACTTGTTATGAAAGGCAGTTATCGCACTTACAACCCAAAAGGTTATTTTCTAACCTGACTTTTCATGAAAAAAAAGGGTCCCGTAGGGGGTCAAAGAGAAAAAAAGGTCATTTCCCCAAAGGAGTTAACATACCACAAAGGAGTTAACATACCACATTAGAAAGGAATCCAAGTTGTTTGGCAAAGTTATCATACTTTCCACCAAATATCTGGTATTTTTTAACTTGACCTAATTTTCATTTTTTTTAACTTGACCTAATTTTCATTTCAAGTTGTTTTGGCCAAGTTATTGCATACACACACACACATACACATGCATGCACACAGGTCGTGTATGTTCATCACATGAACTATTAAGGTCAAATAAGGTCATCACATGACTTCATCTGGCCACGCATAGATTAGCATGCTACAATATGGTAATAGCTTGTGTGACCTCATTTGGTCATGTGGTCAAGTGGATATAAAATGATTAATATTTAAAAAAGCAAAACATCAAATAAGATCCATTTTCTGCAACCCACATACAGAATGAGTTGCCTTATAATAACTGAAATGTTCTGTGTCTGCACTATCAAATAACAAAGTATAATATTGCTAAATTCAACAACACAACTCTCTCTGCAGTGATCAGAACTGGAGGCAAAATTGATGCAACTTGGCGCAATCTTGGTGATAAAAGTTAATTGAATTAGCTTTCATTAGTGCTAGGCCAGGGGTAACCAATTTGGATGAATATTCATTTATTATTTCACAAATCAGTGCACAGCCTGATTTCTATGAATAATCATGACTCGCTGTTGGTTACGAACACATTTGTTTATACTTGATGACAGAGACGGATGAGAGAGAGAGACATCCCGATTCGGAGGGTATCCTAATACACATCAACAGAGCAATAAATCAACAGAGCAATAAATCAACAGAGCAATGACTCAACAGAGCACTGCATCAACAGAGAACACATCAACAGAGCACTGCATCAACAGAGAACAAACACATCAACAGAGCAATAAAACAGAGAACACATCAACAGAGCAATAAATCAACAGACCAATGCTTCAACAGATCAATAGATCAACAGAGAATAGATCCATAGATCAACAGAGCACTGCATCAACAGAGCACTGCATACTAGTTATATTCACATCATACTGCACAGTAACTCATTTGTTCATGTTCATCAGTTTGAGCCAAACTTCTATAGGATCTTGCATAACAGGACCAAATACGGTAATGCATGTCTGTCACATGATATCATCTGGTGACGCATATCAGTTGCCCCAAATTATTTGGTCAAACAATGGCCTAACTGGGCTGCGTTCATGCATGAATATAGTTGTTTGGCTCAATAAATATATATATATATATATATATATATATATATATATATATATATATATATATATATATATATATATATATATATAAATATGCTGTGTCATTTGTCTCAAGTTGTGGCAGCAAATGTTTGAAAAATGATTTGTTTCTCGAAATGTGGAGTTGTCATCACAAGGTCCATGCTTACACAACCAGCATCATACCTACCGCTATCTACAGGCGTGAAAAACATGTGGTAAGCATTGGTAAATATTAACAGTTCTTGTATGGTCATGAACAAATGTCAAATTTTTAAACCTCATCTTCAATTCAAAACAATGTTTTCATATAACTGTATTATCAGAGACATTTTACCACTTTCCACTGTAAGGGTGAAGACAATTTTTTTAAACTGCATTTTACAGACTATTGATAAAAGTGAAATTTCAATCTCATGAACTTCTAATTGTCTTTCTTATGTAATAATAGCATTTTATGTTACAAATTTACAATGGTTGGCAAGGATTAGTTACTGCAAACTAAAGCAAAAGAAAATTGAACAGGAAATATCAGAGATATTTCTATTTAATTTACTGGTTTTTATGATTTGGTTTTATACAATATATTTAAGATTTATAACTGAATGTACTTACCATACTGAGCTCCGGTTAATATCAACTGTGTTGTCAAAACCACTATCCCAATGCTTTGCAGCCCCATTCTCTCAAAAACTGAAAGTAAAAAAATAATCCACATTCAAGCATTCTGAGTATAGCATAATATGGTCGAGTGAAATTGCGAGTGAGTGAGAGAGAGATAGAGAAGGGGGAGGGAGTGAGGGAGTTGGTTATGAACCAGAACCTTCTTGTGCTTTTTCCGCCATATCTTTCAGCCATCTTTGATCAATACTGCTGAGATCTGCAACAGTGCTCTCATTCACTTCTCACTAGGGAGTCATTAGGCTTCGTAAAGCATGCAAGAATCTGACAACAACTAAAAAAACCACTAATAAAAAAAGCAAAATACACTTGGATCGAACAAAAATGGGACCCTAATGTGATTGGTGGACTTGCCGACTCACCCTCGCATGCTGCCAGCTTGGTAATTTCCTAGAGACCACGAGAGAGGGATTCTGGCCTTGTGATGCCCGATTCTGGTGACCACTCAAGTGGCTGCAGCCAACCTTGGCATCACTTGTACTTGGCATGAATCATAACCCCTTCAATGTCCAACTTTTTAAAATCGTGTCAATAGTGCCCTTGGAAATGTTTTTATTGTAAATGTCAAAATTTCAATGAGTTTCATATTTTATGAGGACTGTTTAAAAAAATTCTATTTGAATTTTTCCTTTCCAAATTATGAATTGATTAAATATCAATAACCATACATGTTGGGAATTGGCTAGTTTATCAACCAAAAGCTCTTTACAGTTTTTAATATCTTATTTGCTGTGTTGTGCCTATATGCAATGAACAAATAAACTGATTAACAATGATACAGCCTGGTTGAAGTCTGGATACACATGGCATCAGCAGGCTATGGCAGTCAGGGTGTCAATATTGACGAGAAATGAAACAAAGCAGCCAATACAATAAGCATGATAACTGGGGCCATCGGGAACCCGGGCTGGCCGGGCGAGTAGATCCTGGCTGGGCGAGTAGATCACTAACCTTAGCCTGGCCATGGATCATTAGCCTATATTGTGACCGTCTCCTCCATAGAAGGAGATCACACAGAGACTGAGGTGGTCCCCTCCAAAATCATGGCATAGTTAATGCTTAATATTGATTTTATTAATCCCCTTTGGTGTTTCTGTATCATCACTTTCCTCAGACAGTCAAATTTTGAGCGGGGCAAGTATAATTTTCTGTCCACTCTAGATAGTCCATCGTAGGACTCATCTGGCAAAAACATAAAGTGAACCAAAAGATCACTCAAATACAGGAGTATGTAGATTCACTCCCTTAAATGGATTTGTGTGACCTTAATCAGGTTAAATTAAGCATTAAAGACCAACAAGACCCTCATTTCAAATCCCAGTCTTTTCTTGTTTGTAACAAACCCTTTTAGCCCCTACCAAATTTTTGGAATAAAAATAAAGTTCAAAGCATCAAATCAAAGAAAAAATAACTTCAGGCACATGTACAAATTCCTAGCAATAAATGAGTTATCACAAAGCCCACATTATGAAAGGCTAAAATATTGTCAAACCCAATATATTGTCAAATCAATAAAAAACAATTAAATAAAAAAAATAAATAAATAACAACAACAACAATAATATTAATAATCCTATTCTATCAAAATATTGTGAGAATCAAATTTCTTTTTTGCAAAGCTTAAAGTATCCACTATATATGACTCCATCTTGTCAATACTCCTCGGGGATGACACACAGTGTGCGAAATGGCCCCACCAAACTTTATGTTGTTACAGTTCTGCATCCCCTCATAGATACTTGCACTCAGCTTCCACTGTATCAAACATTCTCATTACAAGACTGTAATTCTATTATGCAAATTAGAACACATCACTTCCAAGGTCTGTTCAAAATTTGCACTAAACACATGGCCCATTCCATGGCCCGGGGCCCTATGGTCTATCTGTTTTCCTCTGGCCCAATTATGGGTTCAGCATAAGGCTTTGGTAGATCCCGTAGCTCTGGTCTAACTTGCCCTGCTGATAATCCACCCTTTATAATGGGATTCTGTTCATAGTATCTGAACACATTGGACTGGTCGCCTGCCCCGCACCCACATTTATTTCTGTGTTATCAAAGAGAGGCTACCAGACAAATCCATTACAAGACATGGAACCAGTTTCCCCCGCAGCTCATCTGTCTTGATAGAAAATCAATGAACAGCCCATTACCCAGAGAAATGCTACTATGCCTGTGGAATAGCAAACCCCATCTTCATTTACTTCATACTCTGCAACTATCACAGCTGAAACACATATTCTGATATCTCTTTCCAATTTTATTCATACTTTATAATTATGTAATTGAGGTTATATATTATTCTAAAAATATTCTATATTCACTCAAAAGCAGGTTACCATAAATGTATGGATTTTTTTTCATTCTGAATGACATATATCTTTTTTAGCATTATATGCTTCTTTATACTCAACGTTTGCTCAAATAAAAATATAAGCAACATGAGCACATAAAATATTGACATATTTGTATTTGTATTCAAGCTATTTTGTTTCATTATGCTGGCCGTCAAAACCTCAATTTCAAACCCAGCCATTTAAACCTTGTCACCAGCCTTTTCGCTCGTGTTTGTTTTGACTTTAGGTCTGAATGTTTGAGGTTTTGATATGATTAAGCTGTAAGTCTATGGAGCATACCTCGATTATCGGTCCATGGCGACCATGTTTTCGCTCAATAATTCTGCTTACACCTTCAGATGTTACTTTTGTTTGAGAAGTGATTTGTGAATGCGTGGTAGAGTAAGAAGATTTTGCCTTGGGTTTTTTTGCCTTGGGATTTTACAAACTTACGCAAGCTTGATTTTTAAAAATCAACACTTGTTTCAACCTATTGAACAGTTCAACTAAGATTCTGCTGTGTTGCCGAGTGTTTTTGCCCCAAAAAATCAGACATTTTCCTACTAAGTACTGCTCACATGCCTGGCCTACAATTCAGAACCTGGCCTTCTCCAATTCTGAAGTCAATTATTGCAAGTCTCAAATGACAGCAATTAAAGCAACGTCTGCACTTTGAAGAAAAATAATGCGCTTTCTCATAACTTCCTGTGGTTTGCAAAAAGGATGAAGGTGTCATGGCTGCCACAAAAATGTATTTATATTATTTGAATTTGCCAAAGCTTGTGAATTTGATTTAAGTAATCTTACATGGTATACAAAATATAAATACAGTTATCAAATTTACCATTACCAATTTTACTACTTTTATCCAAAATGACAGAATTTGGTCCTCAGTCTTAGAGCTGACAGCCAGACTGTGCACAAGCTATGCTGGTCGAGAACAGTCAAGGTGACAACAATAATATACAATATTGTATACAATATTGCAGGGTGACTCAATCACCCTTAAATTGCTTTTCTATAGGAGTCACAAACATTGTTTATGATATGATAAGCAGAATGAGACAGGTATTTATCTATGCATGTATACTTTTGATTAGTTCATCTTGTCACCCTCTGGTGGAGTTTGTGTCACTGTTTGCCATTATATATATTTTTTGAATTGGAAAAAAAATTAAACCTCAGGAAAATAGATGGGATTCATCTCCTGATAACATTATATCTTATCTAAGAATAGCCAAGAAATCTGCCCAGTAGTTTCAGAGAAGATCAATTTTGACAGACAGACAGAATGACCGATACTCCCCCATTACTGCACTGTTAAAATTCCAATTCCACCTTCCATGAATGTAAATAGGATAACTTATTTTTTTCATTTCTATGTATTGCATGATATGTATATAAATTATATTATTTAAAGTTAATAATTAAGTTATCAGTGGTTTATTTGAATGTAAATGTCTCAAGGTCTTCAAATCAACCACTTGCTCAGTTGGTTTAAGTTTTTTAATTTCTGGATTTTAAAATCTACATTGAAGAAAAAAAAGCTAAAAAGACTTTTTGTTTTTTTACCCCGATTCTAATTTAAAATTAGAATCGGGGTAAAATTATGTCAACTTGTAACTTGCCCGATGGGTAGACCTATGCCTTGCAATTTTAATGTCAAGGCTGATATATTACGGGTTAATGATAATAATAAGGCCTTTAACCCCAAAGATTTTGGTCACTACTCCCCCCCTCCCACTGAACAAAAATTAAATAAAAAATAAATAAAAAAAGCCTTGGAAAAAGTCTCTTAAAAACTTAAAAGCAATAGGCCCCCTGCCAATCTCTCCGACCAATGATTAAATATAGAGGAGTTGTTCAGTAGAGTTGTACTGTTCCAGTGTGTATTTTTCAATGGGGGAGAAAAAAAAACATCGGCAATCGGCTTATTGCTTATACTGGCCTGGAGACTACAAAACCCCCTTCCAGACCACGAGATCAATGCTTACTTTATGTTTATGGGTTATGACCAGCTTACAAGGCATTTACAGAGCCCTTCAGATTCATAACCAATTGGAGTGCCTTATGAGCATGCAGGTATTGCAGGAAAAAGGCAGGACTTTTCTATTTGGATTTTATGGAAAGTAGATTGAAAATGCTTTCATGCTCTGGCCTGCAAAACTTTCAAAACAGCAAATTGTTCTAAATATCTTAATATCAGTATCATCAGTTATCATTGATTTTATTTGTTTGTGTATAATTTGTGATAAACCTTGGAAATATACAAGAATACTAACGGCAAAAATCCAATATAGATCTATAAAAGAATATCATGGCATATTTCTGTTTCACATGACATCATCATATCATTTGGTGAGAGTAACAGGGATTTACAGATGTCCAATAATTTAAGCGAGCTGAATGTCGAGCCAAATGATGCATAATGCTTGCAATTGCAAACAATTGCTTATAATGAATTATTCAATTAGACATTTTTATAACATATTGCTAAAAAAATCACTGAAAATAAGCCATTTATTCACTTTTCCCCAGAAAAGACACAGGCAAAGTCATTCTAATTTGACCTACTTTTCCAACAGGTAAATTTCTTTGATGTCATTTACCTGGCCTGAAAAACAGTCAACTTGAAAACAGTTTTCCTTGCAGGGTTACCTTATTTTTTGACATTCAAATTACCTCGTTGAATTGCTTGTAAATTTTGTAGATATTTAACTGCAAGACAAATTTACACCTGAAAGAGCCTGCCTAAAACACAGAAAACTTAAAATTGCACCGCCAACCCGGGAAATCCCCCCGCTAAAGTAAAGGCTTGAATCTGCAGTGTTTCTGGACATGAATGATTATCGTGATGTTGAGTCTGTTATCAGTTCGATACATTATCAAATATCTTATTAAGATGATAAGAGAGACCTCTTATCAGTTGATAAGGCACTTACCAGAATTCATTGCCCGCCCGTAGCCTGATATGTTGATAAAATGGCGAGCAAGCACGGCTACTATAATATCTGGGACAACCACATGTAAATAGGTCAACTGACACCTGAAATAAATTGTCTCGTCTTGTGACATGCAGCGACACCCAGCGGACTAATTGGTAAAGGTAAGAGTGCGACTTGAGGACGGTGATACCTGGTGTACTTCAATTATGGAGACATTTTAAATATTAAAAAAACGGGAGACATTTCTTTAGTAATCCTCTCATTTTAAAAATAAATTAATGTCATTTAGCGCAAAGACACTAAACATTGGTGTTCGTACGTCATCTGATCTCTTGGAGGAATGATTTCGTGTTTATCTCCTTTGCATATCAACGTGGCCCGTTAGCTCAGTTGGTTAGAGCGTCGTGCTAATAACGCGAATGTCGTGGGTTCGACCCCCATACGGGCCAGTCTTTTTCGTTTTTTTCTCGATTTTTTTTTCATATTTGGTGCTTTTTTACCTGGATGATATGGCACTGGTATTTTTTTTCATAAAGAAATAACGTTCATTTTCTAGTTTAAAGAAAAAGAAAAAAAATCTGATATTGTTATTTTTCAAGATATTTTTCAAGAAAAAAAATGAAAGACAAATAAATAGATAAATAAATATATAGCAAATTTCTCAAAAACTTTTCTGTATTATTTGATGTGGAACATTGATTGTCACAAATGAACATGCCACGTGTTTTCTAAATTTTCAGAAGTCGGCCTGGAGACACATTTCCAAATATAACGAACAAATTGCCTGGCATAGCTCGCAACTTCAACTGGGTTATCCTGATTTTTTTAGCAGAAGGTCCTTCATTCTGCAGTTGATTATTTCATGTCTAGTAATTGCTAAACTATTAAATGTCAAGTAGTATGGATGAAATACATAAAAAATTGAGTGAAATTCGAAATTTGCAACTGTGAGATAAATAGAGGGAAATGACTTTGCAAATTCTTTTTGTCACCAAACAGATTTCCTCTTGAAAGTGATGTGGAAAATATTGCAATTGAGCATAACATTTTAACACTGATCATTTCTGGAGATTTCCAGATGATAAATAGAGTTACATATGTCTCCGATTGGTTAAAATGAAAATATGGAGATATGTTTTCGTTCAGAAAAAATATCGATACTGGCCTTGCACAGAAAAAAAAATCGAGAAATTTATTTTATCCACTCACGGTCCCTGAATGAATAATGGTCAACCCAATTGTAGAGTATAATTATTCATTTGAAGCTAACAAATTTTCATCAAGTAAACTGAGAAATATCATTGACAATACAGGGCTGTAGCCAGGATTGGGTTAGGGGGGGGGGGGGTTCCAAAATTGATAGTCTCTCTCTTTTCTTTTCTTTTTCTTCTTTTTTTTTCCAGTTTTTTTCAGATTTTTTTTTAAGGGGGGGGGGGGGGTTCCGGGCAACCCGGAAACCCCCCTAGCTACGGCACTGCAATAAATGGCACATATCGTTTTACAAACTTGTTTGTTCGTGTCAATTTGTTTTGATAAGCTGCGACATGTATTTTTCCCCCAGTTTTTTTTCCTCCACTAAAAGAGGTGGTGCTGGTATAATACATATTTTTGCAGATCACAAAATCTGTCTTTAAAAAGTTTTTTTGGGGGGTTGGTGGTCACCATCTGTTTTTATTTTTACCTGTGCTTCCCCTACCTTATTTGTCCCAGCCAGATTTGTCTGTTCCTAGTCTGTGGTATTATTAAGACAAGATTCTGATGTACAACAGATGGCGCTGTTTTGTTACTTTCTACTACCACTAGATGTCGCCTTTAGTACGAACCGGAAATGCGATTCCGGAAGTTTAGGTATCACCACAAACCCAAACAAGCCACTGCACAGACTTTCTCACCACACATGCCGGGGAAGCTACGTCCTCAAACGACATAGATCTTCACCATGAGCGTGTTTATCACAGGCTTTTGGGTGTTGGTTGTCTTGTGTATCATTTTATATCTGTACACTAGATCAGCCTTGCCAACAAGCGAGGATGTTAACTTCAAGGGTTTTCAGAGAACCTACCTCACAGTTTACCTGTTGGCAATGGGTGAGTAAATCTTCTTGTCTGATCAATGTGACCACGTTTGTCTTCTGTCTGTAAACAAGCCTATTAACACACGTATGCAATTCCAAATACAAGAATATAGCAATCATGCAAAGGTTTTCCTGCCAAGTAAAATATGGCAATGCCCCAAATAAGTTGAAATTTGGGTTGCCCTGTGGAAGCATTTTTTTCCCAGGGCTAGCAGCAACTTTTGCAACCTTTCTACATTTAATTTTATTTACTTTCTGTTTGAAAAGTATAGATTGTACAGTAATCTTACTGTACATATGGTTGGGGTGAATAATTTATAAATGAATCCTTACAAATGTTGAATGGTTTAAACAGGTTATATTAGTTGAGAGGCAACCAAATTTATCAACCGCATTTCAAGGTGACTGGTAGCTTAATGAATACCAGTGAAGTTCGCCCCTAAATGAAGTCTGCCCTGCTGTAGGTAGGTGAACACAGCCCACAAGAGAAGCCGGCCCTGGTCACCTGTTCATGGCTCAAAAATCATGAAATCTTCTTCGTGAAGGCTTTTTGACCCTAAGGGCATTAACTAACCCTAGGGATCCTCAGTAGATATTAATTTCCTTCCGGTAACTTGATAATCTAGCCACCTATATCTGGGGGTCGACTTCTCCGTGGGGGCAGACTTCACTTAGGGACGGACTTCACTTGTTACCTGTTTCATGGCTTACCTGTTTCAAGGAACTTTACATTAGGCATGGGGCAAACATACCTCTAGATATCGGTCAAACAATAGGCCGATTGCGGGTCGCCATACTGCCCAATTGAAAACAACAAGCTGGAACTACACAATTACAATCGGAAGTGCACAAAAAACTCTCTAAAATCCAATCATTAAAAAAAACAAGATGGTAACCCGCAATCGCACTATGGAAACTTTAAAGACTACTTTACAAACAAGAAAATGTGGTGCTCCACATGTAACATGGATGGGAAAAAAATAACTAACAGAACATAAATTACAACAAACAGAACATAAATTGCAATAAAAAGAAATTACAACAAAAAAAACAAAAATTTAAATAAACAAAAATAAATAAAAACAAAATGAAACAATCATTGCAAACTGATAGGGTAGTTAAAATTGTTCATCTTTTAAAACCAATTAATTTGGTATATATACGATTTTTTTTTTGTGCAGTTGTGCATTTCAATCTCGATTTATATCAGCTCCTCTAATATCGCTCAGGTGCTAACACAAATCGTTGATCAGAATTTTGCTTGTCATTTCTGTACTATTTGTCCGATTTACACCAAATTTGAAATAAATCCACCCAGAATTCTGAATGTGCATATTTGCATATTTGAATGCGCAAATTTCAATCCAATCCATGCACACGACGAACACTCCACAGTGGCATCAGTTGCTTGAACAATGTTGACCACAGAAAAAAATGAATTCCATTCCCCATGATCGTACCGATCACAGAATAATACAGATAGTTCCTTCCGTATTACAAAAAAAAGCATTTGGCCCATTCAGCTCTTTCATAGTTATTATGAAATCATGAGTAAAATTGGAAGGGCAGTGCATGGTATTTCTGGAAACAGTGGATTTCAAGTCTATTTTGATGCTGAATATCGTGAAGATGATATGGGGTAGACAATGGAAACATTTATAACTCACTTTATTCAAAAATATATTTCGGCTGTTCAGCTTTTTCACAGTAATTAAGTAGTAGAGTGATGAAGTTTATAGGCCATCTCCCAAGTTTTACTACCTCAATATGCATCATATGCAAGGATTAATGACTATCAGACATGCAGTGTACAGTCAGGGCATGACGTCCATTTGGTCACACCCTAACATGACCAAATACTTAGGTCATGCATTGCCACTGTCTGAAATGATATGGTCGCATACATTGTTGCTTAGCAAATTTGGTCATGTATATCACACTAAGGTCATGTGAAGCTTTTGCATGACCCCATTTGCTTATATTCATGTGTGACTTTATTTGGTCATGTTTGTGAGTAACCATATAGATATTTGACTCCAACTATTGTACCCCATGTGGGTTGGGGTAATAGAATAGCACCACTGTATCCCCCTGCATGTTGTAAGAGACTAACCAATAGGGGTTGTATCTGCTTCTGTCCCATACCAACTCATAGTTAGTTCAGTTCAGGGTTTTTTTGTATAGTGGTATGTACAGAAATGTTATAATATATTGTCACTGTATGGCCATTGCTGTTGAGCATGATGTTAAGCCCAATTCAACCAACCAACTGTAATAAAACCAAATATTCTCAGTTCAAAGAAGCGTAAAAATGTATATATATATATATTATTCATGAGTGTGGCTTTTTTCGATATAAACTATTATTGTCATGATCACATATACATATTTGACATAAAAACTTCTCATTATCCATAACAGCTGCAGGCAACCTCTAATTTGATAATCATATGACTAATCAATTCAAATTGAGTCTTATATCTCACAGAACATGTCTCAAGGAGAACATTATCTTTTATTACATTTCTCAATATGTAATTGTTACTTATATTAATTCTTGTGGGCAAAATCCAAATGGAGAAGAATTTTATTTGATTTGATGAAATTATTACCAGACAAATTTCCCATACTAGCAAAGTTATCACCTTGGCATTTGACTGCTCTGGACCTTGACCTTTATAATAATTTGCTGAGTGAAAGGCAGATATTCAGTGGACTACTTCAGCATTAATTTAAAGAGACATAGTTTTTTAGATATATATTTCAGATCATTGAAATATTTCGCTGCACTTCATTTCATCAAATTTGATTGTTTGTGAAGGTAAAACTCTGCTGACAAATTTGATACCAAAATTGACCTTTGGAATAAATAAAAAGAATCGGTGCAGTGAAAAAGAATTTTTTGAATTTGTCCTGATTACTATGCTGTGATTTGAATAGAAAAATACATAAATTTTATCAATGTTTATCAAATGCAAGATTTGGGCACATAAAAAGTTGTTGTTTACTTTTAATGCTTTTGATCTGCAAAATGTACCATGAAAAACTGTAAAAAAAGTTTAATAGAATATAATAAACATGTTTATCTTTTTGGATCTTGAATATTGTACATTTCAACTATTACAGATTAATAAATGAATACATTATTAAACAGATTACAGACAAGAAATTAAATAGACTGGCAAAATCTCTTTAAATACTGGTAAGTAAGTGTCAGGTGCAACCAATTTAATAAACATGTCCCGTGGCACAGCAATAAACTTGATAAAGTGGCAAGCAGGTGCATATATGCTTTTTGAACAATATGCAAATCACTAAGCTTTATGACCACACACACACACATACACATACATTTATATGATATGGTTATCTCGGTTATCAAATACCAAGAATCAATGATGTTTATCATTTCACTGCACAATATTAAGAAATAAATGAGAATATTTCCTGCCAAACATCATAAACTGTTCCATTATGAGTACAAATAGGTGACATAACCCAAATTGTACAGTAGTACATGTATATTCATGTGTACATTGGTGTTAAATGTTTATTTTTTATACTGCGGCATCTCAATCTTGCAGAATAACTCTTTTATGAAAGATTGAGATATATAGAGTGCAGTATATATATGGCATTGGATGTTTTAATTTGGGCTCACACGACTTGTAAAACGTTATCACTTTGTAAGCACATGGCAGATTTCAATTTCGTGCAAGTTAATCATGAAAAACGTCTGATAATTAACACAGTACACGCTTATGATAAGAAAGAAAGGTCATTATTTTAAGATTATATAAAACCTACAAATTTTATGTCAGAATACTAGGTGGTTTTGCTGAGTAAACATGTAGATGAAAATGTATATTTAAAATTTTGTGGCAAAATATGATCATGATACTTTTAAAAAAATGACTACCTTATGAGTGTGTAAATAACATTATTTTTAACAGCACAATATCATTTCATTTTCAATGAAACCTTGAATATTTAAAAAAAAAGTTTGATATTAGATATTTATCAGGGTTATTGCCTCCCCGATGCCAGGTTATAATCGTGGCATGAGAAATGTTCCGGAAATGAATTGTCAAAGCCGATTTGGTCAAATAGTAATATGGACCAAATGAGGCCATGCATGGCCATTGCCTGATCATCTCACAGCAGGAATTGCCTGAACAATTTGAGCCAAGGCTGAGGTGTTTGTCATTGCCTGATCATCTGGTGCCAAGGATGAGGTGTTTGTCATTGCCTGATTATCTGGTGCCAAGGATGAGGTGTTTGTCATTGCCTGATCATCTGGTGCCAAGGATAAGGTGTTTGTCATTGCCTGATCATCTGGTGCCAAGGATGAGGTGTTTGTCATTGCCTGATCATCTTGTGCCAAGGATGCGGTGTTTGTCATTGCCTGATCATCTGGTGCCAAGGATGAGGTGATTGTCATTGCCTGATCATCTTGTGCTAAGGATGAGGTGTTTGTCATTGCCTGATTATCTTGTGCTGAGAGTGAGGTGATTGTCATTGCCTGATCATCTGGTGCTAAGGATAAGGTGTTTGTCATTGCCTGATCATCTTGTGCTAAGGATGAGGTGTTTGTCATTGCCTGATCATCTTGTGCCAAGGATGCAGTGTTTGTCATTGCCTGATTATCTTGTGCTGAGAGTGAGGTGATTGTCATTGCCTGATCATCTTGTGCCATCGATGAGTTATTCATGAATGACCAAATAGAGCCATGCAGCAACTCCGCATGACCAGCAGGTGTCGAGGGATAGCTATGCCTGGCAATATTCATGCGAGTCATTTGAATGTTTACCTACAAATACACCATGAGATGGATCACCTAAATACTTCAGCCCGCAGTTTACATTTGTGAGGACACCGGCACTGTGTAAACACCAGTTTGAGATAGGATGGAATTTAGACTTGACATTTAGACACCATGTTATTCTTTTTTACCCTCAGCCCCTGATGTAATCAGGCTGAGGGTATTGCAGTACTCCTGGCGTGGGTATGTATGTATGTATGTATGTATGTATGTCTGTATGTATGTATGTATGTATGTATGTATGTATGTATGTCTGTAGCGAACATCCTTGTCATCGCGATAACTCAAGAACAAATGATGGCAGCTTCATGAAACTTGACACACATATGCATCTGGTGAAAACCTCGGACGAGTTCGATGGACGGCGACCTTGACCTATTTTTCAAGGTCACAGGGACAATTATGTGAAATCCCAAGAATCACAATAACTCAAGAACGAATGATGGCAGATTTATAAGATTTGACACACATAAGCATCTGGTGAAGCCCTCAGAATTTTTCCTATGAAACATGACCTTCACCTACTTTTCAAGGTCACAGGGACAATTATGTGAAATCATCTTGTCATCGCGATAGTACGAGAACAAATGATGGCAGCTTCGTGAAACTTGACACATATAAGCATCTGGTAAAAACCTCGGACGAGTTCGATGGACGGTGACCTTGACCTATTTTTCAAGGTCACAGGGACAATTATGTGAAATCCCAAGAATCGCATAACTCAAGAACAAATGATCGCAGCTTTATGAGATTTGACACCCATAAGCATCTGGTGAAGACCTCAGAATTGTTTCTATAAAACATAACCTTCACCTACTTTTCAAGGTCACATGGACAATTATTTGAAATCATTCTTGTCATCGCGATAGTACGAGAACAAATGATGGCAGCTTCGTGAAACTTGACACATATAAGCATCTGGTGAAAACCTCGGACGAGTTCGATGGACGGTGACCTTGACCTATTTTTCAAGGTCACAGGGACAATTATGTGTAATCCCAAGAATCGCAAGAACGAATGATGGCAGCTTTATGAGATTTGACACACACAAGCATCTGGTGAAGACCTCAGACTTCGTGATAACTCAAGAACAAATGATGGCAGCTTCATGAAACTTTACACGCATAAGCATCTGTTGAAAACCTCAGACTAGTTCGGTGGACGGCGACCTTGACTTATTTTTCAAGGTCACAGCGACAAATATGTGAAATCCCAAGAATCGCAATAACTCAAGAACGAATGATGGCAGCTTTATGAGATTTGACACACACAAGCATCTGGTGAAGACCTCAGACTTCTCATGGTGGACCATGACCTTCACCTACTTTTTAAGGTTACAGGGACAATTATGTGAAATCATCCTTGTCATCGCGATAACTCGAGAACAAATGATGGCAGCTTCACGAAATTTGACACACATAAGCATCTGATGAAAACCTCAGACATTTTTGTATGGAACATGACCTTCACCTACTTTTCAAGGTCACAGTTACAATTATGTGAAATCCCTATCATTGCCATAACTCGAGAACGAATGTTGGCAGCTTTATGAGACTTGACACACATAAGCATCTGGTGAAGACCTCAGACTTCTCTTGATGGAACATGACCTTTACCTACTTTTCAAGGTCACAGGGACAATCATGTTAAATCCACGTCATTGCAATAACTTAAGAACAAATAATGGCAGCTTCATGAAAATTGACACACATAAGCATCTTGGAAGTCTTCACATGAGTTTGATGGACGGTGACCTTAACCTGCTTTTCAAGGTCACCTGCCCATCTCAATAATTCGAGAGCAAATGATGACAGTTTCATGATACTTGACACACCTAAGCTATGAAAGGAAGTAGATTTTATGGGTTTTTTTTACCCCTGCATCAATTTGCCTTGGTGCAGTGACGTTTTGTTCACAAATATTGTGTGGAGCGAATGTTGTGCAATGAGTTACCAGGGCTGAGGGTTGATGCATCTTTGATGCCTATGTTTTTTTACTGCTGTTCACACTCTGTATATTATTGTGCTAGTATCGTGGGAATCATTTAGCCTGTCGTACTAGTTTATCTTTTATCTGCCGTAGTTCATTAAGTTTAATGACATCCTATCTACCTTTGATCTAACACAATGGGTTCAGGAACCAACCCATAGGTTAGGGAACACCCTTGATCTAATCATGACCTTTAGGGGTAATAAGCTCCTGAAGAGTCACCTAGTTGATGAGTACTTATCTGATCATAAAATGATTAAGATTTACCTTGATACTATACCTCCTAAACCCCCCAAAAAATCTATCAAATTTAGGAATTTCAAGGGATTAGATCTTGAATCCCTAAGAAGGGACATTAAATCCCTAACTGATAGAGACACAACTTGGGAACATTTATCCTTGGAGGACATGGTAAATCATTATGATAGGGAACTCACATCACTCATGGATAAACATGCACCTATCAAAGTTGCCAAGGTCACCCAACGCAAACCTGTACCTTGGATGAGTGACCAATTAAAGCTGGAAAGATCTCTCAAGAGGAGGCTTGAGAGAAAAATGAGCAAGACTGGCTCTCAAATTGACAAGGAGCTGTATAACTCTCAAAGGAACAAATACAACTCAATGCTTAAATCTGCTCAATCATCATATTTTTCCAACCTGGTGGAGGAAAACAAACATGACCCTAAAAAGCTCTTTAGAGTCATTGACACAGTCATGCACAAGAAAAAGGACACACCTATGCCCCAATCTGACTGCGAGATCACTCAAGCTGAGAAGTTCAACACATTCTTTCTTGAAAAAATAGAAAGAATCAGCTTGGACATTGATAATGCTCCAGCCTGCCAAACTTCGCCACCAGGTGACACTGCGAACAATAGTAATACATGTCTGGAAAGGTTCACACCCTTAACCATTGACAACGTACGGAAATTGGTCAAAAGGTCTGCAAAGAAGTCATGTGACCTGGATCCAATTCCAACCTGGCTCTTACTTGACCTCCTAGATGACCTCCTACCAATAATTACTTCCATCATAAATAAATCATTGATGGAATCAGCAGTATCGGAAAATATGAAAAAAGCCATCATAACACCCCTGCTGAAGAAACTGGGTCTAGAACTGGTTGAAAAAAACTATAGGCCTGTTTCCAACCTAACATTTGTCTCTAAACTAACTGAGAGGGCGGTTGCAGACCAACTAGTCCCCCATCTTGTAAGGAATGGTCTTACCGACAAGTTTCAATCAGCCTACAAAGAATATCACAGCACTGAAACCGCTTTGTTAAAAGTGCAAAATGATATCTTGGGTTGTCTAGACAATAGAAAGGCAGTTATATTGCTATTGCTTGACCTTTCCGCTGCCTTTGACACTATTGACCATCAAATCCTTCTGGACAGGCTGAGGGATAGATGCAATGTCAAAGGTCATGCACTCTCCTGGATTCGGTCATACCTAATGGACAGAAAGCAATGTGTGAAGGTGGGGATCCACAGATCCCGTCTCAAATCCTTAAAATATGGGGTACCCCAAGGCTCAGTCCTGGGTCCTATACTGTTCACCATCTACATGACACCCCTATCTGATATACTTGCCAAATATGGTCTGAGCTATCATATTTATGCAGATGATACTCAGATCTACATCCCTGTTGACCATGCTTCTCCCCATCATGTGGATATGAGCAGACACAAACTGGAGGAGTGTGTCAGTGAAGTTAGAAACTTCCTCATATCAAACAAGATGAAGATAAATGATGGGAAAACTGAGGTGCTCATATGTACTGACAGGTACAGTACTACCACCCATAGCAGTATCCCAACCACAATCAGAGTGGGTGACTCTGATATTGTTCCTAGTCAGTCAGTTGTTGACCTTGGTATCACATTTGACTCCAACATGGACATGAAGGCCCAGATCAGGAAAATGTGTCAGAAGGGCTATTATCACATCAGGAACTTGGCGGCCATCAGACATTGTCTAGACGAGAAGACCGCGGTAACACTTACCCATGCTTTTGTTACATCCACCCTTGACTATGGTAATGGTCTTCTGGCGGGTCTTCCAAAAACTGACATCAGGAAACTGCAATACCTTCAAAACTCTGCAGCACGGGTAGTTGGAAAAATCAGGAAATTTGATCACATTTCAGGAAAATTAAGGGAACTGCACTGGCTTCCCGTTCACGCGAGAATTGATTTTAAAATACTTCTACTAACCTGGAAAGCCCTTAATCGTAAGGCTCCGCCTTACTTACGTGATCTACTCCAAATTAAGGAGGGTGAACGCTGTCTAAGATTCAATGATGGCACCCACCTACAGGTACCTAATACCAGGCTAAGGACAGTTGGTGACAGGGCATTCTCATCTGTAGGTCCGCGACTATGGAATTCCTTGCCTACTAATATTAGGACTAGTACTTCAGTCTCCTCGTTTAAGAGTAGGCTGAAAACTCATCTCTTCAGGATGCATGTCCTGAACTCAGCGCTATGAACAGACTTGTCTGGTATCAGCGCTATACAAATTTTATTATTATTATTATTATTAATGATATCATACACTTTCTCAGAATTTAAATATTATTTCAGTAGCACGATTGCGGGTTATATCTTGTGTTTGTTTTAATGGTTGGATTTTAGAGTTTTTTTTAGTGCACTTTCAATTTTTTTTTATGCACTTCCAGAATATGGCCAGGGGAAGTTTTTAATAGGAACAAGATGGGGACTTGCATTATACCCTGAACATTTCCCAATGCACACGTCATTTTTATTATTTTCTATCGCATTAATATAAGAGATTCAATCTTAATTTTTATACATATTTATGAGTATTGACCTCAATACAGTTGTTAAAGTGAAAATGTTTTTAATGGCATGACTCTTTGTTTAAATTTTTGGTATGAAAAGTGAAAAATCTATATGAAGGAAAAAGAATTTACAGGCCTATTGTGAGTGGGCATGCTATTAAACATACCAGTAGATTAAATGAAAAAAATTAAATATATATACTAAAATAATCTCTCTTAACCTCAAAATCTCTCTTTTCCTGGTAATTATTCTATAAAAAAGGTCCTTTTTTCTAATGCATTGACATTCAGGGACCAGGTACCTTAGAAATCAAATCAGCGTAAATAGTCGGGGAAAAAATCACACGAAGGCAAAACTGAAATGAATACTTGCACCTTAGAGAAATATACAAAGTATACTACTGTAAGCTTGCACAGCTATGTACCGTTCGAGCTCTCGGACAATACAAAAAAGCAAATAAGAAATGGCTGAAAAGACGGCCAAGAACCCAACAAAAATTAAGGTATCTGTTCTGTGTATACAGTATTGAAAAGAATCCCAATTTAAGGATCTCTCCCTTGAAGCATCTGGGCTATTTCGTTTATTTTGCACTTTGTACGGCCCCGGCGCATAGGAATAGGAATGTCTAGTTTTTAAACCAATATTATTGTTTACGTTTCTTTTTTTTTTGTGGGTTGCAGAATTCTTTTCAATAATGCAAAAAAAAAAATTAAATCAACAAGTCAAACAGAATCAAATTGACCAAAAAAAGTCCGAAAAACCTCCAATGGATCCAGCAGTATTTATTTAATGCACTGTTTCCATGGCTGTTTTGTTGCTGTTATGAATCCAGCAGTATTTATATGGATCCAGCAGTATTTATATGGATCCAGCAGTATTTATATGGATCCAGCAGTATTTATATGAATCCAGTAGTATTTATATGGATCCAGCAGTATTTATATGGATCCAGCAGTATTTACATGTATATGGATCCAGCAGTATTTATTTAATGCGCTGTTCTCACTGCTGTTTTGTTGCTGTTATATATGGATCCAGCAGTATTTATATGGATCCAGCAGTATTTATATGGATCCAGCAGTGTTTACATAATGCAGTGTTCTCATGGGTGTTTTGTTGTGTTTCAGCGGGGGACTGGATGCAGGGGCCCTATGTGTACGCCCTCTATCAGTACTATGGCATGTCCACCCATGACATCGAGGTTCTCTTCGTGGCTGGCTTCGGGTCCAGCATGATCTTTGGCACTATTGTTGGATCATTTGCTGATAAGTAGTAAGTATTTGTTTTTTATACTTATTATTTTTTTCTTATTGTCTCCTGGTCTTAGATATATATTTTTTGCACAGAGATCTGTCCTGTGATAAGATCATTTTGAAATTGTGTTTTATTTTTAAAGATAAAGTAACTGAGTACAAATAAAGTAAAGAGGATTAATTCTGATACAGACTTTTCAAATTGTTTTCTTTTTAATATGTACTCTTTATGAGTACAGAAAATTCCTGTTTGATACAGGCTCTTTATTTTATTTTCAGTGGAAGAAGAGCCAATTGCATTTTATATGGAATTCTGTATGGCCTATCTTGCGTCACAAAAGTAAGTTAGAACTAAGGTAATAATATGTCCAGCATCATAATTGCAGATATTGGTTCCTCATGTCACCTCTAGTGGATTGTCATATACATATTACTGCCAGATCACGTTTGATTTGGTTTGATTTGATGTGTTGGCTGAACCACTTGTGTCTTTTGGGCACTCAGAGCCTGTACAACATAACTAAGTCTAGAGAGGAGAGGTCCTATACAGCCACTGTGTATTAAAAAAAACAGACATTTTTTATAAATAAAAAAAATGTTTATTTGAAAATAAAATACTGTTGAAATCATTTATCATAACCTGTAATTAATTGTCATAAATCAGTAATCTAAGCTTAATCAGAATTTTGATTTTAATGTTGAACACGTCTTGAATATGAGAATATTCATGTATGATTTTTTTTGGCTTTGACAGCATTTCAACCTGTACTGGGTGTTGATGATTGGTCGGCTGCTGGGAGGCATTGCCACTTCTATATTGTACAGTGCGTTTGAGTCCTGGCTGATTTACGAGCATAATAAGGTATGTTTTGTATTGAATAAATGCACTATATAAATGCACATTGTACAATCTATTTTGAGTAAGTGATTGATGCAGTCTAACATAATTACAAATGATCAAACCCCTTTTTTATGTCCTGAGATCAACCCTTTGCTGAACAGAAAATATCAGCAAATCAAGAAAGACCTGAAATTTGAGTGCTGACCAAAAACTAAATGTTAGAGGCAGCAGGGCAAGGTAAAATTTAAAGGAATGGTGTTGAATGTTACAGCGAGGATTTGACGGAGATCTCCTCGGCACAGTTTTCTCCCACGCAGTTCTCGGCAACTCCATCGTGGCTATACTGGCTGGACTGGTAGCACAACAGTTTGCTGACTCGTTTGGATATGTGTGAGTAGAGTTCAAGATATTTCCTCAGCTTAAAGGAATGATGTTTTGCAGGTGTGAATATAAGATTTGTCAAATATTGATGGCTGATGCATTTCGTCACACTGAGTGACTCTTCAGTGTCTTGACAAGAAAACTATACATGTATACCTGAATGAGGTAGAATCAAAACTAATCTGAATGAGGTAGAATCAGAATTAACCAAAATGAGGTAGAATCAAAACTAATCTGAATGAGGTAGAATCAGAGTTAACCTGAATGAGTTGAATCAGAGTTAACCAGAATGAGGTAGAATCAAAACTAATCTGAATGAGGTAGAATCAGAGTTAACCTGAATGAGGTAGAATCAAAACTAATCTGAATGAGGTAGAATCAGAGTTAACCAGAATGAGGTAGAATCAAAACTAATCTGAATGAGGTAGAGTCAGAGTTAACCAGAATGGGTAGAATCAAAACTTATCTGAATGAGGTACAGTCAGAGTTAACCAGAATGAGGTAGAATCAAAATTGGCCAGAATGAAATAGAATCAGAATTAACCAGAATGAGGCACTTTCTGCAAAATAGAATAATCTTGGCAGGAGTATTTTGGTTGATTCAGAAAGATAGATTGTTTGGTATCAGTTTCATGACCACATATCATTTAAACGTACCTCAAATCTCTGGTAAAACTGCCCATGACCTCTGTGATTCCCTGAAGGCTTTAACTTGCCCTACTCATATTAGATAAAACTCTTCATATTGGCCTGTTCTGTACACATTGTGGCTTTGTCCTCTTTTATATTTCACTGTTTCTCTTTATGTTTCATTGTTTCTCTTTACATTTCGCTGTTGCTCTTTATATTTCATTGTTTCTCTTTACATTTCACTGTATATTTATATTTCACTGGTTCTGTTTACATTTCATTGTTTCTCTTCATATTACATTGTTTCTGTTTACATTTCAATGCTTCTCTTTATATTTTACTGCTTCTCTTTACATTTCATTGTTTCTGTTTATATTTCATTGTTTCTCTTCATATTTCACTGTTTCTCTTCATATTTCACTGTTTCTCTTTATATTTCATTGTTTCTCTTTACATTTCAGAGCTCCGTTTGATGTGTCCATGACTGTGCTCACTATAATGTGCATCATAATAATCTACACCTGGAGTGAGAACTATGGCGACACCAAAGCCAACACCTCTCAATCATTCATCAGTGCGTTCAAGTCTATAAAAACAGGTCTGTTGTCACAGGTTTTGTTTTTAAATATGGCAAACTTTATGTAGAGCTGATTCCAGACAATGTCTGCTCAAAGTGCTTGACGGTAACTCGCTTAGTGTTCTCCAATCACCAATCGGCAAAGCCCAGATAGGTGATCTGGAGAGGTCTGAGATTTTTGCTTTTCCTTCATAATCTCATTTAGATGTGATTTTTTAAATACCCAACTGTTTTAGTGATAATTCATATTTTATGTATAATTATATCTAAAATCTCACAAAAAAGCTTGATTATTCTTTGGATAACATTAAATAAGGAAAATATAAATACTTGATAATAATCGCCAGCTGCAAAAATTGAGTCAAACCCGTTTTAACAGCAATTGAAACGGGTTCAATTTTGATGTTTAAACGGGTTTACCACAATTTTTGCAGCTGGCAACTTTTTACTTCACTAGAGCTCAATCAAATCCACCAAACTTTTCTTTGGTTGTAATTGGTAGAGACAATGGACGTTTGACAAACCCCTCCAGATCACCTATCTGGGCTTTGCCGATTGGTAATTGGAGACCACTAGTAACTCGCTGTGATTCAAACTGGAATCTTTGGGTCTCAAGGCAAATGCTCTACCAATTGAGCTATTTTGTTACTTCTTTTCATATGTTACTTTATCCTGAAAAATGCTTTAAAGAGGCTCTGCCTGTAAAAACCTGCAAAATCTACAAAATGTGGCGAAGGGTGTTCTCACAGATCAAGACAAGTCATATGTCATTTGAAAGGGTAGGGTCTAACTAAGATTTTTGCCAAGGGATTTTTTTCAGAAATTGATGGTTGTCATGGTAACATCATTTAAACACCCCAAAGTCAGGGTACCTCTTTTTAACAAAAAACACACATTTGAAAAATAGAAATCCCTAAATTCTGCAATATTTGCATCAAAATATTTCTTAATGAAATTGTATTGATCTATGATGCATGTATTTATTATATAGGACCAGTCTTTAGATTTTCATATTTGACCTTTACTTGACCCTTGACCTCATTAAATCCATACAGTGGTGTCCCCAGGTGGCCATATTCGGAACTAGAGCCAAAATGTGAAAAACAAGGCAAGTTTATGGACATTTTTCTCCCAAGGCCAGCCAGATCCAGAAGTCTCACTATTATGGCAATATAGAGCAACACTAATATTACCAACATCAACAATAAAATTCACGGGAACGCCACATTTTGCAGGTTTTTACAGGCAGAGCCTCTAAAATACAAAATTACTGCATTTGTTATTATGAGGGAAAGATTGGTCAGATAGCTTTGAAAATAACTCCAGATCTCACACCTTAGCTTTTTAAACAGTAAACACAAAGTTGTAAAATAATATGATTTAATCACAACAATTGTTTTCTGATTGAAAAATGAAGTTTCATAATTGTTTTTTTTTTTCAGACCACAAAATCTTGTGTTTGGGATTAATCCAGTCTTTATTTGAGGGGTCGATGTACACGTTTGTGTTGGAGTGGACACCGGCCTTATCCCCACCAGAACCTCATCCAAATGATGCGTCACGCCACCTGCTGGAGGAAGAGGGAAATAAAGGCACCATACCACATGGTTATGTTTTTGCAGGTTTTATGGTAAGATTCTTAATTGAGGTACTGGATGGTAACTTTCAGTAATCTTAGCTATCAACCTGTCTGTCTTTTGTGTAGGATTGAATCGTTTGGTTGCAGCCATGTCTACTATTACTGTTGACACCACAGATCATTACAGTGCCTTTTTGGACAAATTTGTCACAAGGTATCCCATTATAAAATGAATAAAGAGTCAAACAGACAAAATGACTTGTGTTTTAATCAAATGTAGAGAAAAAAGTATGATTCTGCACCAAAACATTTGAATAAATTACAAAACTTTTTCAAGAATCTGTTGTGATTCAAACAAATCCAATTACTTATTTTCAGGTGTCTATTATGATCGGGTCATCATTATTCAAACTGCTGTCTAAGTTCACCAAGGTGGAGTCCTTCATGAGGGTGGTGCTGCTGGTGGCGGCCATGTCTCTAGTAACACCAGTCATGTTTGAAGGGGTAAGTACTCCAGAGCACCATCCAACTCTGGATGGTTCCAGGCCATATTAGGCCTGGGAAGGCCACTTTACAAATAGAGCTGTAATAAGGATAATAAATGATAACAAAATGTATAAATTGTGCTTATACCAGACAATGCCATATTAGGCCAGGGAAGGCCATGTGACAAATAGGGCCGTAATAATGATAATAAATGATAGCAAAATGTATAAATCGCGCTTATACCAGACAATGCCATATTAGGCCAGGGAAGGCCATGTGACAAATAGGGCCGTAATAATGATAATAAATGATAACAAAATGTATAAATTGTGCTTATACCAGACAATGCCATATTAGGCCAGGGAAGGCCATGTGACAAATAGGGCCGTAATAATGATAATAAATGATAGCAAAATTTATAAATTGCGCTTATACCAGACAATGTCTGTTAACAGCACTGACTCATTGATATGTTGTGGAGGCTTATGATAATGAAGTAAAATTTGTTAAAAATGAAAAAAAATAAAAACAAAAGAAAACAATGGTGTCGTTTTGATTTTTACCTTTAAACTCCTGTAAATGCTGATGAATAATGTTAATGCTATAAAATAAATAAACAAGTTGTTGATTTGATAATTATTCTGATAATTGTTGTTACATTTAATTTCACTGTGCATGTCATTAAATATGTGTGGCTTTCTGTTTTTATTGCAGAATCAGACGGTGATATTTATAGGGTTCCTGGTATTTGAGAGTTGTGTTGGTATATTCTGGCCGGCCCTGAGTACCATGAGGGGAAAGTACGTGCCAGAAGCCAGTAAGTAAAATGATCCACTCTATTATGGTGGGCAACTTTCTATTGGCCACCTTTATTATGGTGGGCAACTTTCTATTGACCGCCTTTATTATGGTGGGCAACTTTCTATTGACCACCTTTATTATGGTGGGCAACTTTCTATTGACCACCTTTATTATGGTGGGCAACTTTCTATTGACCGCCTTTATTATGGTGGCCAACTTTCTATTGACCGCCTTTATTATGGTGGCCAACTTTCTATTGACCACCTTTATTATGGTGGGCAACTTTCTATTGACCACCTTTATTATGGTAGGCAACTTTCTATTGACCACCTTTATTATGGTGGGCAACTTTCTATTGACCACCTTTATTATGGTAGGCAACTTTCCATTGACCACCTTTATTATGGTGGGCAACTTTCTATTGACCACCTTTATTATGGTAGGCAACTTTCTATTGACCACCTTTATTATGGTGGGCAACTTTCTATTGACCACCTTTATTATGGTGGGCAACTTTCTATTGACCACCTTTATTATGGTAGGCAACTTTCTATTGACCACCTTTATTATGGTAGGCAACTTTCTATTGACCACCTTTATTATGGTGGGCAACTTTCTATTGACCACCTTTATTATGGTGGGCAACTTTCTATTGACCGCCTCTATTATGGTGGGCAACTTTCTATTGACCACCTTTATTATGGTGGGCAACTTTCTATTGACCACCATTATTATGGTCGTCAACTTTCTATTGACCGCCTCTATTATGGTGGGCAAATTTCTATTGACCACCTTTATTATGGTGGGCAACTTTCTATTGACCACCTTTATTATGGTGGGCAACTTTCTATTGACCACCTTTATTATGGTGGGTAACTTTCTATTGACCACCTTTATTATGGTGGGCAACTTTCTATTGATCGCCTCTATTATGGTGGGCAACTTTCTATTGACCACCTTTATTATGGTGGGTAACTTTCTATTGACCACCTTTATTATGGTGGGCAACTTTCTATTGACCACCTTTATTATGGTGGGCAACTTTCTATTGACCACCTTTATTATGGTGGGTAACTTTCTATTGACCACCTTTATTATGGTGGGTAACTTTCTATTGACCACCTTTATTATGGTGGGCAACTTTCTATTGATCGCCTCTATTATGGTGACCAACTTTCTATTGCTTTTTAAATGACAATACTGAGAAATAATATATGATATAATTAATATATACAGTACTGAGAATGAAAACATTAGGAAATTTGAAAATTAAAATTTTATATGAATAAAAAGTATAATGCTAATATTATTTACAGGAATATATAACATTTACTATTATCATCATAGATTTAGTCCCATACTTGTATCTGTATATTGATTCAACGTTCTCTGAAATGAGTTGACCATTTCCTTTGAATACTCATAAAATTGCTCCATTATTCACTGATTTAAAAAAAATATTCCATTTATACTTATGAATTGAATGAATATTCCCAGAATACTTAAAATAATTGGTTTAATATTCCTTGAAGCTCATATGTTTTCTGTTTACCTTTCAGCCAGAGCAACAATCATGAATTTCTTCAGAGTCCCACTAAATTTAATAGTAGTTGTAATTTTAACACAGGTATGTTATCCTATATTTACTTCATCCAATGTTTTTTATATTAATATATGGAATTGTGATCCCCTTCAGTTGTTTGTCTGGCTTTAAAAACTTGAATGTGGACTTTTTCCGTTTACTAGGTTCTTCATATTTGGCGTGGATATACATTATGATATTATGCTTATGCAAACACAAAACATAAAATTTTAAATTATTGGCCTGTTTAGGTCAGCCATTTCAGATATTAGGAAATATATTAAATTCTCTCATTTATCCTTTTTTAGTCATGGATAATCTTTAAAAAAAAAACAACAACACAGATTCAAAGCAACAAAAAGGCTTAATCATGTTATTGAAGGCAAACATTTGTGTACTGTGTATACTTCTTAATCATATTAAAACACTTGATTACCTTAGAAAATATTTTAGGTATTTTTTTTTACAGAATCTATCGATGTCTGTGATATTCAAATGCTGCGTAACATTCCTTCTGATCGCCACCGTGTGTCAGCAGTGGCTTCACAGGTACGTGAACTGTTCTCCTGCCGCGGCCATCGCGGCCGACTCCAGCAACACTCACCTGCCAAGGCACTCCTCGTCTGGTCACATGACCGGACCCTCTGGTCACATGACTGGCCCCTCTGGTCACATGACTTCCTCTGGTCACATGACTGCCTCACAATCGGCTTCTGCTAATATTGCCTCCTCTACATTCACCTCATGATCTTAAGCTTGGTACTTACTGCTTTACTTACATTTTATTGTCTTACTGCTAGAAATTAAATCTAAGTGTGTTTGTTTGAGTTGTTAGATATATTTATTTCTATATGGAAAATACAAAGTAGATGTAGATGTAGATATATATGTTGTTGGTGGTCAAGCCTTTTTAAAGTACAACAAATTCTGGTAATAAAGGTTTTCAGAATATCAAGTTTTCAGAATTAAAGAAAATGTATTTGGACCCTTTTCAACAACAAATTATTATGTGTTTTTGTTTTGCACCAAGAACTTGACAGCACAGTATAATAAAACTAACACAGGTTTGCATTTGGTTTGGCACAATATAAAATGTTTGTCTATTGTTACTAATTAGCTTAATTAGCAGAGTAATGAATTAGTGAAATTCATTAGTACTGTGAAATGCAGCACTGCTCTAAGCAAATAGATAAATAAAAATATACTCCAATAGATTTCATGATTTATATTCTCAAATTAAAGGAATTATGCTTTTTAAAGATGAGTTCAACAGTCAATGTTTGATATTTTTTCAATGTGAAAAAAAACTAATTTTAGGAAGAAGTACTCTGCTTAATGGAAGTAGCCAATCCTTGACCATTATTGCCTTAATTATTTTTTTTCATGCCACCCCTTTCACTTCATTAGCATGTATACATGCTGAAGGTACTGGGAATATTTTGTGATGAGTATTATTTGGATTTTGTCAGGTTTCTAGTACATTTAACAATGCATTAGGTACTTCATTAGGGTTACAGGATTGAAATTACATACCAGAAATAAGTTCACATACATATTGGATGTAAATTTTCAATGGAATTCTTGATTTCAAAAACTTTCTATTAGAATCTCAAACATATTTTGCATGTGTGTATTATGCTCAATGAATATTCTCCATTTTGGCCACACTAGAAACTAAATCTTTCCTAATTTGCTGTATCTGCTGTATATGTTTGTACCTGCAATCCTCTAGCTTACAACCTGCCCAATATATACCTCATCTTGTTCTCTATAGAATAGTACCTCATTGTTTCTAAACTATTTGCTTAAGTACATTGCTTCATGCAGCTTGTAATGCAGTCTGTAACTTTTCTCTTTGCACCATACTGAGCAATGCAGGTATTTCCATGTATGCATTTTGCTGTTCACGATGACTTTCACGAGTGAATCAACACATCACCTTTGGCATTTTTAGCTGATTGAAAATTTGGCACATTATGTATTGTGATGGATGAGTTTCCCATAGTTTGCAATTCTAATTTTGGCACAAATATAAAAAAACTCTGCAATCTTAACAGTGAAAATATCTCAAAATTGACACATACAGGTGAACACTGAAAGAGACTGCATTAGGCATTGCACATATGGTATCAAGGCTTTTATGTCAAGCTTCGCTTCACTACCTTGTAATAACTGCATCATAATATTTGGTCTCTTATTCAAAGCAATTTAGATAAGAAATGTTCTCTCCTTGAAGAATATACTTCTTCAGTCAGAAAAGACAAATTCATAAACGCATGTAAGCTTTAATGAATTTATACATGAAATTTCACATGATATTGATAAAAAAAAATATAAATACATGTTGAACTTAAGCTTTAATGACTCCACACATGGAATTTCAAAAGTAAATGTTCTAGATATTTGTTTTCAGTATACAGTACTGTTTAATATGCAGTATTATAATTTGATTAAAAAAAATATTTCTGCTGTTTGATTTCAGAATGGAACAGAGTCATTTTGTAAATTCGAGACAAATTTTATGATAGCCTTGCAGTCTCAACTTTGGTACATATATATATTTGCATACATGCATGGCTTGTCTGTATTAGTATTAGTATTAGTAATTTAGATATATATATATATATATATATATAGTGTTGGAGGCAATTGTCAAATACCAGTTGCATCTTGTGTCGACAAATGTTTCCTTTAATTTAGTGAATGCGTTTTTTGTTCTTATATTGAATAGTCTATTTTTTTTATGTTGCAATGCATTGAGTTTTCCTTTCCAGTATATCCCATAATAATTGCTCATATGTCTGTATATATTTCCCATAGATCACATTTTGATGTCATTTGCATGAAACAGAACAATTGATCGGGAATAATGAGATATAAACAATTTTCTTGTTCATTTTTCACTTGTGGTTTATTCTCCCGTGAAATATGAAGAAAACGATTGTCCATTTCTCAGTTCACCCATTAAAATAGTGGATTAAGAATTAATGGGGGCCAAACAATTATTTAGCTACGCAGAAAGTGGCCAAATATCCCATCATAGTTTGGTCACAAAACATCTGTGTTTGATCACAGTGGGCCATATGAGGATAACATGTGAACTTATTTGGTCTGTTCAGTCGTGTTTATCCATTACCACATAGAAAAACTTGTTTCTGATAACATGGAACCCCCCAAAAAATAGATAAATAAAAAAATAAATAAAAAACAGTATGATCAAATACAATGAGAATTGTAACATACATAAAATACAAATTTACATGTTATTCATTGCAGAGATTATGACTTCACCTTTAAAGACAATTTAAGGTCACTGGTTTTGACCAAGGTTGGGGAGGAAATTAGAAACAAGATTTTTGTCTTGCCTTAAGGAGCTATACCTGAAGAGTTTGCTAATTATGACTGCCAGTCTTATAAGCTTGTCTTGTTATCAGATATTGCAGCCTCTCTCATTCCACTCCATGAATGATCTTTTAGATTAAATTCAATTTTTTGGATACTTTAAGGCTGCATCAAGTTATTTGTTAGATTAAGAACAGACTCTTGCTCTAATTATTTCCAGCTGGGCTTGATAAGTCTGATGAAGGAGGTGAATATTTTGTTTATTTTACCTGTTTTTGGTTTGGCCTAAAAAAAGAAGCTTGTTTCTGATTTCCCGACTTACCCAAGTTCAAACCAGCTACCCTATATATTTTTTATTTTTTTAACTTCCTAGGCAGGCACAAAGGACACATAGTTTCAGTTATAATGTCATTTAAATGTATCCATTCTCAATATAAGTCATCACTTTAAAAAAATAAAAGATAAAAATTAAAAACAATTGGAATAAAAATCCACCCCCCATGGAATCGGAAACAAGATTTCTATATTTTTTTGGCCTTGGCAGCAGATTTATTGTCTGTGATTCGAGATATAGTTGACATTCAGAAGACAAGATATTGAAATGCAGATATATGTGTCATATATCAGGATAATATTTACAGTGCTCCACGGCTTTGAGTTAGTTACACAACCTCAGATAATTATCTCAAAGAGTAATTTCACCTTTTTAAGGTGGTCAACATTTGTCTGACTCTTTCAGTAGATTTCATTGGTTCTACCTGAATTCCAGCAAAAGCAAATTAAAAAAAATCGAATTGAAACATATTCTGATTTGACAGTCACATGACCTGAGGATAATTATCATATTTTCAGGGGAATTAGTATTTATAATTTTCTGTGAGTTGGTAATAACACATATTGGACTCCTGAAGGTGGTTGCACCAGTGTTCCTTGTTTGCATGACCCTGTTTGGTACTGCATGTTGGTATGGTCCAGTCGGCTTTTTGTTCTGGTACGGCTTGTTTCTACAGTCCAATGTGGAAGAAACATTGAAACAGCTTTCATTATGGCTCGTAAACTGATACATCATTGTTCAGTTTGGCAGAAATAATGCTACAGCTTGTTGGCATAATCCAGTATGGTGTTTGTACTGGTACAGAATGTTTGCATGGTCTTGCATAACAGTATTACTGGGGCCAGTATATCAGTAATACTGGCTCAGTTTATTTACAAGGTCCAGTATAGCAGTAATACTGGTACAGTCTATTTACAAGGTCCAGTATAACAGTAATACTGGCACAGTTTATTTACAAGGTCCAGTATAACAGTAATACTGGCACATTTTAATAATAATTCAGTGTAGTTTCACCAGTACAGCTTGTTTGTATGGGCAGCAGTGTTTGTATGGGCATCCAGTGGGGTAGCAGTTTCATCCAGTGGCACAGCAGTTTCATCCAGTGGGTCAGCAGTTTCATCCAGTGGGGCAGCAGTTTCATCCAGTGGGGTAGCAGTTCATCCAGTGGGGTAGCAGTTTCATCCAGTGGGGTAGCAGTTTCATCCAGTGGCGCAGCAGTTTCATCCAGTGGCGCAGCAGTTTCATCCAGTGGGGCAGGAGTTTCATCCAGTGGGGCAGCAGTTTCATCCAGTGGGGCAGCAGTTTCATCCAGTGGGGCAGCAGTTTCATCCAGTGGGGTAGTAATTTCATCTAGTGGGGCAGCAGTTCCATCCAGTTTCATCATGTGGCACAGCAGTTTCATCCAGTGGGGCAGCAGTTTCATCCAGTGGGGCAGTAGTTTCATCCAGTGGCGCAGCAGTTTCATCCAGTGGGGCAGCAGTTTCATCCAGTGGGGCAGCAGTTTCATCCAGTGGCACAGCAGTTTCATCCAGTGGGGCAGCAGTTTCATCCAGTGGGGCAGTAGTTTCATCCAGTGGGGCAGCAGTTTCATCCAGTGGGGTAGCAGTTTCATCCAGTGGGACAGCAGTTTCATCCAGTTTCATCCAGTGGGGCAGCAGTTTCATCCAGTGGGGCAGCAGTTTCATCCAGTGGCGCAGCAGTTTCATCCAGTGGGGCAGCAGTTTCATCTAGTGGGGCAGCAGTTTCACTACACCTTTGGTACATAGCAGGGCTACATGCCAACATTTAAAAAAATAACTGGTTTTGGCTTTTCATCAATATTTATTTTATATTTTAATAAATTATCATGTAAAGATTTTAGTTGCGAAGATCATTCATTGTTTCATGCCAGAAACAAAAAAATAAATATAACAAATCTAAATACAACATATACAATGTGCTTGTAACACAAATCTTCTTCACAATTCTTATTTTCATTATGTTATTGTTTGATCATATTTATAGGATGGACTCAGAAATTAAGCTCAAATTTTTGGAATAAACATCGCATGGGGTAAGATGGTGACAGAATGGTTTTTTTTATTTTATTTACTTCTTTAGCTGTGCTAACTTTGTCAGCAGAGCTAACCAAAGGCTGTGAGACATCCACATTTTCTGCATTTCTTGCTTCTGTTAAATCTGTATACCAACCTGATGGATTTTTAAAGGTTTCCTTGGTAATCTTTTTATGATAAGCAGATTATTGTGCATGAGTAGCAGATATTTTTCAATATTTTAATGATTAAAGGAAATAATAAAGAATTTTTTGTCCCTCACATGCTTGGATGCCTGGAATATTCAGTGCCTCGTTCTGTTCATCTCAGTTTAACCTTAATTTGAGACTTCTATTGAAAAGTGATGTGGGGCTGATAGAGTCGGATACATTATGTTTTGCACATTGACTGTTCTCAACCTATGGTGTAGGGTACATAATGAAAATTATCATTTATAAAGTAATACACATTTTCAGGAAATACGGAGTCTCACACACACTGCCAAAAAGCAAGGTTCAGCATGGCTCTGGGGCTTTTTGCCTTGGTTTTAACTCCTTTTTTTTCTTTACCCCTCAGCCCACATTGGACTGTGGGTTATTTCATATTGTTGTCTATTCTTCTGAGATCTTAATCAAGTTATAAGACACCAGACCGGTCACAGGTATACGATATCAGACTGGTAACAGGTATAAGGTACTAGACTGGTCACAAGTACATATATTTGACTGGTCACAGGTATAAGACACTAGACTGGTCACAGGTATAAGACATCTGACTCGTCACAGGTTTAAGCCATCAAACTGGTCACAGGTATAAGACACTAGACTGGTCACAGGTATAATACATCAGACTGGTCACAGGTTTAAGCCATTAGACTGGTCACAGGTATAAGACATTAGACTGGTCACATGAATAAGACATTAGACTGGTCACAGGAATAACACACCAGACTGGTCACAGGTATAAGACACTAGACTGGTCACAGGAATAACACACCAGACTGGTCACAGGTATAAGATATCAGACTGGTCACAGGTATAAGACACCAGACTTGTCACAGGAATAACACACCAGACTGGTCACAGGTATAAGATATCAGACTGGTCACAGGTATAAGACACTAGACTGGTCACAGGAATAACACACCAGACTGGTCACAGGTATAAGATATCAGACTGGTCACAGGTATAAGACACCAGACTGGTCACAGGTATAAGATATCTGACTGGTCACAGTTATGAAATATGAGACTCAAACCAGATACAGTATAACACCACTACTCCCATTTATATAACAGATTGGATGATGATAACAAAGATAAGAATTATTTTCATCATCTCACAAAATAGAAATATATTTTTGAGTAAATGTTTCAAGATATATTAAAATTCTTATATTAAAGCTGAGTGGTGTTAGAACATCTGTGATGTTTTTCTTTAGGTCTGTAAACGAAGACTCGAAAGTATATTTTTTCTTATGACCATCAATGAAAATCTGGGTATGGTAAAGTGATGCTTCTCCCAAATTTGTTTTTCTGTGGTGCCACAAGTTTTTAGGGACAAAATAATGCCATTGATCTATTTCTGGAAATATTCACTTCAAATCAATATTGCATTCCAAAACACCTGTTATTGAATGTTTTTTTCTGATTTTTTTCATATAAAAAAAGAAATATTTATTAAATGATCTAGAAATGCTAATTGAACTAATTGAGTATTTCTTGGAATGAGTAATATTTTTTTTCCTGTGGTAGTATTATCATCAGAAAAAAAAATACAAATCTTGTTGTTTCCAGAAACAGATCTATTTTGTCATCCAAGCTTTTATGCGGATAATCATTGAACAGAGTGCACCAAATGCATTATATAACCTCAGCTCATAGCTATTTACTAAATAATGGGGTGGACTGAGGATGTAATGATATCAACCTTAATGCTTGTGTACTCACCATTGCTGTCGGGAGCAGTGTTGTGGTTTGGCTTAGTGGTTAGATGTCTGTCTCTCATGCTGGCAATCAGGGTTTGATTCCCCTTGTGAAGCTACATGTGCAGGCCAGAACAAAGATACAAAGCCAAGTCTGGATAATATTTATTTGGTTATAATTTGCATGATTGTTGGCAATATCTCCTAAAATATACTTCAAAAAAGAAATTTTAAGGCTGCAAAATAAAATTATTAATAGATTTATGAATAACCTTGCAACAAGCCCCAGTCAGATAAATTACTCCGGTTATTTTAGAGTGACAACATTTACTTCATCAGCTCTGTTTCGAGTGACTTAAATGGAGAGGATCCTAGTCGCCTGGGAGTCACAGTCCCTATGTTGGCAATAACTGGTCCAACACATGTAAATATTTCAAATAAAATTGTATTGTGGGCTCGGTTGCAATATAGAAATGATGACATATGTAACAAAAGCAAATATATGGTATGACATTTTGTCAAATTAAAATATTTGGAGTGTTTGCTTATTTGGCACTGTAACCTGAGGAAAAGTAGCAACAACTAAAACATTTACAAAAAATTATGAAATTTGAGAGGTCGAGTTTGGTCTCAATCCCCAAATGTAATCAATAAAACTGCTGAATCAAGCAGTTCTAAAACTTAAGCTCAGGATTTATTTTTCCTTTTTTTATTTTGTTTTTTGTTTTAACATATTTTCAACATTATGCCAGTCATCTCATGATGAGACCTACAAGTAGCAAATATGATGCTGCTTCACCGAATTGACATGATAACCCACCTTGTTACAGATATGCAAGGACAACGGCATGGGCCTCAGCTAATACTGTATACAGAGAAAAATTCGCGCCTAGTTATTTTCGCGCCATCGCCGTCTTCAACAGGTTTGCGCCGTTTTATTTTCACGAATTTTGGATTTCTAAAATCTTTGGATTTCACAGAATCTGCACGCGAAATCGAGTTTGAAATCTGCTAAAAAAATTTAATTACAGTGAAATGTGCTATCAGCTGTTTGAGCTGTCAACTGTTTTGTGCTTCATATACAAGGTAATTCTGTTTAAATCATAACTGACATGAACAAACATTTTATTTTTGTTAATCAGGACTGGCAATTCAGGCATCTGGTACAAATTTTGGGCTCCTAAAACATCGATTATCTCAGCTGTCACTGGGTCAATATGGTCATGCTTGGTATCAAAATGACCGGGAGAGTCCCCTCTTCAATTTCGCGTCCATTTAATTTCGCGAATGACGTCCTGGCGCGAATTAACGTGAAAATAAAAAGGTCGCGAAAATTTGTCTGTATACAGTATAATAAATTGTAGCATGATTTTAATCTCGGCACAGCCGTAGATTGACCCACGACATTTGGATTACCAAGAGGAATTGGTGCTAACAAGCTTGCGCTCTAATCAACTACACCACAGGCCGTGTTCCAGTTTAACACTGCAAGTGACTTTGAAACAAGGCTTTGAAAGAGTATTTGTGCAGCATTTTATTGTACCAGTACTAACTCTTGTGATTGTAGTTCTATATATGTGTATATGTTATATGAATAGATCTACTCATTGCATCCATGGTGAATGGTATTGTTGTCATTTATGTGAAATAAAGGTATTCTCAATAATAGAATGATCATAACTGGTATTACAATGATAAGATGAATTTATTTTTGAGTTTTTTTTAGCAAGAATGGTGAGGAATTCTCACTGCTGGAGTGGGCCATGCTGCCACCTGGTGTGTTAAAATCTGTCACACATGATGGCACTTTGTAGAAAATGGTGGTCACCATATCAACTATCATGTCTACAAACCGATCTCAACATGCATTGTTCATAATGCAACTGACACCTGATAAAACTCGAGCAGTGAGAAATTGTCATTTACAATAAGGTAATATGTATTCAATATATTTATATACTTCACTTTGATACTTTTCAGTCTGTACACGGAAATGCAGTCATGTGCCAAGCAGAGTGACAACCATGAGAGTGAGATGGCCGCAGAGAATGCTCCGCCATTACCCCAGAAGTTGCCGCTTCCACAGCATGAAGAAAGTGCCTGAAAATTATAGCCCTCTCAGAGACAGATTTTATCCTTATCATTATTATATCTATCACTTTATATGTAGCTCACGTTCTGAGATCATTACTGGGTAGGATCTACTCGGGAGCTTAGATACCTCTAAATTATATATAAATATATATAGATATCTACATGTGTGTAAAAAAAATTTGTTCAAATTATCTGCAAATTTTGGTAATCTTCATCAATTTGCTACTTTTGTTGTGAAGACCTTTGTGTGATTTTTGATCCCAGCAAATAAGTAAAAATCAAAGGTATACACCAAACTCATGATTTTCATTTATATAGAATATATTATGTATATCTTGTCACAAAAGTAGGATTATCAAGATATCATGCCAAATAAAAATGATAAAATATTTTCTTTCTCGTTACGGGGCCAAAAAAACACAGCCACCCAATGTTTTGTTAAGGCAGTATATGGGCATTTATGGTGAGTGCCCCTCTGGTGACAGATCTTCTGAGGGAACTAATTTCTTGTTATGCCAAAGTAGAACATTTTTTTAAAAAGTGTTCAATGGTCATAAAGAGTTCCCAATTTGTTGTGTTAAACTAGTGACCTATTAATCAGTTTCAACATAAGATATGTTTGTTGTATATCCGAATTTCTTGTTCTCTCTGTGTTATAAAGCTGACTGTGACTGGCTGTTTGGACCTTTCTCTTGTTCGACCGTTCCCCTGTTCGTCACTTGTTTGACTGTGCTTGTTCGACTGTATTACATCATTTAAATTGCCGACTTTCTTTTTATATTCAACATAAGATTGGCATACAGGATCATTTAGTCTCCTTGAAGGATATTTGATGAGTTTTGAGCAGTTCCACAGTTCACAGGGCCCATGCATCTCTTCTGAGAGACAGAATTCTCTCCCGCAGTCGAACACACCACAGTCAAACAGGATACTGGTCAAAACACCAGCATCTAATCTGACACTGTTGGGGATAGAAAGAAGCCAAACCTCTGAGTGTTTTGATAATTGTTAATTATCCATAGGCAAAACAGTGCTTTAAATCTGTCTATCCCTGTTACCTTAACAATATTGTCAGCATTATTTTTCATTGTCAGCATTATTTGAAAAATATATATGATAACGTTATGAAACAGGATTATGGATGAATGAGTGAAAGAATTAATGGCGTTTCAAAAACGTTTGAGTGATTTTTATTTATCATTAAAATACATGTTGGTGTACACACACTTATTGTCAGGGAAGACTAATTATATATAATTTCCCCTCAAATTAAAAAAAAAATCTTTCTCATCTGTAAGTGGATTCTGTGTAGAGAATGATGGAAAACATTCCAATTTAAGCGACACAATCGTAACAATACAGGAAAGATCTCGGTGAGTAAAAAACAAATATCAAGAAACATTGGTTTTCTCAATGGCATCATTGAGAAAATTGTTTTTGTATCAAAATGTGTTTGTGAGGATAAAATGTCTGCATGGAAATGTTTCACCACATGTTGAGACAACAACAAAGCAATGCAGGGCTGGATAAGGTTTCCTCACTGATGAATTAGTGTCATCAAAGCTGGTCTTGTAGATTCTGGCTATATTGGGTTCAAAGATTTTAATCTTTCACTTGGAATAAAGTTGTCTAGCTTATGTACTATTATTCTTTTTTTCATTGTTTTGAGACTCTTTATATAATGTCATAATAAAATGGATGGTTCGTCTAGGGTTTTTATCTGTTATTTAGTCTGATATAAAACATATCTTTAAGTCACACTTTTATTCTATGATGGTATAACTGCACATGGTTTACAAAAAAAACAGTAATTAATGTTCATTATCAGACATTGTCATCTTCTTTATTTAGATAGAAAAATAAAATTATTATACCAAAAGATATTGGTTATTGCTTTTTAGTTACGCACAGTATCATTTCTGTTATGAATGGGGGAGCAGTACACAAAAATGACTCGTCTTTATGTGTTTGTTACCTTTATTTTGTTTGTCCTGTTTAATGGAACTGTGTTATATATAAGTTACTGGACTTAATTATATCTTCTGCACCTGAGCATCCATGAAATTATGAGTTTTAGTTTGCAACATCAGTAGAAATGACAGGCATATGCATATAACATTTTTACTGTGAGGGATGCATCCAAAAACGATACATGTCTGAATGTGGACCTTTGTAGGCTGTTTTTATAAAATATTGCACATGAACTTGAAGTGACCTTTAAATGACTTTGAAAATTAAACTCCTATTTTCATGGATTTTATCATAAATATCAATATTCAATCATCTTCATCCTTCAAAAAATGAGCTCATAGTCTTTATTCATTAAAATCTGTTCATAATTAACAATATTAGAGCAATTTTAAATTTTGGACCAATCTGCAATGGAAATTAGAGGAAATATTAATATGCTGAGCTATTTTGAAACAACGTCTATGACAATTTATTGTTGGTTAATTTATGAAAGCACATATTATAATGCACCGAAAAAAAAGTTTAATGCTGAAAATAAAATAAAAATAAAGTCTGTCAATTTAGAGATTTATTAATAAGCTAAATTTGGTTAGAAATAGCTTGAACATGGTAGGTGTACAAAAGATGAAAATTGACCGACCTTAAATTGATCCAATGCAATCTTTTCAAGTTCCATACATATAAAATATGTGTATTTTCAGAAAATAACCCCCAATAAGTTACTCTAATCATAATGGTACATAAAAAAATGATAATAAACTCTCAAAGTATGTGGAAATGTGATAAATTTGCAAAAGAAAAACATCAGGTGACACGAAATGTGTTAAATGTAAACACAAATGGATTAAATCCTTAAAAAGCTGATATCTTTTTTCTTCAATAAGAGAAAGGTGCTAAAATATTTCGTGAATATGTAGAAATTGTAGAATGTGTTCTATTTTTGGCGCAATTTATGCTGGGTGAAAGTGACACCATGTACCCACTGCAATAGGAAGCTTTGTAATACCATAGAGAAAGTATAATATCTATTTTTTCTCTATGGTAATACCCATTTCATATTCAATGTCTCCCATTTCAGGTGATGATAGAAGTTATTTTAGGCCATATGCATTTGACTAATGAGAAGCTTCAACCAAATGGAGTCATTGAATGAATTATTTTTATATTTTACAAAACCTTTTCTAGACCAATCTGAATTATTTATTGATTTATTTTGACCAAATAAAAAAATATCCTAGTGTAAGATTGGCTTGATATCCTCACACTTGATGTTCTCAAAACGTGTGAACTTATCACCAGGTGGCTTTATTTCTTTCTGTGTAGTGACTCCCCACAGGGAAGAATCCCACCAGGGATATATTCATATCATGTATGGACATCAAGTCAATATTTTTGGAACATTCCAAATTGTAGTCTCAAACATGTATATTTAATTCTCTGTTTTTACACCTGCATGTCTTGGAATGTTCCAGAATCATATTTCTGACTTCAATCAGCCATTGACAGATCCTAAGAACATTTGTTTGCAAGTTATATAAGGTTGCATATTATCAGGGGTATTGAAGGGGGGATTGGGCCTTTGATCTTTGGCTGCTGGTTGCTGGTTACATAAGGTTATATAAATGTAGTACCAATCAGGCAGAACACGGGAATGGTCATTTGATCTTTTGGGTTGCTAGGCAACTGTGACTCAGTAGGGCAGTGATGAGATCCTTATCAATTACACATAATGTATTGTAAGATCAATGATATGCCATAGCAAGCAATTTTGCTAGGCTTCAATGGATACAATGCTTGATTGTTTTAAATCTAATAATATTGGATACCACCAAATAATGGAGTGGTTACATCCAATAGGTGGCACTGCAAGGCGAACCGTTTCTTTATGTTTTTTTGCAAACAGCACTATCTCAGGTAAAATATGCCAGCAAGTTACCATGAGCACCAAACATTATATGATGAATTTAAAATCTCACACAATCAATTGTCATAATGTACCCAATATATAGTTTCTTTGTTTTATACTTTTTAACATTAGCACAAAATCTGGATATTTTTATTAATAAGTCAAAATAAAGTGAACATGGAAATCAAAAAGGGTGTTCCAAAAAGGAAATAAATTTGCATCACAAATATAAGATGGCAGTGAATGACCCGCAACAACACCAACAAAGTATGTGAGACTTGATAAAGAGTAATTTGCCACTGTCAAAGTGTGCAAAGATGGGTCGATGGTGACAATAAATGAGGATGCTTCAGCGATACAAGAAACTGCCTTGGGAATACCCAGGAAATCTATGTCAACTAAATTAACTTAATTGTCAGGACAATTTGTATGCTCTGGTACACTGCATTAAAAAATGCCACTAAACGAGGTCTGTGTTGGACAATAATCCTGAAATGCAATTCATGCAGCTATATTTCTGCAAGGAGCAAGTGGTACCATGAAGCAAACACTGGGGGCCAAGGCAGAAAGGCTGGAGTACTTAATGAGGCAATTCAGAAGGCCATTGCTAGGTATGGTATCAGCTTTGAGGGCTTAGTTGGCATTATCCTTGGCATGCACACCGAGGCACCAACCTGTTCTGCCCTACAGAAAGCTGCAAAAAGAGTAAAAGATTGTCACTGAGAACAATAAGGAATTGAGGGACAACATTGAAGTGAAGTCATTTAATGCAAAAAGGGCAGAGAATTTGATATCAAAAACATAGAGTGTATAATAAGTTATTTAAATTACTATTGTAAATTACTATGACAGGGAATTCACAGCACTCATGGATAAACATGCACCTATCAAGGTTGCCAAGGTCACTCATCGTAAACCAGTTCCCTGGATGAGTGACCAATTAAAGCTGGAAAGATCTCTCAAGAGGAGGCTTGAGAGAAAAATGAGCAAGACTGGCTCTCACATTGACAAGGAGCTGTATAACTCCCAAAGGAACAAATACAAATCAATGCTTAAATCTGCTCAATCAGCATATTTTTCCAACCTGGTTGAGGAAAACAAACATGACCCTAAAAAGCTCTTTAGAGTCATCGACACAGTCATGCACAAGAAAAAGGACACACCTATGCCTCAATCTGACTGCGAGATCACTCAAGCTGAGAAGTTTAACACATTCTTTCTTGAAAAAATAGAGAGAATCCGCCTGGACATTGATAATGCTCCATCCCGCCAAACCTTGCCACCAGGCGACACTGCGAACAATAGTACTACATGTCTGGAAAGGTTCACACCCTTAACCATTGACGCCGTACGGAAATTGGTCAAAAGGTCTGCAAAGAAGTCATGTGAGCTGGATCCAATTCCAACCTGGCTCTTACTTGACCTCTTAGATGACCTCCTACCAATAATTACTTCCATCATAAATAAATCACTGATGGAATCAGCAGTATCGGAAAATATGAAAATAGCCATCATAACACCCCTGCTGAAGAAACTTGGTCTAGAACTGGTTGAAAAAAATTATAGGCCTGTTTCCAACCTAAAATTTGTCTCTAAACTAACTGAGAGGGCGGTTGCAGACCAACTAGTCCCCCATCTTGTAGGGAATGGTCTTACTGACAAGTTTCAATCAGCCTACAAAGAATATCACAGCACTGAAACCGCTTTGTTAAAAGTGCAAAATGATATCTTGGGTGCTCTAGACAGTAGAAAGTCAGTTATCTTGCTGTTGCTTGACCTTTCCGCTGCCTTTGACACTATTGACCATCAAATCCTTTTGGACAGACTGAGGGATAGATGCAACGTCAAAGGTCATGCACTCTCCTGGATTCGGTCATACCTAATGGACAGGAAGCAATGTGTGAAGGTGGGGATCCATAGATCCCGTCTCAAATCCTTAAAATATGGAGTACCCCAAGGCTCAGTCCTGGGTCCTATACTGTTCACCATCTACATGACACCCCTATCTGATATACTTGCCAAATATGGTCTGAACTATCACATTTATGCAGATGATACTCAGAACTACATCCCTGTTGACCACGCTTCTCCCCATCAGGTGGATATGAGCAGACACAAACTGGAGTGTGTCAGTGAGGTCAGAAATTTCCTCATATCAAATAAGATGAAGATAAATGATGGAAAAACTGAGATGCTCATATGTACTGACAGGTACAGTACTACCACCCATAGCAGTATCCCAACCACAATCAAAGTGGGTGACTCTGATATTGCTCCTAGTCAGTCAGTGGTTGACCTTGGTATCACATTTGATTCCAAAATGGACATGAAGGCCCAGATCAAGAAAATGTGTCAGAAAGGCTATTATCACATCAGGAACTTGGTGGCCATCAGACATCAGAAAATTTGATCACATTTCAGGAAAATTACAGGAACTGCACTGGCTTCCTGTTCACGCGAGAATTGATTTTAAAATTCTTCTATTAACCTGGAAAGCCCTTAATGGTAAGGCTCCGCCTTACTTACGGGATCTACTCCTGATTAAAGAAGGTGAACGCTGTCTAAGATCCAATGATGGCACCCACCTACAAGTACCTAATACTAGGCTAAGGACAGTAGGTGACAGGGCCTTCTCATTTGTGGGTCCAAGGCTATGGAATTCCTTGCCTACTAATATTAGGACAAGTACTTCAGTCTCCTCGTTTAAGAGTAGGCTGAAAACTCATCTCTTCAGGATGCATGTCCTGAGCTCAGCGCTATGAACAGACTTGTCTGGTATCAGCGCTATACAAATTTTATTATTATTATTATTATTATTATTATTATTATTTCACAGTGGTGCAGGTAAGACCCCAACCTGCAACCTGGAAAAAGCTTGCCACAGAAAACAGTCCAGATGATCAACATGAGCGCCGGTACCTGAGAGATGCTGTCTCTAGTATCAATGCAGCTGGTGGATATGCTAGGAGAATAATCATAAATGGTGACAGTAGTGCAAACAAGATGTGCAAGATAACCACTTGACTGGCCTAGCTACTTACCCATTTGATAGAGCAAATGATCTGTGCCTTGCTTGGCTAAATATATAAGTGGAGGATGGGAAGTGGTGGGTACGACTCCCAATTCCGACAGTGTTACTCTGATACCGGTTAAAAGGCTCCAAAGTCGTCCCAATATGGCAACTTTTGATGAAAGGGATGTAATGTCTATTTCCATTTTGTGTATGAAGAATAACCATATCTCATGGACATTTTTCTTATGCTGCTTTGGTGGCCCTGTCTTTATAAAAGAAATAATCAAAAATCAAATCTTTTCCAAAAAAAAAAGAAAAGGAAAGACATTGACAAGTAGTTTATAGCTCATAGAAAAAGGTACTTAGCTCAAAATGTACATGGCCACACTAGATATTTTCAAAATTAAATTTGTAGCTAATCTAATTGATCAGAATTAATCATTTGAGAATTTATTTTTATTTTTCCCCCTTTTTTAAGATAAGCCATATTGTGTATTAGAGTGTGAAACATTAAAAAGCAACATTTTGATCAATCATATTAGTCTAAAATTTCATCCAGTTTATAAAAAGGCTCATCTGCTCTCAATATATACCATCACAGACAGAACATGACAACTTGCCATCACAAACAGGACATGACAACTTGCCACCACAAACAGGACATGACAACTTGCCATCACAAACAGGAGATGACAACTTGCCACCACAAACAGGACATGACAACTTGCCATCAAAAACAGGACATGACAACTTGCCACCACAAACAGGACATGACAACTTGCCATCACAAACAGGAGATGACAACTTGCCACCACAAACAGGACATGACAACTTGCCATCAAAAACAGGACATGACAACTTGCCACCACAAACAGGAGATGACAACTTGGCATCACAAACAGGACATTTGTCATCATATACAGGTTTCATGAATTTACATCCAAACTTGATATTTCGTTGAGTGATCACATGCTGCTCTCATTATATACCATCACAGACAGAACATGACAACTTGCCATCACAAACAGGACATGACAACTTGCCACCACAAACAGGACATGACAACTTGCCATCACAAACAGGAGATGACAACTTGCCACCACAAACAGGACATGACAACTTGCCATCACAAACAGGACATGACAACTTGCCATCACAAACAGGACATGACAACTTGCCATCAAAAACAGGACATGACAACTTGCCACCACAAACAGGACATGACAACTTGCCATCAAAAACAGGACATGACAACTTGCCACCACAAACAGGAGATGACAACTTGGCATCACAAACAGGACATTTGTCATCATATACAGGTTTCATGAATTTACATCCAAACTTGATATGTCGTTGAGTGATCACATGCAGGATAGGCCAACTTGTCATCTTGTTGTCACAAACAAGACAAAACATTTCCTGTAATGTTGCCATCATGAATGACGGGATATGTTATCTTGTGTATTTGGTCAAATTCGCAGAACTATCAAAATTAGATTTTTATTTAATTCAAATATAATAGGCCAACTCTAATTATCAATTTGGTTATTGCTATTATTGTGGTATATTATGTTATCAATTTCTCACAGATTTTTCAATAGAATACAGAGAACAAAAGTTTAAAACAATGTTTTCATCATAGATCATACTTAGGATTATCATTAACTTGGAATATTATTAAAATGAAATATTATTATTAACATGATATATTATTATTATCAATTATATCTCTTAACATATGTGTTAGTAGATTGCTCTATCAATCCAATTTTGGAATCTCTAACATTCCCATTACTTTGAATAGCATGGAGATGAAAAATATCTGATTCAAATGCTATTTTTGATGTGCGGATGAACCATCGCATCCATGAAGTGAACTGGATGTAAACACGTATGTTAAAAGCCGATCTGCAATATCCCAATGACCACATCATACTCCCTGGCCAACACATTTTTTCTGTATTTTACCGTAATTTATCCATATTTTGTTGTCATCTGGTAAGAAACCTTTGTCCATACTGTTGAAATGATATAGCAGTGATTTAAAGTTTGTCCCCATCACCGAGTCCACCTCTTGTTAAATGTGTCTGATACAATTTTTTTTTTGTACAGATCATTTTCTCCAATAATAAATATATCTTAAGTGGACTAAAAAATTATTAACGGATTGTTTTTTTTAACCAATTCCATCATAAAATGACATAATCGATGGCGGCATAGTATGCATAGTAAAACTCAATTATAATATGCTTGTTAGTAATCATAATAGAAGTTATATTCCACCATGATTCAACGATTTTCCAGAACTCCTCAACACAGTCATTAAAATGCTCAGGACATTTTCACAGTGTTGGACTATAGAACCATTTTTGACAAGGAACGATTCTGTAAATTATCTAGTACTGCATACTGTAATTGTGTATCTCTAGTTGCTATATATAGTAGTTTCTGAATAACAGGTCAATCTTCATACTCAACATGTCTTACTGTTCTGTTGATTGATGTTATTTCATGTGCTATTGAAATAATTTCTCCTCTGTCTTTCTCACAATAACATTTTTATTAAAATTGATTCATTTTCAATCTTTATTCACAAAGAAAATAAACTTAAGGACATGTAACAATGTGCACTACAATACGAGCTGAAATCACGTCCAAAGCTCGTATAAGGCACGTGACCTGAGCAGACGATACAGCAGTGTTTTCCGGTCGAGCTTCCTCCCACTGATTACACTCGGCCAGAGTGACGTCGACGATTTATTAATGCATTTATGAGTTCCGCCCAGCCATTGAGTGGGACAATTTATTTAGGCTGAGATGGCGAACAGAAAGCGCAAGTCTGATAGCCATGAAAGCAACTGACAAATCCAATATGGATGACATGGAAATAAAGGAGGGCGTCCATTCTGCTTGAGTTAGGGCGATAAATGGACTATTAGAATCCATGTCTGCCATGCCAAAAGCCAAACATAACACCACCAGCTAAGCACCAATATCTTGTTAAACTTCTTAGAGTTATTGACATCACGGTACATTCATAACAGTGCCTCATTTGTTGTACTGGTAATGGAAATTTGGAACAAAAATAACACAGAAAAATATCTATTTATAGAGTGGACATGAAAATACATATTTTTTATTTCAATTATTTTTAAAGAATATCTTGTAGTTCCACTTTCATTGTAGATTCGGTTTGGAGTGTCATTCTTATATATGCTATTTGACATACAACAAAATATTCAGAATATTCAAATCAGAATAATAAAATGATTTTCAATATTGATGGTTAATGAATAGTGCATCTCATTGAAAAACAGTTATCCGATCATGGATGATAAAAACAAAACATTTTACAGCCGATTTATCTTGAAAACATACATTTACCATTAAAGATTTATTCAATCTGCTTTGAAGTATGAACGTTGTTACAGAATCAAACATATCATCGTCATACTTATTGATTTGCACTTTAATTATATGATTGACTCGAATTTAGTAGTCGACATAATATAAAAAAACATTCAGAGGGATCAACTTTATTCTGTTCCGGATGTTGATTCCGAGTTTCACGACCAGTGAGTAACTCATTTCCAGACCATTCATTTTATTAATAAACCCCGTTTTTACTTCTTTTCCCTTTACTTGTTTTGTAATAATACCATATCCATTGATCTGGTATTCTGAAGAAATATTATTTCAGAGTACAGATCAGATTGTGAAACAAATACATTAACAAAATTCCAATCACTGAGATTTGCAATATCATTCACAAATTAAACATCAGGGTATTTGCCTAACTGATACAGCGCTGTTTAATCAGACAGGTGTTCTACACGCATGCATATTTAGATTGCATATGTAGTGGTGTCATTACATTTGCCTGTGTAATCTGCGAAACAAGTTTAACAATAGGGATTATTTTATGGTGGCAAAGCATACATTGCACATGTTGAGCAAACCGCAGCACATCTCGCGCCTGATCACAGTGCATCACTCGTGGATAAATGCGCCCCAATGCCTGAATTGTCCGTCTTAAAAGTCACATCTTATGAAATCACCCCAAAGAGTGTGTGTCTTTTTCAAAGTGTTCTAAACCAGAGACACTTCACGTGCCTTACTTGACTTTGCCACAAATGACTCCAGAGACATTTTCTTTAGCTCAGTTACTTGACCTTGTTACAATGTAGCATATCACCCCAGAGACATATTCTATTGTTTACTTACTTAACATTATTCAGAAACATTTCCTTTGGCTTGTGTACTTTCCTTTGTTACATAAAACCCCAAAAACATATCCTATGGCTTAAGTTCTTGCTTTTGTCACAGTGTAACATTTTCTGTGTCTTGCAAACTTTGCTTTGCCCAAATATATCATTTCACTCTTGAGACATTTCCTGTAGCTTTTGTACTTTCTTTTGACGCATTATAACATATTACTCCAAATACATTCTTATGGCTTATTCGAAGAACATCATATCACTCCAAATACATTCCTTATGGCTTACTTGAAACTGTTAAGTATATCATATCATTCCAAATACATTCCTAATGGCTTACTTGAAGTACATCATATCACTCCAAATACATTCCTTATGGCTTACTTGAAGTACATCATATCACTCCAAATACATTCCTTATGGCTTACTTGAAGTACATCATATCACTCCAAATACATTCCTTATGGCTTACTTGAAGTACATCATATCACTCCAAATACATTCCTTATGGCTTACTTGAAGTACATCATATCACTCCAAATACATTCCCTATGGCTTACTTGAAGTACATCAAATCACTCCAAATATATTACTGGCTTACTTGACACTGTGAAGTATATCATATCATTCTACAGAAACTTACCTCTACCTAGCTCACTCAAAGGTGATCACAGGGTCCATTTCTGGATAAAGATAAGCAATATGTTATGAATGATGACTAATGACAAAGATTATGTTAATACTAATATTCAGCAGCAGCGGTTACCCGTGGCACCCCAGAGTCAGGGTGCTGTAGTAGGCGGTATCAGACGACTCACTCTCCCTACAACAAGGCTACCTTCAACCTCTCACATATTAAGCCATAGATTTGTGTGAAAAAAGTTATTTTTTGGGGAAATTTCTTTGTGGTTATTCAATAGAGACTGGGATGTATGCTTTGTAAACAGGTCAGTTGTGAGACAAAGAGAGAAATAATCATGAGAAAAGTAAGAACTAAACATTTTGTTGCGTGGATGATACATTTAGCGATTATTTGCCACGTTCAAGGCTCAAATGACAATGCCATACCACCTACCAAAATTATGGAACCAGACCTGCGATATAAGATAAACCTGGATTCTTCAAATCACGTGAAGTTGATGTGGGACATAGACCCTGTCTCCGAGACAGTGAACTTCCGGGTGAACGCAAACACCAAGAAGTGGCAATGGGCCGGCTTTGGCTTCTCTGACTACGGGGAATCCACCAACGCCGACCTGGTCGTCTTCTGGACAGACCCGTGGGGAAAACACCACTTTCAGGTACCAATTTGCTTAAATTGTTAAGTGATAGAAGATGCTAAAACAAAGATAAGATTGCCAATGTCATTTGGTAGGTTACATTCTGTCAGAGATTCAGAAAGAGTAAAAGCTTGTACTAAATGAGAGAACGTGTTAAAACAAAGGATAAGATTGTCTATGTCATTTTATGTAACCTTTTTTGAGAGATCTTGATCTTGATCTTTAAGTAATATAAGAAAAAAAATACACTTAAAGAGGAGAAGCATTTTCTGACACGAAACAAATTAGTCTACCAACTTTTGTTTTATCTTTGTATACCATATGAATAAGGAGAAATCTTTGATTTTTGCCCTGTTTTGTCTGTAAGCGGAGGTGGCGGTATCGTTTTTTTAACCTATCCTGCAGTTTTCCATCTGCTAATGTAACAAATCAAATATAGAAGGCACTTTGTCAACTACATGTGTGTGGCTAAAGTGTGGAGAGGCGAACCATTACTCCTAAGTGATATGCTGATTCAACATGACAAGTCAAGATGGCACCCACACATCTGACAGCGGATAGTGTCAAGTGCGCCACTGTTCCATTGTGGCAATGTAAACCTTTAGCCTACAAATTGTTTCATCCAAATTCTACTCTTAAATTATAACTATAAATATGTTTTACTTGTCAAATCTATCTTTTTTAATTGGAAATATTTTTTAAGGTAGACCCTACAAGTTATCTTATAGTTGTTGGTAAACTGATAGATTGTTATTTTGTTATGAAATGGTAAAATGGTTAATTAAACAAGGATGGTTTGTTAAACAAAGATGGTTTGTTAAACAAAGACGGTTAGTTTAACAAAGATGGTTAGTTTAACAAAGATGGTTGATTAATAAAAACAATCAAAAATAGCACTTAATCTATTTTGAAAATTATAAAGTGTGTCTTGTAACTTTTTCTTCAGTATTGTGACTGCAACTGTGTTACAAATTAATATATAGGAATAGTGGAACATAAAACTTTGGGCTTATCTCGGGTCAATAGTGGATACTTGAGGAAATTGGAGGGACACAGCTTGGGCAGAGATACAGGGACTGAGATCCGGCAGCCAGAGTCAACACGCTCTCACATAGTGACCATAAAGGTCTTGAGATAGGAGTGCCAATCACGTGGCCTTCAGGTCAAAGCAATGCTCACTTGCTGTGATACATAATGCCATTATGACTTAGCACTGCACCTCTGTGTGCCTGAAGTGGACTGAAATAGGGTGATGAACATATTTGTTTTTCCTCACAGAAAATGACAAATATTTTAACACTTAATAACCTTTCTTCCACAAATGGAGTGAACAAAATGATTATGCTGATTAACCCAAAGCAATCATTGGCCGGCATTCAAATCTATCATTTTATCCTTGATTATTTCTTGATTTCACAGTGTTGAAGTGTGTGGTATGAATGTGTATGTCATTTGCATCTGGGGATTATAAAATGACTGTATTGAGCGCAGGAAAAAATAAAGAATTCTCTACAGAGTGATGGAAATCTTGCACCAATCTTGTAATTATTGTGGGACACAACTTGTTTATTCGATGAGGTGACGACAGAATAATTTGTGCACACAACTTGATGGCGTATACACATCAAGAATTGAGTAGACTGATGCCTAAAGTTTCCTTCATGTCATCTCAGTTCGAGACGTACTTATTATAAAGATTCATCATGGATACTTGTCTTAAGCTTTAGAAACAAATTAGATGTTCATCTACACCATTCTTAGTTTTTTGGTATGAATTGCAAGGAACACATTTACTCAGGTTATCCATAAAACCTATTTTATTGTTCTTGATAAAGCAATCACATCATTCAATGTAAAATAACCATAAAGATGTTCTACAAAATGAAAATGCCAACTTGTAGAAATGATTTTGCCATAAACTATTCTATGAATATCAAAGTTTTAGCAGTCTCTTTTCAGCTTTTCGATAAAACTTCTACATCTGAACATTTTGTTTTAATTTAATTTAATGTGGAATTGAGCAGGAAATGGTCATTTTAAGTTTAAACTAGGCATAGATAATATTTATATATTTTTCAATTAACGAGATACAATGCGATGAGAATTCAGCAAGGAATTCTTTGTGGCCAAAATGATTGTTCAGATTGATGGTATGAATCCAATACATGAAGCCTTTGCGATAATAAACAAGTGATTAATACCAATAGGCTGATATTTGAGGAGCAATTCCATGCACATGATGACAGCTTCCGGTCCGGAAGTGCATTAGTTGTGGTAGTGCACACACAGGTATGGTTGCCATGTTTGGACAGTCTCATGTCAACAGACACCGAGTTTCAAATGCAGAGCAATGCAAATCAAGCAAATATGCTACGGCATCCATCCAAGCCTATTCCTGCTCCATGAAAGAAAATCTGAACAAATATCCAACACGTGCTTTAAGTATAATCCCAATAAGGTACATTGAAATTCAACAATAACATTATTCAATGTTCTACATATTTCTGAGCATGAAATAAGATAAAATTAGTAATTATTAGTTATTATTTAGTGACATATTATTCCTATCTATTAATTTTTATCTGTACTTTGACATTACTTTCTCATCCCTGAGGTCAGTTACTGATAAGAAGGCAGATCTTTAGGGGTATGCTGCAATATATTATTTATCAAATGGAGATATAATGTTGACCTTTTAAATAATGGTATAAATAACAAATGTATCAATGATATTATATGTGCTAGCCAGGTGCCTGATATTGTTCAGTATAATGTAAATTTCCTGAAAGAATTGTTATTAGTCAGAGAAAGCCGCCTGACAGTTGATGGCCTTGATAAAGATGAGTGTACACAGTTAATAATTGAAATATCTACATGTACATAGTTTTTATCTATGCTTTTTAATTTCTAGTCATATTTAATTTTTAATCCACAATTGTATTGTATGTATATATGGTACGAATAAATAATAAATAAATAAATATTGGGGTTTTACTGAATATTGAACATCATGCCAATCAATAACATTTTAAAGTTTTTTTTCAATAGTAATTATAGAAAAACACTACCAAAGAGAAGTTATTAATAGAGCCAAACAGGAAAATGTTTTTTGCCTTTTTATGCAAAATGTCATTTTGCCCATTACTGTTTTTTGGTATAGGCATCCATTTTTAACACTACCGCGGCCGATTCGTGGACAAACTATCCAGATCGTACAGGGTTGGACAAACACAATGCCTTGTTCAGCAGTAATTTTTAACTCACAAAGTATTTTACAGAAATGAAACATGGGTACTTAATTATTTATGAAATAATTCTTTATACAGTGTCAAATAGTTCTTAAATAAATTGTTATATAGTGTCAGATAATTCATAATAGATAAGATAATTCATTAAACAGTGAAAAAAATAAAAATGAAATGGAAAAAAACAACAACAAAAAACAAAACAAAACAAACCAAAACTAAGTAAAACAAAACAAAACAAACATTCAAAACGTATCTTTTTCAAAAATGCAAAGTCTGGTTGGCGCTGTATATATGTTTTATTATTATTGTTAGTTTGCGCTGTACATAAGTTTTATTATTATTATTGTTGGTTAGCGCTGTATACGTTTCATTATTATTATTGTTGGTTGGCGCTGTATACGTTTCATTATTATTATTGTTGGTTGGCGCTGTATACGTTTCATTATTATTATTGTTGGTTGGCGCTGTATACGTTTCATTATTATTATTGTTGGTTGGCGCTGAATACGTTTCATTATTATTATTGTTGGTTGGTGTTGTACATATGTTTTATCATTATTATTGTTGGTTGGCGCTGTACATATGTTTTATCATTATTATTATTGTTGTTGTTGTTGTTGTTATCAGGATGCGTACACGGACGAGGAGGGTTTGCTGCATATAGACCCCCAGCAGGATTACACTCTGGATGCCGGCCGGATTACTACCAGCGGAATATCTCTATCCTTCCACAGACTTTATGATACCTGCGATACTGATGACTACGTCATAGATGTAAGTATATCCACAGACTCTATGATACCTGTGATACTGATGACTACATCATAGATGTAAGTATGATACACAGACTCTATGATACCTGTGATATTGATGACTACATCATAGATGTAAGTATGATATACAGACTCTATGATACCTGCGATACTGATGACTACATCATAGATGTTAGTATATCCACAGACTCTATGATACCTGTGATACTGATGACTACGTCATAGATGTAAGTATATCCACAGACTCTGATACCTGCGATACTGATGACTACATCATAGATGTAAGTATGATACACAGACTCTATGATACCTGCGATACTGATGACTACATCATAGATGTAAGTATATCCACAGACTCTATGATACCTGCGATACTGATGACTACATCATAGATGTAAGTATGATACACAGACTCTATGATACCTGCGATACTGATGACTACATCATAGATGTAAGTATGATACACAGACTCTATGATACCTGCGATACTGATGACTACATCATAGATGTAAGTATGATACACAGACTATATGATACCTGCGATACTTATGACTACATCATAGATGTAAGTATGATACACAGACTATATGATACCTGCGATACTGATGACTATGTGATAAATGTAAGTATATCCACAGACTCTATGATACCTGTGATACTGATGACTACATCATAGATGTAAGTATGATACACAGACTCTATGATACCTGCGATACTGATGACTACATCATAGATGTAAGTATATCCACAGACTCTATGATACCTGCGACACTGATGACTACATCATAGATGTAAGTATATCCACAGACTCTATGATACCTGCGATACTGATGACTACATCATAGATGTAAGTATGATACACAGACTCTATGATACCTGTGATACTGATGACTACATCATAGATGTAAGTATATCCACAGACTCTATGATACACCTGCGATACTGATGACTACATCATAGATGTAAGTATGATACACAGACTCTATGATACCTGCGATACTGATGACTACATCATAGATGTAAGTATGATACACAGACTCTATGATACCTGTGATACTGATGACTACATCATAGATGTAAGTATATCCACAGACTATATGATACCTACGATACTGATGACTACATCATAGATGTAAGTATGATACACAGACTCTATGATACCTGCGATACTGATGACTACATCATAGATGTAAGTATATCCACAGACTATATGATACCTACGATACTGATGACTACATCATAGATGTAAGTATGATACACAGACTCTATGATACCTGCGATACTGATGACTACATCATAGATGTAAGTATATCCACAGACTCTATGATACCTACGATACTGATGACTACATCATAGATGTAAGTATATCCACAGACTCTATGATACCTGCGATACTGATGACTACATCATAGATGTAAGTATGATACACAGACTCTATGATACCTGTGATACTGATGACTACATCATAGATGTAAGTATATCCACAGACTCTATGACACCTACGATACTGATGACTACGTCATAGATGTAAGTATATCCACAGACTCTATGATACCTGCGATACTGATGACTACATCATAGATGTAAGTATATCCACAGACTCTATGATACCTGCGATACTGATGACTACATCATAGATGTAAGTATATCCACAGACTCTATGATACCTGCGATACTGATGACTACATCATAGATGTAAGTATATCCACAGACTCTATGATACCTGCGATACTGATGACTACATCATAGATGTAAGTATGATACACAGACTCTATGATACCTGCGATACTGATTACTACATCATAGATGTAAGTATATGCACAGACTCTATGATACCTGCGATACTGATGACTACATCATAGATGTAAGTATGATACACAGACTCTATGATACCTGCGATACTGATGACTACATCATAGATGTAAGTATGATACACAGACTTTATGATACCTGCGATACTGATGACTACATCATGGATGTAAGTATAATACACATTCACAAGAAATTGGTTATTGTTCAAATTTTGATTATCTTTATTTAAACCATGATTTTTATCTCTGCCACTTCTGCGATGGTGGAGCTATGGTGTTAGACCATGTGTGTGTCCATTCTTCAATAAAAAAACAAAACTTTACAACATCTCATTGCCCGTAGATCCAATGATATGATCTTTTTGGACGCCCTATTTTTGCAACATATTTCTTAATATATGTGAACAATAATCAGAAAGATACCAATTTGATATGTATACATTATCTTTTTTTTCTCGTATGAACGGCATTTGGTTTGCCGTTCATTACACCTGCGGTATCTAAAGAGCCAGAGAGGTCCAGAGGTGTTAGAATACCAACTTTCCATTGTTTTTATTTTCATTGTTTTTTCATTTATTTCCATTGTTTACCAACTTTCCATTATTTTCTAAAGTGATATATCATATGACTTCAGAATTATTTTCTATTTATTCAGGGAAAGACTGTTCTAAAAATAACAAACTACAGGCAGTCTCCTTCCAGTTTTTAGATACAACCTTTAAAAAAATGTTTTTAAAACACTTAATAATCGTGTACAATATTCAGAATGACAACGGTTTGATAGGTGTCCATTATCTTATGATGTTATCTTAAAAAAAAATCCTTTATTATAATGTTTCAGTATGAACACATCTTTGAACACATCTCCATTATCTGTCATTATCTTACCAGCAACAGCCTCTGAATATTTCTCTGAAAGTTGAATATATTTGTCAATAAGTGAACGAATCACTTTAGTTCTTATACAACGGCAAATATTGATAGAAAGGTTTTGTCATTTTTAGGCTGGCACAACACATTTGATATTTTTCACGGCCCCGGGACCTGTGATGTCAGTGCGTGGTGCCAACGTTACGTCATATAAACCCCTACTACAGAGAGTCCAACTCCTCAAAAGCCAACTTCCGGATCCCAAGTTCCCGGATGATACTTTCACATTTACAATGCATGTTGACAATGTAGGTCATAGTTTGATGTCAAGTTTTAAATGGTTCAGAATATGTTTTCAAGTGATGTCTAAAACCATATTCAAATACATAAAAAAGAAAAACTCGGCCATAAACATTTTTTAGTCATTCAATGTCATCTGCATTCATAGAAATATTTCAATAGAATGATAAATGTTGATTAAAAAGCAGGCTAAACTATCAGATAAACCATGTTTATATGTATGAACATTCAATGGTATGTTTTCAGCTCATAAATGTATACCTAGCTTTAGCACTACGATCAGTTTATGCTTAGTTGTAGCGCTATAAATATATTTTATTATTATTATTATTATTATTATTATTATTATTATTATTATTATTATTATTATTATTATTATTATTATTATTATTATTATTATTATTATTATTATTATTATTATTTGTATATACTTGTAACGCTTCCAGCGCTGATAATAAAACGATGTAAAATATAATTCTATCATGCATAGGTGAAGATTCCAGCACAGGAAACTACATACTGGTGCCAAGTCAAGCATCTCCCAGTCATGGAGCAAAAACACCACATAATCAGGGTATGATAATGATCCCCAAGCCATAATACATCGGCTGGTTATAAACTTTTAAGACAGATCTTTAAGCTTAGTTTGGGATTTTAAAGTTTAGTTTGGGAAGGATATGTTTGGGAAATACGTGTTTGATATTTTGCTAAAGGATTATCAATGTAAACTTGTGTTCAATCTTTCCATTATAAATATTATCTGTTGTTGTTTCTATCATCATCTTTAGACAGCATTGGCAACAAGAAAAAAATTAAACACATTGTTCCAGATTTATATAATGTACTTAATTTTGCCTTTAGTTTGAAGGTGCGATATCAGCGGAGAGTCAGGGCATAGTTCACCACCTAGAGGTGTTTCACTGCGAGGTCCCCAGGGGGCAGCACCTCAAGGAGTTTAACGGCCCCAGTCGCACTATGGGCGCAGAGAGGCCAGCGGGTTTGGAAGCTTGCAGGAAGGTCATAGGAGCGTGGGCCATGGGAGCCTTGGTGAATAGCATTTATACACAATTTGATCTGTTTGTATTAATGACTTTTTCATCACTGTTTAGGCTATATCAGGTCAGATAGAGGCATGTCAAAAGGACTTAATGCCCTACTCTTTTCGAAGAGTGATTAGGGATCTTTCTGTTGCATTATCACATAGACATGATAACACAGCCTTTGATAATAAATCATGGAGCACTGGCTTTAATGAGAAACAACTCAGTAGCAGATATCCACCTTTCTCGGTCATCACTGGGGGGATACTGGATTCGGTAACTGCAGTTACCGAATCAAAATGGCAGACCCTGCACCAGGTGAAAATCTCAGCAGCTTGTTTTGAGGGGTATATTGCATACTGTGCCACTGTTCTGTGTTCCTTGTTAGAGATAAAAGCAATATAATAATATCTCATGCAACAGGTGGGCAGGACAATGGCTTAAATGTCTGATTTAGGTCATGTTGTTTTGTCTTGAGATTCGGTAACTATGATCAGTGTATGTCTTAAGATTTGGTAACTGGGGTGTCATGATTTGGTAACTGCGCTATTGGTCCTCACTTATCAGATGCTTACTGAATACAATCATCATTGTTTATCACTGACAGGGACTTGATCTTAGAATATGGGCTTACTCCAAGTCTGACCATCCCATTTTCTTGGATTGTTATTTTACTTTACACACATATTAAGCACTTTACTATCCCAAAATAATTTCAGGTTATGGGATTGTATATAGATCTATCAACCAGCTGGTTCATGCATTCAGCATAATGGATATGCATGCCATTAAATTGTGGGGCAGAGAAGTGTACAACATATAACAAATGGTTCACTAGTTTATTTTGTTTCATTTGACACATATTTCAGTAGCTGAAAACATGGATGCCAATGAACAAAGTATTTAAGATAAATCTTGATGATTTAATCTATTATTTCCTGTACCACACCATATCAATAAAGTTGTATTTAAATGATCACTTGCTGTATGTTGTCACAAGCTTTAATGCTTTGATATTACCAAAGCACCATGGAATCTTTGCATCAAGTAGATGGTATGTATACATGTAGATACTCCTAGGATAGCCCCTGCTGGAGCTGTATGGGATTGATCAACTTGAGACTACATCTACATCTACATCTATAAGTTTACTCGGCAAAACCAATTGGCATCCCGCCAAGAGAGCACGGTTGCACTAAGGGGTGCAGCTGGTACACATCAGTTGCTTGTTGCCAACCTTTATACTCTGGTAAGGGAGTTCCTGAAGGATGCCGAGCTACCTGGTTCCAATGTAATTGATTGAGGGGGAAGATTATTCCAGTCAGTCACTGTCCTTGGAAAATAGCTGTATTTATAAGGGTCACAGCTTGTCGCAATTTCGATATAGTGATTTCCACGTAGGAGCTGATTTCATTTTGACATGTTCTGGAAGTTTCAAAGCTATTTCACCATGTATAGCCTTGTACAATAAAACCAGCCTCTGTGTCCTTCTTCTCCCTGCTAGTGAATCCTATTTTAGGTCTTCCAGGATTTTTGTTACAGTGCCTGTTTCTCTCTTCCAGTTGCCAGACACAAATCTAGCAGCTCGTCTTTGAACTGATTCTATGTGGTCTATATCTTTTTTGAGGTAAGGGTCCTACACACTTGATGCATATTCTAAGTGAGGGCTCACAAGTGTATTGTAGGCAGCCTCTTTGATATTTCCTGGGCACATATTGAAATTTTTTCTTACAAATCCCAGTAGTTGATTTGCTTTGCAGACAATGTTGTTGATATGTTCATCCCATTTCATATTTGTTTGGAGCTCAACTCCCAGGTAGGGATGATGTTCAACATGTTGGAAGTTGTGACCATTTAATGTATATTTTCTTGTATCAAGAGCTTCGCTTTTTTCTTGCTGCTCAGGGTGTAGCATTTCTGAGCATTGAAGTCCATTTGCCACGTACTTGACTATTCCTCCAGCATATTTAGGTCTTCTTGCAGTTTTACTGCATCATCGTCATTTTCAACTATTCTGTATAGGAGGCTCTCATCAGCAAAGAGCCTTATGTTTGAATATTTTAGCTTCTCTCCAATGTCATTAATGTAGAGTATAAATAGTAATGGTCCAAGTACGGTACCCTGAGGCACTCCAGATTTAACATGGACAAGGTCAGATTCATCACCATCTGTTCACGGTTTGTAAGCCAGTTTTTTTATCCATGAACCGACTTGCCCTAAGATTCTTTTTGCTCGAGCTTGTGATTCAGCCGTTCGTGGCAGACTGTGTCGAAGGCTTTACTAAAGTCGAGAATGAGCATGTCAACATTTTGCCCATCATTTCTAGCCTTGAGTATATCCTGTAAGGTTGTGATTAACTGAGTTTCACACGAGTGGCCTGTCCTGAATCCATGCTGAAAATTTACCAGGATATTGTAAAGTTAGCAGTGATTCATCATGTGTCTGACAATTATATGCTCCAAAATCTTACAGGGGACAGATGTCAAAGAAACTGGCCTGTAGTTTGCGGCACAACTTTTATCTCCTTTTTTAAAGACTGAAACTATATTTGCTGTGCGCCATGATTTTGGGACTTCTCCTTTGTCAAGTGAGTCTTGGAATATTTTTTGGAGGATTGGAGCTATTTCATGTGAACATTCTTTCAAGACTCTTGTGGGTATTTGATCCGGGCCATTGGCTTTTTTGGATCACCTTTGTCAGGAATATTTACCATGTTTTCAGTAGAAAAAACAGATTTGTACTGACGTGAAAGAACTTCTGCCTTGCCTTTACTGTCTTTCACTTCAATGCCATTTTCTGTTAGTGTTGGTACACCAACAGTATCTTTGCACCTGGATCTAATATAGTTCCAGAACCTTTTTCCCATTGATGGTCTACCGAATTCAATGTCAGGTAAATCAAGTAGCCCAAGGACATATTCATTGTGGGATTCTCTCAACTTAGGTTTTATGTGTTCCCTAAGGTTTCTGAATTTTCTACGGTCAGAATCCTTTTTAGTTTTTTTCAGCCTTGTTGTATAGTCTTTGTTTTCTTCTTATTTGTCTCTTGATTTCCTTTGTCATCCATGGCACATCCCATCTACCAGTTATTTTCTTAATAGGAATGTGTTATTGATGGACTCCATAAGCTTATCTGTGAACTTATTGTTCAGAGTTTCAACTGGGAGAATCCTTAACTTCATCTTCAAAAAAGACATGCATGTCTTGTTTTATTGCATTCATGTCTCCTTTTTATAAGCATACCTTGTGTATTCAATTTCAGCATTGAAACAAACTTTTGACAAGGAATATTAATTGTGTATTCAATTTCGGCATTGAAACAGACTTTTGACAAGGAATATTAATTGTGAATTATAACTCCATCAGCAATGGACTGGATAACACACATGAAGTTCTCCTTTCTACCCTGCTGATCCATAAGATCAAGGACTTTCATTAATTTGTCAGTCATAAATTTGCAAACTTCAGACTCTTTCACATAATCCCCTGCTTAGGAATATACCTTTTGTCCTTTTTCTTTTTCAGGTGCATTATAATCAACAGTTTGTTTAGAACTAATAACTTCTCTTGATCTTCGGCCACAGGCTCATCACAAAATGACTGAAATAATGTTGAAAGTGATGTAAAACTCCAAACAAACAAACAAAAAACTCTTGAACTTCAGAATATTTTTTGTACCATTTACCATTATATGGTTCACAGTTCTGCCCATATCTATTGATTATGGCATTGATTGTTTGGCCAAAGTGAACAGATCTATATATTTTGGTTTAGTGGTTTCATCTAATTCTTCTTTCCGAATGCTAAAAGGCAAATTTTGGTGGCTGGATTTAGCATGGTGGAATATATTTAGTTCTATTTTACCAGATTTTGTGCAATGGTAACACATAAAGGCTGAGCATGTCATATTATAGTTACAGTTACAATGAACATTGCAACCACTGGATTGCAACACATTATACATACCTGCAGTCATTATACAGAGCATATTGTTCTGGTAACTTTACTATTATTGTTTGCTTCTATTACTATTACTATTATTGTTTTCATCATACATTGCCACAACTCATCTGATTTCATCATACATTGCCACAACTCTTCTGATTTCATCATACATTGCCACGACTCATCTGATTTCATCATACATTGCCACAACTCATCTGATTTCATCATACATTGCCACAACTCTTCTGTAGGTTTATTAGAGTTGTGTCCAACTTTGTCAGAGAAAAAGGATCATATCGCTTCTCCCAGATTTTGGGACACATTCTAGGAGACATGTGTAACCCCTAATTAGTGTCTCAGAGCTCTACTAGGCAGTTCTGAACTTCATAGAAAGTGCCACGATGAATATATACTATTTGTTAGATGAAAATGGCTTCAACTCTACTCCCAGAATCTGGCCTCATATATGAATGGTCTTGTATATATTACAATGCATGTCTAGTAAACATGTCTAATCCCTATTCAGTGTCTAAAACGTAAATTATCTATGTAATGTATGGAATATGATTCTCATTGCATTACTCTTAAACATCCTTTCTGCACCATTTTATAGTTATAATTATTGCCATTTTATCATAGTTAAAGATTGTAATGTTGATACAATTGATGAATTCCTTGGATGCATATGTTTTTTTTATTGATGCAGCCGCTGACATACCCAATAGAGGCAGGGTACCCCATAGGGGGCAAGGATTTCTCCACCTACATCATGATGGAAGTCCACTACAACAACCCTGAGAAGGTTGCAGGTAATCACCAAGCCTTCTATTGGTCTAGTCATTAGTTTATTATTTTCTATTCCAAACTACTGAGCCAAGCATTGAATGTTAGTATTTGTTAGAAAGTATTACATATTAACTACAAATTAAAATAATGCATTTGATATCTTTCTTTTCACAGAGTTACAAATTAAAATATTGCATTTGATATCTTTCTTTTCACATAATGAGTGCACGATGAGTTCACAAAATAAATGTTATTATTTGTTAGAGAGTTACAAATTAAAATATTATAATTAATATTTTCTTTTTCTTTTTACATAATGAATGCATAAATGAAGATAGCTATTTCTGTGCAGGTATTGTAGACAATAGTGGGATTAAGTTCTATGTGACGCCCACCCTGAGGAAGTACGACGCGGGCACGATGGAGCTAGGCCTGGAGTACACAGACAAGATGGCCCTACCCCCGGGACAGGACCTCTTCAACCTCGTGGGCTACTGCATCCCACAATGCACACAGGTGGTAAGTGATAATCCATTTATCTATACTGACCAAGATGGCCCTCCCCCCCTCCAGGGCAGGACCTCTTCAACCTTGTGGGGTACTGCATCCAACGGGTGGTAAGTGAGACACGGGTGGTAAGTGAGACAAAGATGGTGAGATACGGGTGGTAAGTGAGACACGGGTGGTAAGTGAGACACAGGTGGTAAGTGAGACACACGTGGTAAATGAAACACAGGTGGTAAGTGAGACACGGGTGGTAAATGAGACACAGGTGGTAAGTGAGACACACGTGGTAAATGAGACACAGGTGGTAAGTGAGACACACGTGGTAAATGAGACACAGGTGGTAAGTGAGACACACGTGGTAAATGAGACACGGGTGGTAAGTGAGACACAGGTGGTAAGTGAGACACACGTGGTAAATGAAACACAGGTGGTAAGTGAGACACGGGTGGTAAATGAGACACAGGTGGTAAGTGAGACACACGTGGTAAATGAGACACAGGTGGTAAGTGAGACACGGGTGGTAAGTGAGACACAGGTGGTAAGTGAGAAACGATATTAGAGGAAACCATTTAACATTTAGGGGGAATAATTGATATTTCTCATCTTGAAGTACAGGATAAAGGTTATAGACGTTTTTGATTTAACGTTGTATGAATCTCACAATGGCCTTCAATATTTGCGTGCACGTGCACCAAATGATTCAGGAAAACCTCAGATATAAATGACACCTCTTATTCTGGATGTATCTGTAATTATAATAATGGGGTAAATGTTATCAACCAATACATCCCCATGAATTGTATAAATTGTAGTCAGAAAGCTTAAATCTAATTCTAAACAAACTAGAAGTAAAGATTTTTCAAAGTAGAAATAGAACTCAGTTAAAACATACAAGGTGGGCACTGTTTCCCATCTTTTAATTATTGACCAAGAAATCCATGTTTCACACTATCAAACAATTAGCAGTTGTATAGAATTCGTAATTAATATGTGTCTATCAGTGTTATAACAATTATATATTCTTAAGGGTCTTGGCAGCAAAGGAATCAAGATATTTGCCTCGCAGTTACACACACACCAGACAGGGAAGAAGGTCTACACAAAGCACTACAGAAATGGGATTGAGCTGAGGGAACTCAACCGAGATGACCACTACAGTCCTCACTACCAAGAAATCAGAAAGCTCCCCAAACATGTACATGTCATGCCGGTAAGTGTCACAAACACTGTTAGGCCGGTAAGTGTCACAATCACTGTCAGCCCGGTAAGCATCACAATCACTGTCAGGCCAGTAAGTGTCACAATCACTGTCAGCCCAGTAAGTGTCACAATCACTGTCAGCCCGGTAAGCATCACAATCACTGTCAGGCCAGTAAGTGTCACAATCACTGTCAGCCCAGTAAGTGTCACAATCACTGTCAGGCCGGTAAGCATCACAATCACTGTTAGGCCGGTAAGCATCACAATCACTGTCAGGCCAGTAAGTGTCACAATCACTGTCAGGCCGGTAAGCATCACAATCACTGTTAGGCCGGTAAGTGTCACATTCATTGTCTTGCCGATCTGCATTCATTGTGTCGTATTCATTGTAATGTCAGTAAGTGTCAAATTCATTGTAATGTCAGTGTCACATTCATTGTCATGTCAGTAAGTGTCACATTAATTGTCATTGACATATTAAATAATTGTTTGTCAAATAATTGTATATTTCATCACCATTAACACAAAATGAAGTAAAATGTATCCTGTTTCAATATTACTTTCTCTAGTTAAAGCAAAAATGTACAATTTAGAGGTACTTTCCCTTTTAGTAAGTTTGGAGTCCTCTTTTCAATACTTGTTGGATGTTATGACGGGGCAGTATTCACACGTAATCATTTTAGTTTTGATTACATTTTCCACAGATAATAAATATATAACTTTCTTAGATTGTATATTTATATCTTATTTAAGATATGCAGGTTTGGCTGATTACTCAATAATGTTTGTTTTGCAGGGGGATATGTTGACCACAACTTGTGAGGACACCACCAAAAACAAGGAGGAAATAACATTGGTAAATCCACCTTTTATACTGAGTCACTTCACATACCAAATGTACTTCTTAAAGCATTTATAACTCAAACTTTTGAACTCCATGTGCAATCATGCATATGTGTCACGCTCACCAAAATATCATCCAACCAAACTCAAGTCATCAGTAGAAATAACAGACAGAGGCACATAACGTTTTTACTGTGTGACGTTTTTACTTGAAGTAACATTTGAATGGCTTTAAAAATAAAACTCCTATTTCTTTGCATTTCAATATTCAGTCATCTGCATCTTTAAAAAATGAGCTCATAGAGTCTTTATTCATCAAAATCCGTTCAAAATTAACAATATTAGAGAAATTTTAAATTTTGAACCCATCTGCAAGGAATATTAGAGGAAATTTTTGATATGTTAAGCTATTTTGAAACAATATCTATAATAGTAACTTATTGCTGGTTAATTCATGAAAGTACATATTATACCACATTGAAAAAACTGTAATGATGAAAATAAAATGAAAATAAAGTCTGTCAATTCTGAGATTTATTGACAACCTAAATTTGGCTAGAAATAGCTTGAATGTGGTAGGTGTATGAAAGATGAATATTGACAGTTTCATACATATAAGATATGTGTATTTTCAGAAAATAACCTGCAATAAGTTGCTGTAATCATAATTGTACATACAAAATGATAATAAATTCTCAAGGTATGTGGAAAAGTGCTAAATTGGCAATAGAAGAAACAACAGGTAATATGAAATATATTAAATGTAGACACAAATGGATTACCTCATTGAAAAGCTGATTTCGTTTTGCAAATATTGAAATATTTTATTTTTTCTTCAATAAGAGGAAGGTGCTAAAATTAGTTCTTGAATATGTATAAACATTGGAGAATGTGTTCTATTTTTGGCGCCATTTATTCTGGGAGAAAGTGACACAATGTACCCACTGCAATAGGAAGTATTGTACTGCACATTTCATGTTCAATGTCTCCCATTACTAGTGACACACAAACTGAGACGCTGACCGATCAGTACAAAACAGAATCTGTCTGAAAAATGTTTTATTTTTATGAATAGTCTTCTCTCTCATATCAGTCTCTTCCTCCAGGGTATAATGCTGCGCACAGGATCGGTCGCAAGCCATCAGTATTCATAAAAATCTGGCTGTCCAATGATTAGTGGATGAATATAAATAGATTTGTTTTGTACTGGCAGTTGTATTGATAGATCAGGTTATGTGTCAGACACCCGATTACAGTTTCTAACCTGATGTTGGTCAATTCAGATTTGATGATATCGTTATGAGCAAAGCACGTATTTATAGAATTTTAGAAAATATATATATATATATATACATCAGTGATGAGATAATTGTTTATATATTCGTAGGGAAGGTGTTTTATGAGTGATGAGATGTTTATGTATTTGAAGGTAAGGTTTTTACATCAGTGATAAATTATTTTTAGGTAGGGTGTTTTATGAGTGATGAAATATTCATATATTTATAGGGAGGCTTTTCCATCAGTGATGAGATGTCTATATATTTATAGGGAGGCTTTTCCATCAGTGATGAGATAGTTATATATTTGTAGGGAGGCTTTTCCATCAATGATGAGTTTTGTTTTGTTTTGTTTGTTTGGGGTTTTACATCACTTTCAACATTATTTCAGTCATTTCGTGATGAGACCTACTTTTAGCAGATATAGTGCTGCCTCACTGAATTGTCATGTCACAGGTCCTTGGCATGACAATCCACCCGGTCACAGATTTACAAGGACAACAGGTTAACCCTTTGGCACAGGCCTCAGCTCATGTGTGAAATTGTATCATGAGTTCAATCTCGGCACGGCCGGGGTTCGAACCCACGACCTTTGGATCACCACAGAGGAACTGGTGCTAATAAGCTGGCGCTCTAACCAACTGCGCCACGTCCCGTGGCCTTCAATGATGAGATGTCTATATATTTATAGGGAGGGTTTTATATATTTACAGGGAGACTTTTCCATCAGTAATGAGATGTCCATATATTTATAGGGAGGCTTTCCATTAGTGATGAGATGTCCATATATTTATAGGGAGGGTTTTATATATTTACAGGGAGACTTTTCCATCAGTGATGAGATGTCTATATATTTATAGGGAGGCTTTTCCATCAGTGATGAGATGTCTATATATTTATAGGGAGGCTTTTCCATCAATGATGAGATGGTTATATATTTATAGGGAGGTTTTTCCATCAATGATGAGATGGTTATATATTTATAGGGAGGCTTTTATATATTTACAGGGAGGCTTTTCCATCAATGATGAGATGTCCATATATTTATAGGGAGGCTTTTATATATTTACAGGGAGGCTTTTCCATCAGTGATGAGATGTGTGTAAACTATGTACATTACTACCCCAGAGTGGAGTTAGAGGTCTGCAAGAGTTCTATCACCACCTCAGCACTCTACCGCTTTTTCTCCTTTATGAACCAGTAAGTAAATTTCTCCAATATATGGTCAGACTTTTGTGATGTCTCTGAAGCAAAATTCCAGTTGTTATATTTTAACATTTGACACTCGTCTGTTATTTATGACAGGTATCAACTATTTCATAACATCCATATCAAGTTTAAAAAAATTAAGAAACATTTGATTAATTGAACAAATTGACTCATTATCACATAAATGAAAACATTTCACCATGGATATTAAATAGATAATAGACCAATGGTCTAGCTGACACAACTAAATGATATGTTGATTGACACAAGTATTATATACACAGGTGATAATACGATGAGGGTAATTTAAATAACCATCATCCAAAAATGTAAAGTGACCCTTATTTTTAGTTTTTCTATATATTTTCTATAAGTTAGTAATTTCGACATTTATAGATCTTTTGTATGGATTTTCAACCTTGTTTTGTTGTGGTAGTCCGAAATTGTATAATTTAACACAAACCATAGCATTTTGCTCAGTCATAGAAAAAAGATTGGAAAAAGCATAGAGCTACAGCGAAAAAATGTATGTATCATTGAATATCAGCTCATAGTCCAAGTAGCATTCCTTTAAATAACACAAATAAGAGATGTATGCATAATATGGTATGCTTTTCAGATACCTTGGGCAAGGAACATCCCCTGAGATGGGAATATCTGACAATTACAAAGCCATAGACTGGACGCCAATGAATGTGAGGATGCTCAACACATTGTATGAATCAGCCCCTCTCTCCATGCAGTGCAACCAGTCAGATGGAAACAGGTTCCCAGTATGTATTATTTCACAGGCATCAAATACGTTTTTCCACCACACAATGTAGATGGCGCCACGCCCATTTCTCAATGACGTCATTATGTAATATACATGATGACTGATGTCATGAAAGGCAAATGAACAATATTACATAATCAATTATATTATATATCGTTAACAGCAAAGCACCAAATTGTCTTAACTGTGACTGAGCATCATATTATATTTATTGATATTTTGATGTATTATTTCACAGGCATCAAATACGTTTTTCCACCACACAATGTAGATGGCGCCACGCCCATTTCTCAATGACGTCATTATGTAATATACATGATGACTGATGTCATGAAAAGCAAATGAACAATATTACATAATCAATCATATTATATATCGTTAACAGCAAATCACCAAATTGTCTTAACTGTGACTGAGCATCATATTATATTTATTGATATTTTGATGTATTATTTCACAGGCATCAAATATGTTTTTCCACCTCACAATATTGATGGCGCCACGCCCACTTATCAATGACGTCATTCTGTAATATACGTGATGACTGATGTCATGAAAGGCAAATGAACAACATTACATAATCAATTATATTATATCGTTAACAGCAAAGCAACAAATTGTCTTAACTGTGACTGAGCATTATATTATATTTATTGCCATTTTAGCACATTACTTTTGGGCCCAAAATAACGTTACATATTTTGGTATATTATGTAATGACGTCATTGAGGAGTAGATGTGATGTCATCAAAATGAGGGCGTGGCATTTCTTATAGTGTTGGAAAGAAAAGCGTATTTGATGTCTATGATTATGTCTACCACTTCTCTGCAATATCAAGATTAAATGTTAAATGTTCTCCTATGTGGATTGAGGTGTGGCGGAATGAAGGTGTCTGTACACCTATAAAGTGGCAGTCTCACTGTAGCGGATGAAAGCAGATGGGAAAATTGGGTGCAACTCATCCACTCGACCTCTTCGCTACAGTGAGACCAAGCCTTAAAAATCCATTTTTCTATGTAATCTCAAATTATATATTATTTATTTCACACTTGAATAGACAACATTTTCCTCTTACTTTTCGATTCTTTGTTGATTGTTTTAGCTGATTAGAGTAATATCATTATAAATGCATCCATTGCATTTGATATTGAACTGAGTTTTGTAAAGATACCTGAAATATACAATATTTTTGTTCTATATTTCTTTTTAGGGACACTGGGAAGACCTAGAAATACCGGAAATAAAATTTCCGATGCCTCCGACTAGTCGTCCATGTTTGCAGTGATCCCGGCATGCTTCAGCCTGGAATCAGATATATTTAACACATGTTTAAATATCTCTGCTGGAATACAATGTCACTATCTTCACAAGAGGATCCTTGTAGCTGTTAAATACATGTAATAAAATGTAGTATATGATATAAGATTCATTAATTTGGAGCTTGTCAAAAACATGGAGAACTATACAATTTGAAATTCAGAGAGGAATATGGATGCACATGTTAAAGAAAATTAAAGATGGCAGCCAGTAATTTAACATAGAAACTAAATATATAAATCAAGATGTGGGCTTGATAAGAGAAATATATCATTTATTTTTTGTTATTTCAGTAAAATCTCAAAGGGTTACCTTTCAGATTTTTGATTTATAATTTAACAAAACCCTTTCATATTGTTATGCTTGTTAAAGCCAAAGAAAACGTGGACAAAAGAATTTTTTCCGCTAAAGGTTAATTCGGATATTTCCAATGGGCTGCTGCGTTCGCGTCAGTGTGGAATAACTTAAGTTTAGGGTGAATCAATGAATATTATGTTTAGAAGTGTTAACAATAGTGACACTAATGAAAAAAAGATATATTTATATATATAATTTCTGTCAGCATAATATAAAAGTAACATAGCTGTGATAGTGATAAATTGTACATTTAATTGACTTTGCTAAACAAAATAATGTAACTGAATACTTTTTCAGTGAAACATTGTTCATTTAAGACATGTGTAAAGAAATAAATATGACTCCATAATGATTTCAATGACCTTAAAAGTTTCTTATTCTTAATCTGTTTTTGTGTGCAGCTCTTAGAGTAGTAATGTTATAATATAGACTATATAATAACATACTGTATACTATATTGATCAGAGACGACAATGGCTAATGTGTATACGTCAGTTATTTGTGTAGATGCATTCGATTCGTACTCTCGTGATCTTAGTTTCCCAGTGGGTTTGCAGTGTGTGTATATTGTTTACTTGTAGCTCACTGCACGTGCTAGTCAATGACGTCTTTGATTTACGGCAACTTCAAAATGATGAGAAAATATAAATATCATTTTCAAAAAGGAAGCTGTATTCAAATTCTTATTTTTTAAAAAGGCTTTCTTGTCATGATTTTTAAAAAAGATTTTCTTGTCATGATTGTTATCTTAATTTTTTACATCATTCCTTGAATCATCTGGTTATTTTGTGATATTCACTGTGCCTTAATAATGATACAATGAGCGCACAGCCAGATATTTATGAATACTGATGATTTGTGACCGTTTCTGAGTCCAGCTTAATACCTTTAGAAGCAGGGACTGATATGAAAGAGACGTCCTGTCCTGGAGGATAGGAATTTACTTGATAATTTCTATTATTTTTTCCCCATGTATGGTACTGAGATTTATTTAGAGCTCGGTGTATATATGGCATTCCGCAAAGGACCACCACATCTCAAGATATCTCCTTTACATTTGTTATTCAGTGTCTTCAGTCTTCCCATGCTTACCATAGGAATCTCCGCACCAGCATTCTCCTGAGTTTTGTAAACCAAAATATGCAAATCCTCTGCACAGCAGCATACAGGCGCCAGGTGTCAGTCCTTCACCTCTGGAGACTGGCATGTCACGGGATATCATATCATCAATAAAACAGCCCATATAGTGAAAAGAGTTTTCTGAAAATATAACATTTAATTTATTCAGTGAACTCATATATCTCAAACGGCAGAATACTGCTTAAGGTTTACAGCAGAGGCAAAAATGCCACTTAGTGGAAAGGTTAGTGAATTTTTTTGCGTAAAACAATATTATTGAACAATATTATTGAAAATAATTGACTTTATGGGAGCGAGTGAACAAGAAATGGGATGCCATTGCTATTTTTAATGTGCAAGCGCGCTGAGTCATTCTTTCCATTCCAACTCTCATAAGGTAAAGACGTGTAAAATAAGTCACTCAGTGTTGGGAACAAATCTACAGTTGGCCACCTCCTACCCACCACCTCCAAGGTCAGGGCAAAGTAGCCTCCCCAACATAGGTAGGGTAATTGGGGAAATAGAGTGGGGTTGAGGATTATCTGTTCTACACCAATTCTGAACTAACCTTTTTTATGTTACACAAAAGGCATAAAAATGCATCACAATCATGACAAAATTTAACAAATTTCCTGACAGTTATGTGTATAATTGGACTGTAGACTGCTTTAAAAAGCAGTTGAAGACTCATTTGTTCAGAGAGCATTACTTACGCAAGCGCCATGAGCAGACGGGGTCTGAAATAGCTCTATGGAAAATTATTTATTATCATTATTATTATTATTATTATTATTATTATTATTATTATTATTATTATTATTATTATTATTATTATTATTATCATCATCATCATCATCATCATCATAATCATCATCATCATCATCATTATTATTATTACTATTACTATTACTATTACTATTATTATTATTATTATTATTATTATTATTATTATTATTATTATTATTATTATTATATCAGTGTATTAATTATGATGATGTAAATTTTACAGTAAATCTTAAATGTTTTAAGGGTAATGTTTTAAAATGAATGTGGATAGCGACATACTGTTTATACAGTAAATCTTTAATGTTTTAAGGGTAATGTTTTAAAATGAATGTGGATAGCGACATACTGTTTACAAAATGGATCAAGAAATAAAGTCTGGATTACTCCTCATGATGCAGTCTTAAAATTACGCAAAAATCTAGTCCAAATTAAGTTTTATTCTTTTATGTGTAACCGAGGTGTTGGGAACAAATTTAGAGCGTTTTATTTTCTTTAAAAGTCGCTATATAAAGATTAAAGAAATCAACTTTTAATTCTGGCCATTGTTCACCAAAGAGCATCGCTCAGAAACCACTCAGATTGGCTGCGAATTACTGCCCAGCTTTGTTGCGAGCGTCAGGAATGACGCGATTTAGCATCCAGCTGTGTTTTGAGGACAGCTTACACAGTCTGGATCGAGCCGCCCTCCAACGGCCAATTGCCATTGCAATTTGCCTCACTTAATAGTTGTTTCTATATGCACAAACTTTTGTATTACCAATCTGAGTACAATTTAAGAAAAAAATAAAGAAAAAAATAAGTAAGACAGACCGTTACATGAAAATTGTTGGATCTGGTGAGCCAGCACCAAAAGGCAGCTTGTACAGAGGTTATAGGTTCACCACATCGCCCTCTGGTGGAGTTTGATTATACTGCTATGATGGGGGTGGCCCAAATTAAACAAGATGTTTGTGATTGATAATGCCATAGCATCTCCAATACAGAAGAACAGCAGTCATAACATGTGATGACGTCACTATCAGTCAACCAGAAGAGAGAAGATGGTCTTACCTTTCTGCATTGTATTTGGACATTTTCAAATTTAACAATGCAATAATGCGTGCAAACAATTCTGTGTTGTAAAGACAAAATGATCGACACCAAAACTAACCTTGATAGGTGCAAAAAGGAATATCACAATATTGAACTACTACATCTGGGTCTGTTGTGTAACACCAAGGTCTGGTGTCAGGAGACATGTGATCAATTCTCAATCTGCAATAGTTGGCGGCATCAGATAAGGTGGCATCCGGTAAATGGTATACCTCTGTATCATGTACATGCGGGTACTGTTCATCCCATCTCTGACATATTCATCCATCAATAGAAGTGTTTAAGGTTCCAACATAGCTTGATCCAGTTGTAGTGGATATGCAAACATCATTTGTTGCAGTTGTATCTGTAAAAAGATATTGAGATATTGAGATAATCGAGCCTGGCTTTGAATTACAGCACCAACTGCTCGCTATCTTAAGCATTTGTTGATATCATGACTGTTATTGATATTATAACATTTACCAATCACATTTCTTGGGCTTTGTGTAATTCAATAACAATAAATTGTGAGTCATCCTAAAACAAATCTTGCATCTTATTTTCCATATGTAAGGCCACTTACATTTCACATGTAAAATCAAAGATTAGCTTTATCGTCTGTCTATGGGCAAAGTGGACAATATGGTAAAATAGGTACAAAATCATCATTGCTCACCTGGCTGTGGGCAGAGGGGACAATATGATCAAATAGTCGCATACAAAATCATCATTACTCACCTGGCTGTGGGCAGAGGGGACAATATGATAAAATCGTCGGGTACAAAATCATCATTACTCACCTGGCTGTGGGCAGAGGGGACAATATGATCAAATAGTCAGGTACAGAATCATCATTACTCACCTGGTTGTGGGCAGAGGGGACAATATGATCAAATAGTCGCATACAAAATCCTCATTACTCACCTGGCTGTGGGCAGAGGGGACAATATGATCAAATAGTCAGGTACAAAATCATCATTACTCACCTGGCTGTGGGCAGAGGGGACAATATGATCAAATAGTCAGGTACAGAATCATTCCAGTGGAATCTGACTGACCGATTTTGAACTGTGAGTCTAGGACTGGATTCTCTTAGTGAGATACGGAGCTCGTGGGTTAATGACACTGTATACATTTAGGGTCCATTCTCCAAAACTACATGAAGATATTCATAATGATTGGTCACAATTAAATGAGCTTAGAAAACCAATATGATTATTTCTGAATATGACTCTGTGACTATGAAAAATAATTGTCCCAACTGGTATTCAATCCCCAGACCTTAGGCATGGGAAACATTCCACATACTGTACAAACAGCAGCACTGTACAAACTTAGATAACCAGGAACGTCATGTTCAAGAATATATTTGTTTTTCTTTGTGTCTGCATTTTATAATCTAACTCAAAGTAAATTTCAGATATATTAATGTAAATCTAGGAATTATAGTCTGCAGAGATGACATAAAATATTCATTCAAATTTGAAATGTTTCCATATTTCATTATTGCAATTTAATTTTAGATTTTAGATTCATATCAATATATACTGATATGCCAACATGATTATAACGCAATTATTCAGTTTCAATTCTTTACCGTTAGCTGCCTGGGACAACGGTATTCCACCTAACCTCCCACAAGACGTTTTGATCTAGTTTTGTAGGTCATTGTCTTACCTGAACTTAGATCACTTTCCTGATCTAACCTACTGATCTAAACACATAGATCACACCTCCTGATCTAATACAACTGATCAACTCCGGCCAGTAGACCCTGGTCTTTTCTAACACATTAAATCAAACAGAACTCTGGCCGACCCCCAGTTTTCTATACAGCAGCGGCAATCAAGGCCGTTTATCTCACTACACTTGGTGGACAATTCTTGTACTTTTTTTACAAGAAATTAGACTAAATAATATCAATTCCCTCAATCTGCCCCACAAAACCACTGGAGCGTTAATTATTGAACATTACCCTACCACTCTTGACATTGTCTATATACGATTTCACAGCTTTTTCTTGAGCCCGCATATGTATTGTTCTAACCCCTCACGCTACACACTCTACACATTACTGACCTGCAATTTCACTTCATTCTCAGCTTGTTTGTTTGTTTGTTTGTTTGGGGTTTTACATCACTTGCAACATTATTTCAGTTATTTCGTGATGAGACCTACTTGTAGCAGATATAGTGCTGCCTCACTGAATTGTCATGTCGCAGGTCCTTGACATGACAACCCACCCGGTCACAGATTTACAAGGACAACGGGTTAACCCACGACCTTTGGATCACCACAGAGGAACTGGTGCTAATAAGCTGGTGCCCTAACCAACTGCGCCACGGCCCGTGGCCCCTCTCAGCTTGTTAGCCGAACAGTCATCATGTCCACAAAAGAAAATAAAGAAAACACGCCAGCCGGCCCGTCCCTGTGGAGTGCCATAGCGAAGGGAGACGCACGTGGCAATGACATTTAACCAGTTGCTGGGCCCTCGAAAGCGGGAGAATTAGCTGCTTTACGGGATGCCAATGATAGGCTGACAGTACTGAACAATGCCACAAATGCGACAAATACTCGCCTCAGCGAACAGGTCCTCAAGATTACCGCGGAGAAAACGAATTTGGAACTTGAGAAGGCTGCCAGTGCTGCTGAGCTGGCCAAATCAGAGCAAGCGGTGGCCGAACGTGAAGAGGTTATCGCCACATTCATGCCTAAACGGGCCACGGGCCGTGGCGCAGTTGGTTAGAGTGCCAGCTTACTAGCACCAGTTCCTCTGTGGTGATCCAAAGGTCGTGGGTTCGATCCCCGGCCATGCCGAGATTGAACTCATGATTCAATTTCCCATACGAGCTGAGGCCCGTGCCAAAAGGGTTAACCCGTTGTCCTTGTAAATCTGTGACCGGGTGGGTTGTCATGTCAAGGACCTGCGACATGACAATTCAGTGAGGCAGCACTATATCTGCTACAAGTAGGTCTCATCACGAAATGACTGAAATAATGTTGAAAGTGATGTAAAACCCCAAACAAACAAACAAACAAATCATGCCTAAACCCAGTGACGTTTCCATTGACATGTCTGATGAAGATACCAGCAAGGAGGAACCTACCTCCGGGAAATCCGTCTTGGTCGTTCTTCCACGCAATGGCCAGGAAGCTGAAATCTCGTCGGGGCTGCTCCGTACCGATGTACGCATCCATTCCACGGCTGAAGGCCTGGACCACGTGGCCAGACGCTCGAGCAGAACTGCAACTACTGACCATATATTCCTCTTTCCTGATATCAGTGCCTTCCCGTCGGGACTCAATGGCATGGCTTGCTACCGGGCTCTTTTCGCCAATATTAAGTTTATACGCTCAAAGGGCCCCACAGTTACAATTCTAACACCACCTCCCAGCAAAGACGCCATCATCCGGTCTAAATGGCTCGCTGTCACTGGCCTGCTATCTTCGCTCAAGATGACTGGGGTAAACTACTTACGACTGCCTCTCTTCTACGAAATGAGCATCTTGGCCTCTTTGAATCCTGACGGCACGCTTTTGGAGAAGTCTATTACGGCGATGCAACATCAACTAAACTCTCTACCTATCCCCGAGAAAGCGGAAAAAACTGAACCACCAAAAGAAACGGCGCTCCTCCCAGACGAAACTACATCCGTAAACATACCTGCTACCAGTCCCTCTTCTAAATCCTCCTCCCCAGCTGCAAACAAGAAGAGGAAAATCATCCCAGAGGAGATAACGGTTATTTCCTCCGATCTTGCGGGAAGGATAATCGGGAAAGGTGGTGCCAACATCCGCCGTTTCCGCGATGACATCGGAGTACAGATAAAAGTACACACAGTAAAAAATGGTGACGAGAAGATCAGCCTACTCACGTTTGGGGGCAAGCGTGAAGCTGTTCAACATGTTCGTGATGAAATCGCTAAGTACTCCAGAGACATTAACACGGTTTTTGACCCGGAAAAGTCCACTACCTATGAACGGAACGGTTATCCTATGAACATTTTAAATGTGCATAATATCATAAATGAAAACTGTTCCCGTACACACTGCTATAAGAAATCTATGGACGTTAATTTTCTTACTAGAAATCAGAAACTCTCTCATCTTTGTTTATGTACGTGCCTTGTCGGCACTTTTTCTCTGTGTGAAAATAAAAACAATTCTATTTCTATGCAACCAAAAACGAATATTATATACTCCAACTACAACCCCTACTCAAATGAACCACCCACAACCAAGTCCCATGCTACCACCTGTGTCCTATGCAGGAACCATGCAAATATCTCACTCATGACAAATTCCTTATTAAAAATTGATTTTAAACAGCTCCCTATATTCTCGACCAACTTGTAAAATGTAAAGTCCCGTATTACCTTTTCTACACACAAAACCCCTGCCAACTGATTACACAACATCCTGAATCTAATATCCCACCCGATAGCATTATTTATCAAATAAATGGCTCCGGCGTGAACATACCTACTGCTCCTCTCGTTTTAGCCTACCCTATCTCCAATCTGGGTAAATTACCACTGCATTACCGTAAAAAGGTTCTGTCTAACTGTGAAAACACGGGTTCTAGTGGTAATTCAACTTGCAATACACATCCCCAGTCACGGATGTGTATTGCGCCTATTGCGGATAAATCTCTGTCTTGCTGTTCTAACACAACATGCTTTAACATGCTGACACACGAGCCTGCCCCAACACCAATCGTAATACACGTTCCCGGCCGATGACTTACATTGGGGGTTGTTCACCAGCTTGCTCGTCTGACGCAACGCGCTCGAGTGGCACATAAGCTACTGCTATAGGGGCCAAATCAATTTCGCTTGCCTCTGCTAATAAACTCACAATTGGCTCCTGTAATGCCCAAAGCATCCAAGGTAAGGTCCTTCTGGTGAAAGACTACTTATTTGAGCACAACCTGGATGCCCTGTTTGTGACAGAAACATGGTTACATGATATCAATGAAGAGAAGGTAAGAAATGAACTCGAGGTTGGTGCACTCAAATTTCGATCATTCCCTCGCATTGGACACCTGGGCGGTGGCCTGGGTTTGTTGCGACGTGAGGAACTCCCCTTTGAAACCAACAGGTTGACCCAACCTAAGGTCAGGACTATGGAGCTTCTTGAAGCATCTCTGCTAATCAAAGGAAAGAAATTCACCTTTGTAGCAATCTACAGGCCTGAACCCTCAGATGGGAATAGGTACACATACTCTGAGTTCTATGACGAGTTCACCCAACTGGTGGCCCATTATGGTTCTTTTAGTCACAAAGTCATCTTTTTACGTGACTACAATTTTTTTTCATGTCAACAAACCTAATAAACCTGATGTCATTAAGTTTAATGACATTCTATCTACCTTTGACATGAACCAGTGGGACCATGAACCGACCCATAAGCTGGGGAATACCCTTGATCTCATCATCACTTTCAAAGGGAACAAGTTTCTTAAGAGCCACTTGGTAGATGAGTACATATTGGATCACAAAATGATTAAGCTATACCTAGGTATATCACCCCCCAAACCCCCAAAAATCGATCAGGTACAGGAACTTTAAGGGACTGGACCTTCAGTCCCTAAGGAATGATATCAAATCTCTAGCCGGTGCAACAGCAAAATGGGAACACCTATCCTTGAGCGACATGGTAGATCACTATGACAAGGAACTCACATCACTCATGGATAAACATGCTCCTATCAAGGTTGCCAAGGTCACTCAGCGCAAACCTGTACCTTGGATGAGTGACCAATTAAAGCTGGAAAGGTCTCTCAAGAGGAAGCTTGAGAGGAAAATGAACAAGACTGATTCTCAGATTGATAAAGACTTATACAAGTCTCAGAGAAATAAGTATAATTCCTTGCTGAAATCGGCTCAATCCACATATTTTTCCAACCTGGTTGAGGAAAATAAACATGACCCTAAAAAACTTTTTAGAGTCATAGACACAGTCATGCACAAGAAAAAGGACACACCAATGCCCCAAACCGACTGTGATGTCACTCAGGCTGAGAAGTTTAACACATTCTTTCTAGAAAAAATAGAAAGAATTCGCCAAGAAATTGACAGGGCTCCACTCGGCCATAGTCCGCCACCAGGTGACACTACGAATAATAGTACAGCATGTCTGGAGAGGTTCATACCTTTAACCATAGATGACGTGCGAAAATTGGTCAAGAGGTCTGCAAAGAAGTCATGTGAGCTGGATCCTATTCCAACCTGGCTCCTACTTGACCTCCTAGATGACCTCTTACCAATAATTACTTCCATCATAAATAAATCACTGATGGAATCGGAAGTATTGGAAAATATGAAGATAGCCATCATAACACCCCTGTTGAAGAAACTTGGTCTAGAACTGGTTGAGAAAAACTACAGGCCCGTTTCAAACCTGACATTTATCTCAAAACCAACTGAGAGGGCAGTAGCCGACCAGTTAGTCCCTCATCTTGTAAGGAATGGCCTTACTGACAAGTTCCAATCTGCCTACAAGGAATATCACAGCACTGAAACTGCTTTGTTAAAGGTGCAAAATGATATCTTGTGTGACAACAAAAGGTCAGTCATCTTGCTGTTGCTGGACCTCTCTACTGCCTTTGACACCATTGACCATCAAATCCTATTTGATAGACTGGAGGCTAGATGTAATGTCAAAGGTCACGCCCTCTCCTGGATTCGGTCATATCTAAGGAACAGGAAACAATGTTTGAAGGTGGGGACCCATAGGTCATGTCTGAAGTCCATAAAATATGGAGTGCCACAGGGCTCAGTTCTGGGTCCCATACTGTTCACCATTTACATGACACCCCTCTCTGACATTCTGGCCAAATATGCTCTGAGCTATCATATCTATGCAGATGATACTCAGATCTACATCCCTGTTAACCACATTTCCACTCATCAAGGGGATATAAGCAGACACAAACTTGAGGAATGTTTCTATGAGGTCAGAAATTTCCTTATATCTAATAAGATGAAGATAAATGATGGAAAGACAGAGATGCTCATATGTACTGACAAGTACAATACTGCAACCCACAGTAGTATCCCAGACACAATCAGAGTTGGTGGCTCTGATATTGCTCCTAGTGAGTCAGTGGTGGATCTTGGTATCACATTTGACTCCAACAAGGACATGAAGGCTCAGATCAGAAAAATGTGTCAGAAGGGCTATTATCATATCAGGAACCTGGCAGCCATTAGACATTGTCTAGACGAGAAGACTGCTGTAACACTTACCCATGCTTTTGTTACATCTACTCTGGATTACGGTAATGGCCTGCTGGCTGGTCTTCCTAAAACTGACATTAGAAAGCTGCAATACCTCCAAAACTCTGCAGCACGTGTTGTAGGAAAAATTAGGAAATTCACATTTCAGGAAAACTACAGGAATTGCACTGGCTCCCTGTACATGCGAGAATAGACTTCAAAATCCTTCTCCTAACCTGGAAGGCCCTAAATGGTAAGGCTCCGCCTTACTTACGTGATCTACTCCAAATCAAAGATGGGGAACGCTGTCTAAGATCCAACGATGGCACTCATCTACAAGTACCTAAGACCAGGCTAAGGACAGTGGGTGACAGGGCCTTTTCATCTGCTGGCCCTAGACTTTGGAACTCCTTGCCTACTGAAATTAGGACAAGTACTTCAGTCTCCTCATTCAAGAATAGACTGAAAACTTACCTCTTCAGGACACATGTCTTGAACACAGCGCTATGAACAGACCTTGTCTGGTATCAGCGCTATACAAATTTTATTATTATTATTATTACTGATAAATGGGTCAATGACCAAAGTGAACTTGAGCTCCCCCCTTAAAATTGGTAATTAAGTCCGATTTGGTTTTAAAATGATACTATCACAGTATCTGGCGTTGTCATTGGTTGAGCACATCATTAATATATGTTTCAGCAGCCTCTGATTTCTTTTAAAAATTGTTGTCAAGTGTCTGTACCAACTACCAGGAATTACTTTTGCCACCAAAGAAATTTAAGAATGCCTGATGGAAGACTTTCCAGCTACCAAACGTGGTTTCAGGCAGGGAGGTGTACCACACTTCAGCAGCACTCTGCAACAGCATGCGGCATGTGGACACTTGTTAATCATGGGGTGTATGAGCATGTTCAAAAGTCAGAGCCCTTTGACAGCCAATAAATTCAGGAAGACCTTTGTCTTTAAAAAGATAGCTATATGTCAAACGACTATGTCCTATTCTAACTCCTCTTTTTGTTTCTTTCTACTAGCACCTTTAGTTTTACCAAGCACAGGCTATTTTAATCTATATATCTATTGGTTTACTGGTGCTAAATATATTAAATATATCGTTAAAACATTGTAATATCGTCAAAGTTTTGTGAAATTGTGAAATTCAGCAACAATGGCCATATCAGGTCGATTTCGAACCTTTTAACCAGACTGAGTGTGAAAGTAACACTGCCGGCAGTGGGAGTCGAACCGACCACCTCCCGTCCTCCACTTATTAAACAAAGGCACAGATCCTACACTCTACCAACTGTGCTAGTGGGGACAGCATTTAAAGAACTGTAAATAGTTACTATGACCATAGAGGCTTGTAAACTTGCATTTAATGCAACTTTCTTTGATACATACTGGATTTTGCAAATATTTAAACTCTGCCAATCGTGTAGACATGTCTCAGTCACATACAGCGCATCCAAACTATCATGAAAGAAATAAATTTCAACACTAAAGATTTTGATTAGGACCTTATATTACAGGCACCAATTATAATATATTTTGTTTTGATTTGCTTCAACCAGGAGTGTGTGAGGTCCCAGCTATTTTCACATAACTGTCTAATTTTTATGTCCCCTTGTGCGATATATTGATTGCCACATAAATATATCATACAGCACAATTATCCTGCAAATTACAAACTAACGTTAAGTGCAGTTGGTTTTGATTCAAGTCAAGACAATTGTAAGTCAACTATTGATTCAAATGGCTACTATGTATCAGAGATAAACCATCTCGGGGGGGGGGGGGGGGGGTATGCACTTTTTAAATGCGAGTTAGATGTAACTTTAGTTAAACATAGCCATAAGTTATTGAGAATGGAATTGATGAAAACAATTTACAGACCGCAAATCATCTGATAAAAATCGCAACACATGTACACAATAATCTGGATGAGTTTTGCTGATATCTTATAATTGTATTTTAATATTTATAAACATGAAGTGATGTTTATTGGTGATTATAATTTTCACATGAATAAATCTGCAAGATCGAATGTGATAAAAGTTAATGAATTCCCAGAAACCCCATGATTTATTGAATCACATGAAAAACTAACCCATATTTTGTATAACACATTGGATTAATTGATAACAAATATAAATTACGGCATTGTACAAAGTAATTTTGTGGATGAGAATATTTCAGATCATAACATTGTACAATTTATACTAAATATTGAATGCATCAAAAAGGTCAGGAAAGAAATAAAATTACAGAAAAATGAAGAAAAAAGACACTAGAAAAATGATTAATCATATTAAATGGGTTGTTAGAAAGGTAATGGATATATACAATGAAAAAGCAGAATTTGATGAAAAATCAAAATTCACTAATTGCCTGGAAAAAGTTACTCTGCTGCAAAACTAAGATGTAAAAAAAACTACTTACAGAAGCAGCAAAAAAAAAAACATGTGAATTGGACCCTCTACCAACGTGGCTGCATAATAAATGAGTTGGGCAATTATTGCCCAAGATAACTGCAATCATCAATAAATCATTATGGTGACCCACAGGGCTCAATTCCAGGGCCAATTCCTTTTGCAACATATATGGAACCCCTCACAGATATTATCACTGAGTTTGGATTGAAGCATCTATATCCCAATGGATCCTAAATCTAAAAATGTGACAAAATTATTCTGCAAAGAAATTAAGGATTGTATAAAAAATATAAGATTTTTATTGGAGAACAAACTGGAGATAAGCTATGGAAAAACTGAAATGATAATCTATTCGAAAAATTCAAATTTAAAATAAAGTATAATTCCGGGTCAGATTAGGATGGGAAATGAATTATAACAAGGTCAAACTATGTCAGGTCTCTGGGTATAATCCTTGACTAAGAATGTACATTAAAATAACAGATTAAAAAAATATGAAAAATGGGTATTTTAATGTTATAAATAATTGCCACTAATTAGGAATTGGTTTGATAAAAAAGCAACTAACACTTCAGCACATGCTCTTCTTACATCCACACTTGATTATGGTAACTCTCTTCTGGCTGGATTGCCCAAATGTGAAATAGTGTAATAGTTAAAATGAAAGGATATATTCAAAATAAATATGATATAATTACCGGTTTGGTCTGTGCTTATAAGAGTATATAAGACTTTTTAAGATGTATTACAAGCACTTTACATTTGTTCAAAAGATTAATGGGTCTCCAGGTTTTTTTTTTATATAAGAAAGATGATTCAGGACCAGAACACCTCTTTTTTGTTTAATTGAAAGTTAGCCATCTTCAAAAGCACAGTCTATACTATCTTATAAGACATATTTAATGTCTAACAAGAAGAATTTATAAAATTCTAATGAAAACCCATCCATGCCTAGTGTTTTTCCATTTTTATGTTCTATAACACTATGTAGTTCCTTTTCATTATTAAATTATCACATTCTGCTTTTAATTCTCCAGTGAGGTGAGGCAAATCTGTTGATGTAAATACCTCCAAAGCTGTTCTTCTGATGTTGGTATTAGAGTCTAGATTTTGTTTTGCCCATCACATGTTAGACCTAATGATATTACTTTTTCAATTCCCTCTATACCCAAAGACATCGTCAAAATAGACTTGAAATCCTTTGTTTTTAGAAATACCATGCGCTGCCCATCCAATTTAAGTCCCGACTCTGTAAGAACTTGTCTTTCGGCAATTAACAATCAAAGAATTATGTACTGTTTAAATCAACTTAAGATGTCAGCCCTGTTTGAAAAGAATTCTTTGTTATTTCTTCATCTCGGCATCGTTTCGCCGTTGTTTACGAGTTAGCGCTTGGACTCTCCTAAATGCCATTTCTCGTTTTCAAGTTTGATATCGGGTAAAAACTGGAGAAAAAACACTACAGAATGTACACAGATTTGCATTTTTAGACATTATGACTGGGAAAGATAGTGGCATGGGTCTGAACTGCAACAGTCAATCGCCGGAGGTCGAGTTTATTTACTGGAGAAACTTCAATATGATGGGCAGTTCGTGGTGTTTCGAGAATCAGTGGATTTCAAGTCTATTTTGCCGATGTCTTTGGGTATAGTTCACCTTCATTGTTATGGTATTCTATTATTACATCTTCTGCACAATTGCCTGTATCTATAAATGCGGGTAACCTCTGAATTTCGCTATTTAGATTATTTTCATATCTTTCATTCTTTTTTCCTGGCAGAGTATGTACTTTTTTGTATATGGCCTTGCTTTGTCATTTCCCAATTACGACCGGCATCCAAGTTTTCATGTTTACATTCTGGTAAAATCACTAACATAATTGTTATCCCTTATACATTGCATGGACAAACATTGACAGTCAATCTCCTGAGGAGTGTGAGGGTCTTATTATAAGTGGACCCCCTCTTTCAATGTCAAGTGCTTTATGTGGTCTAGAGGTTGTTATTCGGGATCTAGATATATACGATGAGTTTGATATTCAAAGGCCAATTGATTCTTTTTCAAATCTCTGCAAAAATAATGAAAAAACGCTGAGACAAAATCTTTTAACAGAAAGTTGTTTTTAGGAATATTTTGAAGAATTTTCAGAAATTCTAGCTCATTATAGCATATATAATCATGAAGTTATTTTTATTGGAAAATATAATTTCCACCTAAATAAACCAGATAGACCTAACGTTATCATACATAATGAGATTTTGGATCTATACAATTTGCATAATCATATAAAGGAACCACCACATAATATGGGCAATACACTAGATTTCTTTATATCAAACATACACAATTTCAAATACAACGAAACAAATACAACAATGCGATAAAATCTGCTAGGAACAAATTTTTCTCTGGCACAATTGATTCAAATAATTCTGATCCATAAAATATTTTAAATTACTTAATGGACTATTGCATACCAGAGAAGACACACCTTTCCCAAAGCAGAAACATGCTAAAGAAATGCCTACAAAATTTAATATTTTTTTCTTGGTAAAACATCAAATCCTAAAACAGAAATAGATGAAAAATACAAAAATACAGAACATGTAGAAGAGGCTAAATTCAACTCATATCTGGACTTTACCCCACTAGATAAATCTGATGTTAAAATATTGGGATTAGAATTACTTAAAAAGAACTACAGACCAGTATCAAAGCTGATTGAGAGGGCAGTAGCAAACAATTTGTTAGTCATCTGGTAAAAAACAACATTCAAAACCTGTTTCAATCAGCATACAAGGAATTTAACAGTGCAGAAGCAGCATTTAATTTAGTAAAAGTTCAAAATGATATGTTGATGGATATTGATAATAATAAAACGGCAATGTTGGTATTACTTGACCTCTCTGCTGCCTTTGACACTATTGACCATGACATATTATTAAACAGGCTTGAAGGAAGATGTGACTTTTGGAGTATGGGACTTAAATGGTCTAGGTCGTATCTTTCAAATAGAAAGTTATGTGTTACCATTGATGGGAAAAGATCTGATAATATGAATATTAATTATGGTATTCCTCAGGGCTCGGTACTTGGGCCTATCTTATTCACAACGTATATGGAACCATCAGCTGACATTATTGGACAGTGTGGGCAGTGTGGGAAATACCAACTGAAATTATCGTGAGTGAATCAAGAATTCCAAGATCTAATAAAGTTAAAGATTTGGGTGTAATCTTGGATCAATGTGAAACATCTCTCACAGGGTAGGAGCTGTTCAGATGAGAAAACAGCAAATACCCTTGCACATGCTTTTGTTACCTCAACACTGGACTATGGTTGGATTACCTAAATGTGAATTGGCCAAACTCCAAAAACGACAAAATGCTGTGGCCAGGGTTGTAGGGAAACCGAAGAAAAAAGACCATATAACACAAAAACTGATGGATGTACACTGGCTGCCAGTTGAGGCTAGAATTTATTTTAAGGTAACTCTGTTAACATGGAAGGTGCAAAATAGCTTTGCCCCTGAGCATTTCTCTCAACTGCTAATACCTAAAAATGGGACAAGATCCCTTCGGTCCAATGAAAATAATGAGTACATAATTCCAAGAACCAACATGAGAACGTATGGGGACAGGGCTCTTGCAGTATATGTGCCAAAGAATTGGAATGCGCTGCCCCCAGAAGTGAAAAATTGTAAAACAAATAATAGCTTCAAAACTCAATTGAAGACCTACCTTTATAGGAAACATTATCTGCAAAAGCGCCATGAGGAGACATAGTCTGGAATGGCACTATAGAAATATTTATTATCATTATTAAAAGACTAAAGGGGCTGAAGGGGCATCGTGTTTGCGATTGGAGGTGACCCATGGCAGGGAAGATATGAAATTCTGACAGGTTTAGCACTGTGTGGGTTTGGCAGTAATACTGGTCCAGTTGCAACATGCCTGTTTCGAATCCAGATGTTCACCAGACGGGCAGATCAGATAAGGCCTAAGTCTGCTTTAAGTGGCTTGTAGTATTTTTCCTTTCATTATTAATAATAACAATAATAATAACAATAATAATAATAATAATAATAATAATAATAATAATAATAATAATAATAATAATAATAATAATAATAATAATAATTATAATGATAATACTAATAATAATGATAATGATAATGATAATGATAATGATAATGATAATGATAATGATAATGATAATGATAATGATAATAATAATAATAATAATAATAATAATAATAATAATAATAATAATAATAATAATAATAATAATAATAATAATAATAATAACGTTTTATATAGCGCCATACCAGACCAGGTCCGCTCATAGCGCTAATTCAGGCTGTAAACTTTGTTGATTTATAAAAAAATCAATGTATGTAATTTAGGACTAATTATTATGAATTTCATAATATACAAGTGTTGCAGGGGGTATTACTGCTGATTGGGTCAATCAAGGGACCCCCATGTGGGCCTGGGGTTAGAATGGTCCTCTGATTTTTTTATTCCCTGGTTTTTTGTCAGTTCGTAAGAGACTAACAAAAAAAAACCATGGCACCTTTTTTTGCTGTGATGTGCGACCCGTAAGGGGGGATATGGAATTCTGCAGGTTGAACACTGGACTGGTTTGGCAGTAATAATAGTCCAGTTGCAACACACCTGTTTGAACCCAAATATTCACCCTAGACGGTGAGGACTTTAGGGCCGGATATTGTCCAACCGGCTAGTGGGAAGCTCCACACATTTTTCCAATTTTCAAAAGCTAATTTTAAAGTAAAATAAGATTTAAATTTGGTATCTTTTAGAATATGCAAAAAAAGCTGTCAAGGAGTGAAAACAAGCTTTAGAAAAATTAAATTGACAGCCAACTTAATATAATTTGCACCACAATAGGTCAAACCATTTCCAAGAAATCCTCATCTGATATTTATTCTACAAAATTCCAACAAATAGAAAAGAGAGAAACCAACTAAATTTCATATCTCATAATTTGGAACAATATAATAAATCATTTACAATAGAAAATTTGAAACTTTCTTTGGGTAAATCTCATGATACTGCTCCTGGGCCTGATCAAATCCACTACCAAATCCTTAAACACCTCCCTGATCAATCACTTGGGCATCTTATAGATATTTTTAATAAAATTTGTGAAAGTGGTGATTTTCCTCCTTCATGGAGTGAAGCCACTATTATTCCCATTCCCAAACCTGGCAAAGACTTATCAGACTCAAATAATTATTGTCCCATTGTGTTGTATTTGTAAAACAATGGACTGAATGATTAACAAGCGTTTAATTTTTAGAAACTGCAGTTTATATTACAGTTGCACAGAGTGGCTTTAGAAAAACCCGAAGTGCCATTGACCATCTGGTACGTTTGGAAACATTTATAAGGGAAGGTTTAAATTTATAAAAGGTGAACATGTCATCAGTATTTTCTTTGATTTAGAGAAAGCGTACAATGTCACTTGGAAGTATGGAATAATCATAATGAGGGAATTATATGAAATGCCCCTTTGGTTCATCACTTTCAGATGCATTTGATCAGTAAATGGGTGTTAATTGTGTAAGGCCTGGAACAGATTGTTCATTATTTGTTGTGGTTTTTCTCAATGTTACAGATCCACAAGCATGCATACTATAGAAAGACAGCTTTAACAACACCTCAATAGAATACAAGAATGGGCCGATAATAATGGATTTAGGTTTTCTTTAAATAAAAATGTGTATGCACTTAAAAAAAATGGAAGGTTCACCTAGATCTAAATCTTGATTTAGGCCAATCTCTGTTCCTGGTGCTGAAGAAACTAATTTAGTTTCTTGGACTTATTTATGACAAGAAATTATCTTTTTTACCTCACATCAAATATGTTAAAAAGAAATGCCAGAAGGCATTTCAGATTTATTACAGGTTCTTGCCTATACCGATTGGGGAGGGAACCGTAATGTTTTATTACAATTATACAGTGCTGGTACATTACTGATGTATGATATATGGATCAGCTCGTCCATCTTAAATAAAAATGCTTGATACAATTCAAAATCAAGGCTTAAGGTTATGCATTGGGGCATTTCGTATATCACCTGCAGAAAGCCTGGCAGTTGAGGAAGATGAGATGCCTCTTGATTTAAGAAGAGAAAAGCTTGCCATTACTGCAAAGATCGCTGCAAATCAAGAAAATCCAGCATATGATACCATGATATTCAATCCAAATATGTTGACCTTTTTGAAAATAAACCAAATACAAAACCAACTTTTGGCATTCACTATCAAGAATTTTTACAATCTTTAGACATACATCCAAATCATATAGCAAAATTCCAATATCCAGAAACACCTCCATGGACCTATGCAACATTAAATTTTATTTTAGCCATGTCAGAATTGAAGAAATACTCAACAGATGCATCCCTCTATATGAATAGATATAAAGAAATAAAATATATTTTTGCTGGATATTAATGTGCATTTAACAAGAAATTGTTAGATGTTGTTAAAGAGGATCTCGTCTGTCTACCTTGTTGGGGTTTGCTTCATATACCTTGTTTATCCAAGTTAATGACCATATAAGGGGGTATAACTCAGTACTCATGATTGTATCACATGGTACCTGCATAGGTTGTGGCTATATATAGGGCTTGCACTGCCGTGCCTGTCACTGCCTGTGTTTTTTTTTCACAATGCACTCATGTGGCATGCAGCATTAACACTGCAGAGTACACTGCACCCCACCCCCATCACATTTCCAAAGGCCCTTTGATCAGACCCCTTTGATATCCCAGTTATCCTTTGGTACCCACCACTCCACCCCTTATTTCACCTATACCATTGCCAAGTCCAAAACTTCAGTCCATGGTTTTCAAAAGTTCATAGGTTGCTCAGGTACAAGTATGTGTGCCTACTGTTCAATAAAAATGTACCTTAATACTCGCTTTAAGTCATCCGCTTGACCGCCACATGCCTTTTTACTGGTCTCTTCCTCTGGACAGGTTTTGGATAAGGCTAGCTTGAACCTCGGAATTAAGCAATTGGCTAACGCCGCTGGCCTCCAACCTTCATCATTCTCAGCCCACTCATTGAGGGCAGGGAATGCCACTCAATCTGTCCTCTGTCATTTTACAGAGTCGGAAGTCAGGGGTGCAGGCCTGTGGAGGTCCCAAGCTTACAAAAACTACATACATATTCCACACATAAATAACTTATACCTAGCTCAACGCTTAGTTTCAAAATAATTAGTAAAATATCTGGCCTAGCTATAGCTATTGGTGTATCAGGCCATACATTTACTCTTTATATATGTCATGTTTTATGTAGTTTGATTGCACAGAGTGTAGTGTGTTAATTAGAGTGAAGTGTGTTAATTAGCAAGATGTGTGTTTAAATATATTTGGCTTTAATTAAAATAAAGCATTCCTCCACACTTAAGACAGCGTTGTTCACTTCTTTAATGTATATATACTGATGGATCTTTCAGCAAAGCTGCCGTTAAGGACAATCATATTTATTTTGAATGCCTACCAAGCAAGTCATCAATTTATTCAGTAGAACTTCATGTAATGTATCTGGCAATAGATCATGTAGAGACTTCTCCAAGTGATGCATTTTAATATTTTCTGACTTTATCTTTACAAGCTTCAAAAACAAAAGATTAGATGGATCTGAGGCCACCAGGTGGAGTTTTCATACTATAACAAAATTTTATATTCAAGAAAATACTAGGCAAAATATATGGAGATAACAATTGGATACACTTTATGTGGAGACTTGTAGAGTCTTGTGTGAGGAATTTCTTTCTATGCCTGTGGTGATAAGAAGTCGGAACCATACAGTTATATGTAAACACTACTATAAATAGACTCAATTCAGGTGAGACAGGTGTAATCATGGCCAGTGGCATAGAACAGCTTCATCTTTCACCCATTCAGGGTAAAACAAACCAACAAGAAATCATGGATAAGCTGAACATGCGTAAGGAACAAGATGGCAGTGTTTTGAATTAGCTCCGTATTTTGTCGTGTATTTCGGCAATTTACTGGGCTCTGACGAATCAAATATCACTGCAGTGACTACCTACCTCAACCAAAGCACTCCTGGCTTTAAGTTCATACTTTTAGCAACACTTTCACTGAACATATTCAGTATAAATTTCGATCAGTGAGTGTTGGTAGGTACCGGTTAGTTTACCTGCCGGCCGTCCACAGAAAATCAACAAAGAAAACAAGAAAATATCACTCAACTCTCTGAAAAGAGTCTTGTGTGAGGAATTTCTTTCTATGCCTGTGGTGATAAGAAGTCGGAACCATACAGTTATATGTAAACACTACTATAAATAGACTCAATTCAGGTGAGACAGGTGTAATCATGGCCAGTGGCATAGAACAGCTTCATCTTTCACCCATTCAGGGTAAAACAAACCAACAAGAAATCATGGATAAGCTGAACATGCGTAAGGAACAAGATGGCAGTGTTTTGAATTAGCTCCGTATTTTGTCGTGTATTTCGGCAATTTACTGGGCTCTGACGAATCAAATATCACTGCAGTGACTACCTACCTCAACCAAAGCACTCCTGGCTTTAAGTTCATACTTTTAGCAACACTTTCACTGAACATATTCAGTATAAATTTCGATCAGTGAGTGTTGGTAGGTACCGGTTAGTTTACCTGCCGGCCGTCCACAGAAAATCAACAAAGAAAACAAGAAAATATCACTCAACTCTCTGAAAAGAAAGTGCAGATTTTCAATCAACGCAATTTTTTGATTGGAAATTCAACATTATCAATCAACGAAATCTTTTGATTGATAAGAAACACAAAAACTTCAACTGCTCCAATATCAACAAAATCTTTTGATATTGAGTCAAAAAGGCAGCTGAAACAGAAATACAAAAAAAAACTGAACAAAATATCAATTACTACAATATCAACGCAATCTTTTGATATTGAATTCAAATAGTAATTGAACTGAAACTAATACAATTACTACAATATCAACGAAATTTTTTGATATTGAACAAACATAGTAATTGAATTTAAAGAAAACAAAAAGAACAAAGAACAACAACAAAATTGGAAAAACATTATCAATCAACGAAATCTTTTGATTGATAAGTAACACAAAAACTTCAACTGCTCCAATATCAACGAAATCTTTTGATATTGAGTCAAAAAGGCAGCTGAAACAGAAATACAAAAAATACTGAACAAAATATCAATTACTACAATATCAACGCAATCTTTTGATATTGAATTCAAATAGTAATTGAACTGAAACTACTACAATTACTACAATATCAACTTAATTTTTTGATATTGAACAAAGCAAAAAACAAAAACAAACGAAAAAAAACACAAAAAACAAACAAAAACAAACGGAAAAAAAAAAAAAAAAAAAAAAAAAAATAACAACAAAAAATACAACAAGATGAAATGTTTCCTCCCAAAACTGATTCTAAACTGTCTTGTCTGCATCTTGGTGGCAAGCATAACTCATGAAGGAAATTTTGGCAATACTTCCAACAAATCCAGAAGTACTGCATTGATAATGATTAATGACCTAATACACAAGCAATGTATAATTCAAAGAAACCCAATACTAGGCACTGCCTTACACAAAGCCAGCATGATATACAAGAAACAGAATTTCTGCTACTGGGATAAAGCAAATATGAAGAAAAGATGCAATAATCTTGTGCTACTTTTCCTGATATCCCTGCTACTATTATGTGGCGATGTTCACCCACATCCAGGGCCAGTTCAATTTCCTTGTGGAGTGTGTGAAAGACCAGTTGCCAAAAATCACAGAGCCATGCAGTGTGATGAATGTGACACATACGTACACATTAAATGTGATGGGCTCACAAATAAAGATTATGAGTTATTCAATAAACAAAGATGGCTGTCATGGGAGTGCTGGAAATGTCGCCTCCCTAATATTTCCGATGCCTTCTTTGTAAATGAACTTGAAACAAGTAATCTCTTTGAAACACTTAGTGATGAATGTATCACAAGTGAAAGAGCAGAAGATCAATCTGCAGGAAAAACCACAAGACCAATGCAAGGTAGAAAAAAGCAAAAAATTCAAAAGCTTAAGGTTATGACAGTGAACTGTAGAGGCCTAATCTCAACCAAAAAACAATTAGAGCTACAGGAACTAATAACTGAGCATAATTACCCTGATATATTATGCATAACAGAATCACACATTGACCACACTATTGCAGACAGTGTCATCCACCCCGATTATGATATAGGGAGAGAAGACAGATGCAAGGGTGGTGGTGGGGTACTGATTGGTATCCATAAAAGGTGGCTGTCAGACCCTAAGGAGGAGAGTCTAAAAACTGACTGTGAAATTGTATGGAGAAAACTTAACATATCTGGAACAAAACCACTGTTCATAGGATGTTACTATAGGCCGACAGACAGAAATATATCTAATGTCCATGAACTAAATGCATCTCTTGGAAAGATTCCCCAGTCTGACACAAATACCCCAAATATATTACTAACAGGGGATTTCAATGTACCAGATATCACATGGGAAAATATGTCCTATAAGCCAAGCCCTGCATATGGGATTGACCTAAATACAGCAATGGTTGAAACTTTTAATGAACATTGTCTAACATAAGTAAATCCACACCCAACCAGGGGAGGCAATAGGTTAGATTTGGTCGGTACAACAAACCCTAACCTAGTAAATAAAGTATCTGTCCATCCAGGCATGAGTGACCATGATGTGGTGATAACAGAAATCAATGCAAAAGCCACACTGGCTAAGAAAAAGCCAAGAAACGTATTGCTGTACAAAAAAGGAGACATGAATGCAATAAAACAAGATATGCATGTCTTTTTTGAAGATGAAATTAAGGATTCAAGTCTCCCAGTTGAAACTCTGAACAATAAGTTCACAGCCAAGCTTATGGAGTCCATTAATAAACACATTCCTATTAAGAAAATAACTGGTAGATGGGATGTGCCATGGATGACAAAGGAAATTAAGAGACAAATTAGAAGAAAACAAAGACTATATAACAAGGCTGAAAAAACCAAAAAGGATTCTGACCGTAGTAAATTCAGAAACCTGAGGAAACACATAAAACATAAGTTGAGAGAATCCCACAATGAATATGTCCTTGGGCTACTCGATTTACCTGACATTGAATTCAGTAGACCATCAATGGGAAAAAGGTTCTGGAACTATATTAGAGCCAGGCGCAAAGATACTGTTGGTGTACCAACACTAACAGAAAATGGCATTGAAGTAAAAGACAGTAAAGGCAAGGCAGAAGTTCTTTCACGTCAGTATAAATCTGTTTTTTCTACTGAAAACATGGAAAACATTCCTGACAAAGGTGATCCAACTTCTCCGCAAATAGAGCCAATTACCATCACAGTTGCTGGTGTGGAAAAATTGCTCTCTAACATAAACTGCAAAAAAGCCAATGGCCCAGATCAAATACCTACAAGAGTCTTGAAAGAATGTTCACATGAAATAGCTCCAATCCTCCAAAAAATATTCCAAGACTCACTCGATAAAGGAGAAGTTCCAAAAGCATGGCGCACAGCAAATATAGTTGCAGTCTTTAAAAAAGGAGATAAAAGTTGTGCTGCTAACTACAGGCCAGTTTCCTTGACATCTGTCCCCTGTAAGATTTTGGAGCATATAATTGTCAGACATATGATGAATCACTGCGAACTTTACAATATCCTGGTAAATTTTCAGCATGGATTCAGGACAGGCCACTCGTGTGAAACTCAGTTAATCACAACCTTACAGGACATACTCAAGGCTAGAAATGATGGGCAAAATGTTGACATGCTCATTCTTGATTTTAGTAAAGCCTTTGACACAGTCTGCCATGAGCGGCTGAATCACAAGCTTGAGTATTACGGAATCTCAGGGCAGATCGGTTCATGGATAAAAAACTGGCTTACAAACCGTGAACAGAGGGTAGTTATTGACGGTGATGAATCTGACCCTGTCCATGTTAAATCTGGAGTGCCTCAGGGTACAGTACTTGGGCCAATCCTATTTCTACTCTATATAAATGATATTGGAGAGAAACTAAAATATTCAAACATAAGGCTCTTCGCAGATGACAGCCTTCTATATAGGATAGTTGAAAATGATGAGGATGCAGTAAAACTGCAAGAGGATCTAAATATGCTGGAGGAATGGTCAAATGAGTGGCAAATGGACTTCAATGCTCAGAAATGCTACACCCTGAGCAGCAAGAAAAAAAGCCAAGATCCTGAGTCAAGAAAATATACACTAAATGGTCACATCTTGCAACATGTTGAACATCATCCCTACCTGGGAGTCGAGCTCCAAACAGATATGAAATGGGATGAACATATTAACAACATTGTTTGCAAAGCAAATCAAGTACTGGGATTTGTAAGAAGGAATTTCAACATGTGCCCAGGAAATATCAAGGAGGCTGCCTACAATATACTTGTGCGCCCCCACTTAGAATATGCATCAAGTGTGTGGGACCCTTACCTCAAGAAAGATACCGACCGCATAGAATCAGTTCAAAGACGAGCTGCTAGATTTGTGGCTGGAAACTGGAAGAGAGAAACAGGCACTGTAACAAAAATCCTGGAAGACCTAAAATGGGATTCACTAGCAGGGACAAGAAGGACCCAGAGGCTGGTCTTATTGTACAAAGCTATAAATGGTGAAATAGCTTTGAAACTTCCAGAACATGTCAAAATGAAATCAGCTCCCACAAGGAAAAACCATGGAAATCGCTATATCGAGATGGCGACAAGCTGTGACCCTTATAAATACAGCTATTTTCCAAGGACAGTGACTGACTGGAACAACCTTCCCCCTCATTTAACTACATTGGAAACAGGTAGCTCGGCATCCTTCTGAAACTCCCTTGCCAGAGTATAAAGGTTGGCAACAAGCAGGTGGTGTGTACCAGCTGCTCCCCTTAGTGCAATCTTGCACTCTCGGCGGGATGCCAATTGGTTTTGCCGAGTAAACTTATAGATGTAGATGTAGAACACCTTGATCAGTGCTACTACAAACCTCGCATCTTGTAAATCAGTGATGAAATAGTCCCTTGAATTCACCTGTGTGGAGATAACACACATGAAAGCAGATGTAGCAGAGACTCAGCAGTGTTAAAGTGCTCAATAACAACATGGCCCATTTGACACACAAATATAACTGTCTGAAATCAGAACAGGTTGCTGTCACACTAACCAACCTCTCACAATCACGTTATCAAATGGATTTGCAGAAGTAGAGGGTGAAAAAAATGAAGGTTGTGAAGAGAAGATATACAGATTCCTTCAACATAATTTATCTATACCAAATACTAGAGATAACAAATTCGAGCGTGTGCACCGTTTAGGGCCCAAACCTAGGGATATAAATGCCAAACCACATGAGATCATTGTCAAATGCATTGTCAAAGTTTTAAAAACAGAGATTTTATATGGAAAGGCAGAAAACAAATTCCTAAAGCAAGTGGCATACACATGTCAGAAGACTGGTCCCTGGAATCTTAGATTCTATTGCTAGGGAAGCCTGGAAACAGCAGAAGATTGCTGGTCTGAATGTGGACAAACTATTTATTGGAGATCAAATGTATACTATATATGATCTGGATAAACTACCAAAAATCTGCAAAAAAATATAGCCACACGAAAATACAATATTACAGCTTTCTTTTCTTCATCCAGTCCACTATAAAATTTTTACCCAGCTGAAATTCATGATGAAGACAATGGTTACTTCAACAGTGCAGAATGAATGTTCCAGTATCTGAAGGCCAAGGACCAGAAGTATGAAAAAAATTAAATCAGTGTTTAAACCTGTTGAAGCATACAACATTTATGAAGGAAGACACAAGTGGTCTGGTGAAAATCTTCTCGGAGAAATCCTTTATGAAATCAGAGATGGACTTGCTTAAATACCACAGCCCAGGATATCTTAAACAAAATGACTATAGTACTATTTTTTGGCAAATATAAGTGTCCATCCACACCATGTGATCATAAAATCACAGCCTAATAACAACTTAAATATGTGACTCTACTGAATAATGTAAAATCTAGCAATTTATCACTTTGGTTTTTGTTTTGTTATATTATTGATTACATCTATTTTCAATAATAAATGATGTGGCATTGTCTGTCAGTCATTTAATATTGTGTAGTTATAAGAATTATCTTAACCACAGTGACCATTATCTGATACCCGTCATGATGTTGACCCAAGCCGACGTGTTATGTCATTCAGTATTGTGTAGTTATAAGAAATGACTTTGTGATCCAAATTGAGCATCAATTACAAAGCTCTTGTAGTTGCTGAGATATCTGACTCTGGCTTCATCAATATGCATGAGCATTGACCTCGGATCATGCAGTCTACCACTTCATGCTACCTGGCCAAGACTCATTGGACAAAATGCATGCTTTCCTTATATGCTTGGGAAAGGGTGGAGTTTGGTTGCTCTCAGTCTGGGAAGTCAGTGAGTTGGGATGAAGCAGGTGTTGGTGCCAGAACTGAACAGACTGAAGCAGCAGATACCATCTTTCAACAAATTTTGGGTGAGCTTACATTTTATTTTGAATCCCACAAATGTGTATTGTTTGATATATATATGAACAAATAGACACAAATCGATTAAAGATGCTCATATAACAATCCCTAGTCTCTTTAGCATGTCACTTGAATTTACTTACAATATCTGTTTGGTAAACTAGTTTAGGTCCAGTCATTTGCTACCCATCCAGTAATTAGGATGGGTGCACTCCCTTTACAAAATGACAATTAGCTTTTCCCCATACCTGTTTAACATTCTCCAGTATTGAACGTGTATTGAGAGCTGTTTTTCAATTACCACAGCCGAAAACTCTTTATGGAGGGAATACAGCTTGACATATTATGACCAAGAAATGTTAGTATCTACATTGAAAACTAAACATAAAATTTCACTATTTTCTGCAGCAACATTCAATGCATAAGAACTAAATTTACTGAATTAAATGTTTACATAGAAAATCTGAAAGAACAAGGCATACAGCTTAGTGCAATATGTATCTGATAAACCTGGCTGTCAGACAAAGATGTTTCAAATTTCGAATTAAAGGTAATAGGCATTATAACTGTAAAATTATCTATTAAGAGCACATCTACATATGAACATCGTGATATATTGAAGTTAGTTTAACACTAGGTAATAAGATGAGTTGCAAAAGGACAGATGTTGTACTCTGAGCAGAGATCTGTCTCTGTTATCAGTTGCACGTGACGGGTAAACAGGGGTAGTGTGAACTTTTTTGGGCCTCAGATAGGGTTTAAAGTAGGGTAGCACTGTTTGCCGTCATTCTGACATATGAAATAGTGCACCATTATAACCCACCAAAACCAACTAAATAAATACCATATATCGGTTCAGATGGGATCAATGCTTATTAATACACATGAAAACATCATGTATTGATCTTTTATGACTAATCCATTAGCCAGTAGTTGCTGCATTAGACCTCATCACTGCCCAGTGATACAAAATTAGAAGAAAATTAAACATCATATTTCTCCCACGCTTTTTATGACAAAATTGAGAAGTTTTGCAAGTTTAATTACCAAAATTTAAGAACAGGTTTACTCCAAATATTATTCTATTTAGTTTGAATAGGGGGAATTTTGATTAATGGTCTATATTTTGAGATATCTTACTTTCTTCAAATTCAAGTAAACAATTACCAAATGGTGTCCAAAATTTACATTTATTTGAATCATTTTATTTACAAAAACACAAATTACTTGAGTTATAAGACATCTTTTAAAATTCTGTCTATTTAAACTAAATAACATCATTCTAGCTAAAGATTAATGCCTTGGTTATGCAGATTGCTAGTGTAGTTATGCCCAAAAATGTTTTTCAAGTAAGCTCTATCCTTTCTTGAATTGTTACCAAAAAACCATCTTTTTCTGATTTTTGCTTCAACTTTGAATCTAAAATGATTAAAAATGAGAAAATTTTAAAAACAAATTAAAAATCTAATTAAAAGAAAAATCCATCCCTGAGCATTTGATACATTTAAGACTGAAGTCCGTTTTGTAGTTATTTTCATACAAAGCAATTATCTTGCATTATGTAATTTTTGGGGGTTCAAATAATTTTTTTGGCGGGAAAAAAGAACTTTAGAAGACACTGTTCCCCCTAACGTTAATCCCTTTAAATAACTATCAGTTGATACCTCAGGGATATTCATGAACCACCAAAGGTGGTTTAATTATTTACTTCTGAAATGGTTTTGAATACACTGTAAAACCTAGACTTAACAAATACGAAAACTGCGAAGGTCTTATCATTCAAATTAAAAAAGGCAAATATTTACCTGAGACTATTATGTTGGGAAACCTGTATAGAGCTCCAAGAGAACTAGTAGTACAATATAAACAATGTATCGATAAATTTCAACCTAATATTTCAAATTTGGGTTCTGCAAGTTATGAAACCCCAATAACTGGTGATTTTAATATTGATCTCCTCAGGATAAATGAGAAGAACCAAATTACTGAATATTTTGATGTGCTGTCAAATGATAGTTTTTCCTTCAAAATAACTCTACCTACAAGGTTTACAAATAAGCATGGAACTATTATTGACTGAAATAATGTTGAAAGTGATGTAAAACAACAAATAAACAAATAACTGATATAAAATTCTGCGATGTAAAGATTGTTTAATATATATTATATTGTTACACATTATTATCTAGTCAAAAGTTTTATGCTTTTACCATTTGTAGGTACTAAATAACCTTAGTGGTTGATGTGCCTCTTGGCAAACATTCATTCATTCATTTGCTAAGCCCCATATATGGTCACATCAATATTGTATTAACATTTTGTAATATTACATTTTGTAATATTACATTTTGTAATATTACATTTCTGTTTTAACTGTTTTGGCACTGAATGAAGCAATCATTCATTCATTCATTGGTAATTGATTAAAGAGAAAAGCTTGCCCTCAGTATGCTGTAAAAATTGCTGCATGTCCAGACAATCCTGCACATGATACCATATTTAAGCCACGGGCCGTGGCGCAGTTGGTTAGAGTGCCAGCTTATTAGCATCAGTTCCTCTGTGGTGATCCAAAGGTCATGGGTTCGATCCCCGGCTGTGGCGAGGTTGAATTCATGATACAATTTCACACATGAGCTGAGGCCTGTGCGCGAAGGGATAACCCGTTGTCCTTGTAAATCTGTGACCGGGTGGGTTGTCATGTCAAGGACCTGCGACATGACAATTCAGTGAGGCAGCACTATATCTGCTATAAGTAGGTCTCATCACGAAATGACCGAAATAATATTGAAAGTGAAGTAAAGTCCCAAACAAACAAACCATATTTAATCTAAATTATGTTGACCTTTTTGACATTAAGCGTAACACAATACCAACATTTGGCATTCACATCAAAGAATCTTTACAATATTTAAATGTAAATCCAAATCAAAAAGCTAAATTTTCATATCGAGAAACACCTCCATGGACCTATGCAACTTTAAATATTAGTGTAGTCAAGTGAGAACTAAAGAAATACCCAATAGATCCATCCTGTTATATAAATAAATATAAAGAAATCATTTAAAATCTTTTTAAGTTTATGTACACTGATATACACTGATCGATCATTTGATGATGACAAGGCTGCTGCAGCTGCTGTTAAGGGCAAACATATTTGTTCAAAACGTCTGCCGAATAAATTCTCAATTTATTCTGCTGAACTTCATACTTTTACCTAGCTTTAGATCATGTAGAGACTTCTCATTGTCTTGTTTACAAGCAAAGAATTGAAAAACCCCTGTTATTTACAAAATCCCTTGAATGGCATCATAGACTCTGTACTAGGAAAATAAAGAAATTATGTTTTATTGGGTTCCCAGTCACATTGGAAAACATAAGACTGCTGACCAAGCTGCCAAAACAGCATTGGATAAACATCCAACTAATATGCTTATTCCTCACACAGAGATTAAGAAACATATTACTGGTTTTGTGCATTCTAAATGACAATTTTGCCGGGACGATTTTCGTTTAATAAATTGCATGAAATCAAGCCTGTACTTGTAAAACTAAAGGTGCTTGTATAAAGAACTGAAGGGAAGAGTCCGTTTTTAGTTGTATTAGAATTTGACATTTGACACACTGCTATCTTCTTAAAGGCGAGGATCAACCCATTGGTGTATTGGTTGTCAATTTGTATGTTTGGGTTTTACATCATATTCAACATTTTTTCAGTCATTTCGTGATGAGCCCTACATGTAGCAGATGTAGTCTGCCTCACTGAATTGTCATGTCGCAGGTCCTTGACATTACAATCCACCCGGTCACAGATTTACACGGACAACAGGTTTACCTTTTAGGCACTGGCCTCAGCTCACGTGTGAAATTGTATCATGAATTCAATCTTGGCACGGCCAATGATTGAACCCACAACCTTTGGATCACCATAGAGGAACTGGTGCTATTAAGCTGACACCAACTGCACCACGGCCCGTGGCCTGTATTGGTTGTCAATAGCTGAGGGCTGACTATAAAACATATTTTAATTGAGTGTGTCAATTTTGATATTGTTAAGACTCTATTTCAATGCACAAGATTTAAATGTATTATTTGATACTGTAGATACTTCTGTGATAGTATTTAAAAAAATCCAAATTGGACTTTATAACCAATTTTAAAGGTTGAGCTCTTGTTTACATATTTATCAAGAACCACAAAATCTCAAATGGTATTTAAAGTCTTTGAAATGATTTATATATATTTATTGTAAACATGACTGATATCATGATTAACGATTTTGTTAAAAAATTTGTGATGTAAGGATTGTTTATTTCTTATAATAATGTTATACATTATGAATCTAGTCAAAATGTGTTTTTAACATTTTTAGGCACTAAATGACCTCAGTGGTTGATTTGCCTTTAAGCCACCATTCATTCATTCTATTTGTAAAAGAACCCAAGAGAAGACTCAGTTTTTAGTCATGTAAGAATAGGACATAATTGTTTGACACACTGCTATCCTTTGAGTGTATTGGTTGTCTAAGAGCTATGACTCTTAAGCATGTTTTAATTGAGTGCATCGATTTTGCACACTGTCCAGTTTGTCGATTTTGATATTATTAGTATTCAATATTTCAATTTACATGTTATGTTATTTGATACTGCAGATTCTTCTGTGCTAGTATCATTCCTAAACCAAATAGGACTTTATATTTTATCTATTTAAGGATGAAGCACTTGTTTACTTATATCATTGACATAATCATCATGAACCACGAGACATTAAATGATATTTTAACTCTTTTAGATTGAATTCATGTATTTACACATATTTCTTATATCTATAACTGATATATTGACAATTGGTGACAATTAAGCCGCTGTTCATTCATTTTCACAATATATAAAATAATATATTTCAGGTATATAAACTTACATTAATAGAACCTATAGATTTCATAACTTTTATCATAATAACTTTAATCACTTTAATGAATCTCTATATCTCTCTAATTATTTCACAGCAGATCAGTGGGAGTTGCCCAAAAGATGCCAAATCCTGATAATTACAATTTAATGACATTATAATGAAATATTGTTTCCTTTGTCAATTAATTAACTGTGATATGATCTTTTATCATGAATTAACAATCTAATAGAATTACAATCAGATATTGACCTTTACATATAAATAGCCTCAGACGGTCAGTGACAGTACCACTTCATCTGACTGCTTCTTGTTGGTTTCAGAAGAGAGAGTGATTTCTATAAACACCATTCCTTCGTAAAAAGGCAAGTAATCATATTCAACTTTAAATCTCGTGAGATAATTTAAAGATTTACCATATTTATAATGGGCTTCATGCAGTCTAAGCAGTCTGGATCGAGCCGTCTTCCAAACGCTGCTTTTCTCTGCAGTTTGCCTCGTTTTGAACCACATGGAGACCGTACATACATTTGGTTGTAAAGTGTGTGTAAATAGGCACAGACGCTGCAGAACAGAGCTTTGACTCGTCTGTACCATTGAAACCAAATGGCAGTCATTCATCGGACCTTGCCGTGCTGGGGGATGTCAGTCAACACTACTACACCTTTGAGGCATGCACATTCTGATGATTGCAGATGGTAATATAGAGTGTTATTTTATGAATGTGCAAGTGGTACTATGTGTAGTTAAAAGTGTAGCAGTGTTGACAGACAGCCTCCAGCAAGGCAAGGTCCGATCTGTACTCCTGTTTGAACCCAAATGACTTTTTGATGGTGAAAAGTCACCTAGCAGTAAATGATAGTTTGAAGTCCACAAAGCAGCATATGTGGACATATTCTACTGTTTTCTGGTGTCAATTATATTTGTAAAAGTTGACAAATGATTCACACAGCTGAGATCCTTCCTGAAGCAATTCTGCCCATTGGGAGAGTCTCTTTTTCAGAATGGAGCAGTGGAGTGTAATTCCCCTGTAGTTTAGCGTTATCTAAGCATCTTTGGTGCTGTTTTAAATTATTGGGCTTATGATTCCCTTGGACCATATTTAGGTGTTAATGCACTTTAAACATTCGCAATAAAAGGGAACAACATTATCACACTATTAATCACTATTAGCTGTAGAATTTAGCAATGCAGAAATCAAAGTGCCACCTGGATGGTATATTCATATGACCATTGTGCTGCCCTCTGCATTAACTACTTCCAATGGGATATGCATCAAAACCTATGTTCCCATCATACTCCCAGATTCCTTCTGCTCTCGAGGTGTATGTTTTTGCTCTCTGTATTTCGTTGTTCATTTTTTCTGTTTCTACCTGCCTTTAGGTTTCTCTTCTTTGCCACTGTCTTTCCGTTACTTTAAATTCATGGTTTAGCCCATCTTAATACTCATTCCAGTTTGGCTTTTTCACATGTTTTCATCTCTTATTAATATCATTCCTGATAGAAACCATTTTGTACCCATTGCCCATGACAGGATACATACTATGCCTCATGTCCTGTTGAGATACATATGCACTTTCACTTTCTATTTTGGTTATACATTCCTGCACCAGTCTATGTGAAACATCACCCTGGACAAAACCTTTTGTTAAACCTTTTGTTAATAGCCTCACACAGCCAGATATTTTCAACAGGGTCTGCGTTTTCATCACATTAAATTCCTTGTAGAGCTGAAGCTGCTTATGTGGTAATTAGCAAGTAGTCAACCACTGACACAACCTTACAAGTAAAAGCAGGTATAATCTGTAACGAATTCATTCTTTCCATGCAATCATGGTGGTCTTAAAACACCATAATATTACATTTCTCCTTTGCAATAGAAAAAGATGCGATCTGACGAAAATATGATGCCTATATCTATTGAAATCTATAAGAAATTAGTATACACTGCAAAAGTAGATTGTGAGAATATTTCATTATCCTTAGAACACGAGCTGGCAACCATTTATACACTCTCATCATTACAAGGAGAATAGGATAATGTTTGAAATGTTACCAACCAAAATATAGAATACAATATAGATTTGCCAATTATATCCATTTTTCTGGTCATACTGATTATGATTATACTAACCTTAATATAGATGCCTTGCTTTCAATACTGATAATTCAAAGCTGTGTTCAACAACATCCACATTCATATACTCACACTTAGCAACCAAATATTTATGAATGGTTTCCATATGGATCAAAAGGAGGCATTGTACAAAGCCAAGCACACATTTCTTGTGATTTCCATCTAAATAGAGTATTCATGATTTATTTAATAATGAATAATATCTAATAATTCATTTTTACACGTTTTAGGTATTTTGTTTTCTCTCAATATGGAGTCAAGCACAAAGCCAGTTCCATGTACTGACGTGTTATCGGGTAAGCTGGCCAATGGTGACACCTATGTATGTGCAGTGGCAACCACTTCATGGGGCAAGATACCAGGCAGGGCTAGAGGCACCAAGTGTTGGTATCCCTATGGTGGTTCAGAGTTTGAAACAACTCAATTTAAATACATCTTTTCGTACTTTCCTTTGAAGTATGAGAAGTATGAGGCGAATAACCCATCCATTCTGGAGAAGGCATTGCTCACAGGGTGCCACAATACCGGAAACCTAGAATTGTATTCTGCAATAGCTAACACTGAGTTCGGTAGAATTCCTGGAAAAGCCAGTAGTACCAATTGCTGGTATTCCTATGATGGAAAAGAGTATTCAACCCAAGATTTTGATTACATTGTATATGACTGTCCGAACTCTCCTCCATATGGAGGTCAAAACGACCCAGCAACATGTGGTCAGCAATATAATGGGGAGGTTTTCTACTGCGCTGTGGCAGACACTAAATATGGGAAGATACCATGTAAGGCTAATGATGAATATTGTTATTATCCTTATGGTGGAAGAGAGTGTCTTATGATGCTTGACAACGTTAAAGCTAAATACCTCACGTCAGACACACCTTTAAAGAGGGTCAAGAATGACGGAAGTCAACCACCAGGTGCAGTTGCAAGTGGGTATCAAACTGATGGCGGCGGTGAACACTTTTCGGCGATAGCTACAGATGGTCTGGGTGACATTCCTGGAAAAGCTAAAGGAAATATGTGCTGGTATTCTATTGATGGCAGAGAAAGGTCAACAAATCAGTTTGATTGGATTGTAAATGTAAATGTTTCTAAATGATCCCATCTAACAAGCATGCCAAAGCCGTCTGTCTATGGGATATACCGTTAAAATTCAAAATCTATCCATTGTTTGACTTTAATATTCTTATTGGGGCCTCTCATCTTTGAAATATTAATTTAAAACGAAGTATTGTGAAATTCATAGTGTGAACAAAACGTAATAGATGTATTAATTTGAGGTATTAGAATATAGAAAACTCAAATTTACAAATTCGAATGAACTTGTTTATGGCGTATTTCAATTAAATCTGAAATATTTATGGTAAGTAGGCATACTGTGAATGTGATTAACGTGAACAGTATATCGCATCAATAAGAGCCGGACGTCGAGGTACGAGAAGCCATTTCATACGAAATGGTATGTGGGACCTAAGCCATAACAACTCTAAATTTTCATCTAAATATAACTATTTTATCTATACTTTGGGACGAATCTGAAAGCATACATCGGATAATATGACAAAATGCCATGATATAAATCTGGCATATGATACGTGCATTTGGTCTACAATCCCTTTCTTATTGTAGATAATCCCTTTCTTATTGTAGATTGTAGCTTGCCATATTGTGGTCAATATGGCAAGCAAGGGCAGTGTAATTTCAGATATAAAGTTAACCAGCTTTGACTTTTTAATTTAATATTTTTGTCCTATTTAATATTATAATAATTATTTTTGTAGAACGTCGTTTACAAATTTATCAATGACTTTTTATCATCATTTATTTTACAATATATGATATAACATATTTTCTTATTTTCAGCGCTATGAACAGACTTTTATTTATTATTATTATTATTGTTATTATTGTTATTATTATTGCTTTCTAATAAATTTTGTAATCACACAAAAATAACCTTATTCTTTATTTGTTTTAATTTTAATGCAAAAGATATAAATGATCTGTCTTACATCGTGAAAGCACATACTTAGAGACAGAGGGTACTATTATCAGAAAGGTGTCAGTCTGAGAATAGAATCTTAGGGGTAACTGGGTCCAAATGTAATCTTAGAATTTGTTTTTCTTAAACTATAAGTCATTTCCAGACAATAAACCAAACAGAACACAGCCTCAGTATCATTTAGTGTTATGTTGACCAAAATAATTAAGTCTAACCATATCCAAATAGTATGATTATAATGAATAAATGTGTAAAATAATTATATTTACACCATCTTACTCCAAATTATGGAATCATCCTTTCGGCCAGTTTTACGTAATGATTCACAAATTCACAAAAGATGGTGCCAGATCCCAAAGTGTATGCTCATTCTAACAGCCCCCTTGAAAAGCCAACATGTGCAAATTAACAATTAATCTCCTGGAATTTAGAAGAACAAAGATGATATAGAAAAGGACATATATATGTAATTTTGTATGTTTATAGACCTTTGAATTTGATCGGGTCTTGTCCAATCAGAACTGGCTATGGGCGTGGCGCAGTTGGTTAGAGCGCCAGCTTATCAGCACCAGTTCCTCTGTGCTGATCCAAAGGATATGGGTTCGATCCCTGGCCGTGCCAAAATTGAAGTCATTTTGTGCCAAGATTGATACATTTTCACACTTGAGTTGAGGCCCGTGCCAAGGGTTAACCTATTGTCCTTGTAAATCTGTGACCGGGTGGGTTGTCATGTCAAGGACCTGCGACATGACAATTCAGTGAGGCAGCACTATATCTGCTATAAGTAGGTCTCATCACGAAATGACCGAAATAATATTGAAAGTGATGTAAAGTCCCAAACAAACAAACCATATTTAATCTAAATTATGTTGACCTTTTTGACATTAAGCGTAACACAATACCAACATTTGGCATTCACATCAAAGAATCTTTACAATATTTAAATGTAAATCCAAATCAAAAAGCTAAATTTTCATATCGAGAAACACCTCCATGGACCTATGCAACTTTAAATATTAGTGTAGTCAAGTGAGAACTAAAGAAATACCCAATAGATCCATCCTGTTATATAAATAAATATAAAGAAATCATTTAAAATCTTTTTAAGTTTATATACACTGATATACACTGATCGATCATTTGATGATGACAAGGCTGCTGCAGCTGCTGTTAAGGGCAAACATATTTGTTCAAAACGTCTGCCGAATAAATTGTCAATTTATTCTGCTGAACTTCATACTTTTACCTAGCTTTAGATCATGTAGAGACTTCTCATTGTCTTGTTTACAAGCAAAGAATTGAAAAACCCCTTATTTACAAAATCCCTTGAATGGCATCATAGACTCTGTACTAGGAAAATAAAGAAATTATGTTTTATTGGGTTCCCAGTCACATTGGAAAACATGAGACTGCTGACCAAGCTGCCAAAACAGCATTGGATAAACATCCAACTAATATGCTTATTCCTCACACAGAGATTAAGAAACATATTACTGGTTTTGTGCATTCTAAATGACAATTTTGCTGGGACGTTTTTTTAAAAATAAATTGCATGAAATCAAGCCTGTTCTTGTAAAACTAAAGGTGCTTGTATAAAGAACTGAAGGGAAGAGTCCGTTTTTAGTTGTATTAGAATTTGACATTTGACACACTGCTATCTTCTTAAAGGCGAGGATCAACCCATTGGTGTATTGGTTGTCAATTTGTATGTTTGGGTTTTACATCATATTCAACATTTTTTCAGTCATTTCGTGATGAGCCCTACATGTAGCAGATGTAGTCTGCCTCACTGAATTGTCATGTCGCAGGTCCTTGACATTACAATCCACCCGGTCACAGATTTACACGGACAACAGGTTTACCTTTTAGGCACTGGCCTCAGCTCACGTGTGAAATTTTATCATGAATTCAATCTTGGCACGGCCAATGATTGAACCCACAACCTTTGGATCACCATAGAGGAACTGGTGCTATTAAGCTGACACCAACTGCACCACGGCCCGTGGCCTGTATTGGTTGTCAATAGCTGAGGGCTGACTATAAAACATATTTTAATTGAGTGTGTCAATTTTGATATTGTTAAGACTCTATTTCAATGCACAAGATTTAAATGTATTATTTGATACTGTAGATACTTCTGTGATAGTATTTAAAAAATCTAAATTGGACTTTATAACCAATTTTAAAGGTTGAGCTCTTGTTTACATATTTATCAAGAACCACAAAATCTCAAATGGTATTTAAAGTCTTTGAAATGATTTATATATATTTATTGTAAACATGACTGATATCATGATTAACGATTTTGTTAAAAATTTTGTGATGTAAGGATTGTTTATTTCTTATAATAATGTTATACATTATGAATCTAGTCAAAATGTGTTTTTAACATTTTTAGGCACTAAATGACCTCAGTGGTTGATTTGCCTTTAAGCCACCATTCATTCATTCTATTTGTAAAAGAACCCAAGAGAAGACTCAGTTTTTAGTCATGTAAGAATAGGACATAGTTGTTTGACACACTGCTATCTTTTGAGTGTATTGGTTGTCTAAGAGCTATGACTCTTAAGCATGTTTTAATTGAGTGCATCGATTTTGCACACTGTCCAGTTTGTCGATTTTGATATTATTAGTATTCAATATTTCAATTTACATGTTATGTTATTTGATACTGCAGATTCTTCTGTGCTAGTATCATTCTTAAACCAAATAGGACTTTATATTTTATCTATTTAAGGATGAAGCACTTGTTTACTTATATCATTGACATAATCATCATGAACCACGAGACATTAAATGATATTTTAACTCTTTTAGATTGAATTCATGTATTTACACATATTTCTTATATCTATAACTGATATATTGACAATTGGTGACAATTAAGCCGCTGTTCATTCATTTTCATAATATATAAAATAATATATTTCAGGTATATAAACTTACATTAATAGAACCTATAGATTTCATAACTTTTATCATAATAACTTTAATCACTTTAATGAATCTCTATATCTCTCTAATTATTTCACAGCAGATCAGTGGGAGTTGCCCAAAAGATGCCAAATCCTGATATTTACAATTTAATGACATTATAATGAAATATTGTTTCCTTTGTCAATTAATCAACTGTGATAAGATCTTTTATCATGAATTAACAATCTAATAGAATTACAATCAGATATTGACCTTTACATATAAATAGCCTCAGACGGTCAGTGACAGTACCACTTCATCTGACTGCTTCTTGTTGGTTACAGAAGAGAGAGTGATTTCTATAAACACCATTCCTTCGTAAAAAGGCAAGTAATCATATTCAACTTTAAATCTCGTGAGATAATTTAAAGATTTACCATATTTATAATGGGCTTCATGCAGTCTAAGCAATCTGGATCGAGCCGTCTTCCAAACGCTGCTTTTCTCTGCAGTTTGCCTCGTTTTGAACCACATGGAGACCGTTCATACATTTGTTTGTAAAGTGTGTGTAAATAGGCACAGACGCTGCAGAACAGAGCTTTGACTCGTCTGTACCATTGAAACCAAATGGCAGTCATTCATCGGACCTTGCCGTGCTGGGGGATATCAGTCAACACTACTACACCTTTGAGGCATGCACATTCTGAACTAGGAACTAGGAACTAGGAACTAGGAATCATTTTATTCAGACACATATCATTTACAATATATTTTTTTGCAAGCATTTTATCTTGTTTGTAAGAATAGACTAGATCATTATTATAATATGTGTCAGGGAGATCCTCACAAAGGCATCGCAGTGCCGCTTAAGGTATTTGGATACCCTGGTTGTAGGTGGAGCCACAGTAGCACCATCTCCACCTGGTGGAAAAAATGGCAAATTGGAGTTGTCTAGTAAATGAAATCTTAAATAAATGTACTTCCACTTGTAAAACCTTTCCCACCAAAAATCAAATCAGCTTTGCTCATTCTGAGACATTAAAATGAAAATTAATGAAAAGGGCTGTCGTGAATCATTATACCCAAAAGCATGGTCAAAATATGTGAATAAAGGCATTAAAGAAGTTTCCCAGATTCAAATTATATCATTTAAATGACATATGTTGTAATTACATCTTTCAGCCTCAATAATGGACCAAAAATGTCACTTTTCTATAATTTCGCCCATATTTGTGCATATTCTATTTCAAATAATTAATTTTTCTGAAGGAAATAATGTGGTGACATCCATATTTTTTTCCATTATATGATAGAATACATATTTACCTTCATTTTTAGCAAAGTAACTAAGAAATTAAACTAGCCAAAATTAAATAAATGCATTAGATGTGGAATATTGCAGTAAGATTATGCCACTACATGGCGCCACTGTTGTGTTATCAAGCAATCTATAAATAGAAAAAGTACTAATTTCATGCAAAACATGCTTGTTATTGATAAACAATGTAAACTTAAGTATAAAAGTTATATTTCTTTTCCTTAATGTTACATGGGATGCATTTTAACTGAATTATGTTATTCACTAAATTTATTGTAAAATATTGATTTTTCCCATTATTAGTGACAGCTGTAAAAAAATATACAGATGGTAAATGTACAAATAAAAATTGTGTTTGACTCAGGATATGTCTTCTGTTTCAATATGCAAAAAACTAGAAAAATAAAACTATAAAATGCCAGAGTATCCAAATACCTTAAGTGAGGACCACCCTGCAGGGGCAATCTGTTCATATGTAATTAAACATTTATTCTAATTTAATAAGAGATTCTGTTCAGGTCATTGTAGAATACTTTCTAAAATCAATTTAGGATATTAAATAAATGAATTATTATCTGGAGGGAATGATCTAGTTCATTATTTTCAGTGCAGTGCGACGTGAAAATTGTGAAACAGAGGTAAAATGTCATTGTAGTTACATTTTGTGTTACTTTTATATAAAGTTATTCAATGGAGGAAAATATGTCAACTTTGAGTATATTGAATCATGTGCATCAAACCTTTCAGAGAATAAGATACATACTTTTTAAATATAAAGATATATGTCAACTACTAGTGAAAAAGAAGTACAAAACACTTTATCTTGAGCATATATAGCAATTTTCAATTACACAGTGCATTTCATAGGTGGCTAGAATAGTATTATTCACATAGAGTGAGAAACCATGTTGGCTGTGTGTATGTAATTTTTGCAGAATACATTCAGCACAGCTATTTACAGTATGTGGGATGCTGTATCTAATGCATTTTTGAGCATAATTATGCTTGGTTTTGGGCTGGTGAATTTTATTTTGTGACCTTGTGGGGTAGTTATGAATTTCCTGGTTTTGAGTGAAAGGCAACTGCTGCAAATAGTGCGGTAGCCTATTATTCATGTATTTGAAGTAAAAATTCAGCTCTTTTAGTCTCAGTAAGTCATGTACTTTTAATAAGTTCAAGGTTTTGAATATGGGTTCTGTGTGGGCATTATATTTGCTCACACTTATTATTCTAATTGCTTTTTTCTGTAATTTCAAAATGCGTTCACACTGATAGCCCCAGGCTAGTATTCCATAGTTTAGGTGAGACAGTATCAAAGAACTATAAATTTGAAGTTTGGCAAATAAAGGTAAGAAATGTTTCAATTTATTTAGGATGCCAATAATTCTTGATATTTTATTTGCAATTTTATTTAAATGGTCATCCCAAGATAAATTTTCATTGATTGTTAGACCAAGAAAATTGAAAAGTTGAACTCTCTCAATATATGTGTTATTTATTTCTAAATTCAATTCAGGTACTTTTTTTCTTTTCGTGTGAAAAATCATATATTTGGTTTTTGGAATATTTAGAGAAAGTTTATTCAATCTCAGCCAGTCATTCACATTTGTTAATTCCTGGTTAATGATTGTGCTAATATCTGTAATTTCATCATGGTTCAATACTACTTTGATGGTGGTATTGAGTGTAGTGTCATCAGCAAAGATGATGAAATGGAATAGTTTACTGGAATGAGCTATGTCATTCATGTAGATAATAAATAACAATGGTCCTAATATAGACCCTTGTGGAACCCCAGTTTTAACAGAAGTCATGGTGGATCTAGATCCATCAACATCAACAAATTGTTTGCGCCCAGAGAGATAACTTTCTGATGATTGCAGATGGTAATATAGAGTGTTATTTTATGAATGTGCAAGTGGTACTATGTGTAGTTAAAAGTGTAGCAGTGTTGACAGACAGGCAAGGTCCGATCTGTACTCCTGTTTGAACCCAAATGACTTTTTGATGGTGAAAAGTCACCTAGCAGTAAATGATAGTTTGAAGTCCACAAAGCAGCATATGTGGACATATTCTACTGTTTTCTGGTGTCAATTATATTTGTAAAAGTTGACAAATGATTCACACAGCTGAGATCCTTCCTGAAGCAATTCTGCCCATTGGGAGAGTCTCTTTTTCAGAATGGAGCAGTGGAGTGTAATTCCCCTGTAGTTTAGCGTTATCCAAGCATCTTTGGTGCTGTTTTAAATTATTGGGCTTATGATTCCCTTGGACCATATTTAGGTGTTAATGCACTTTAAACATTCGCAATAAAAGGGAACAACATTATCACACTATTAATCACTATTAGCTGTAGAATTTAGCAATGCAGAAATCAAAGTGCCACCTGGATGGTATATTCATATGACCATTGTGCTGCCCTCTGCATAAACTACTTCCAATGGGATATGCATCAAAACCTATGTTCCCATCATACTCCCAGATTCCTTCTGCTCTCGAGGTGTATGTTTTTGCTCTCTGTATTTCGTTGTTCATTTTTTCTGTTTCTATCTGCCTTTAGGTTTCTCTTCTTTGCCACTGTCTTTCCGTTACTTTAAATTCATGGTTTAGCCCATCTTAATGCTCATTCCAGTTTGGCTTTTTCACATGTTTTCATCTCTTATTAATATCATTCCTGATAGAAACCATTTTGTACCCATTGCCTCTATAACTGTATGACAGGATACATACTATGCCTCATGTCCTGTTGAGATACATAATGCACTTTCACTTTCTATTTTGGTTATACATTCCTGCACCAGTCTATGTGAAACATCACCCTGGACAAAACCTTTTGTTAAACCTTTTGTTAATAGCCTCACACAGCCAGATATTTTCAACAGGGTCTGCGTTTTCATCACGTTAAATTCCTTGTAGAGCTGAAGCTGCTTATGTGGTAATTAGCAAGTAGTCAACCACTGACACAACCTTACAAGTAAAAGCAGGTATAATCTGTAACGAATTCATTCTTTCCATGCAATCATGGTGGTCTTAAAACACCATAATATTACATTTCTCCTTTGCAATAGAAAAAGATGCGATCTGACGAAAATATGATGCCTATATCTATTGAAATCTATAAGAAATTAGTATACACTGCAACAGTAGATTGTGAGAATATTTCATTATCCTTAGAACACGAGCTGGCAACCATTTATACACTCTCATCATTACAAGGAGAATAGGATAATGTTTGAAATGTTACCAACCAAAATATAGAATACAATATAGATTTGCCAATTATATCCATTTTTCTGGTCATACTGATTATGATTATACTAACCTTAATATAGATGCCTTGCTTTCAATACTGATAATTCAAAGCTGTGTTCAACAACATCCACATTCATATACTCACACTTAGCAACCAAATATTTATGAATGGTTTCCATATGGATCAAAAGGAGGCATTGTACAAAGCCAAGCACACATTTCTTGTGATTTCCATCTAAATAGTGTATTCATGATTTATTTAATAATGAATAATATCTAATAATTCATTTTTACACGTTTTAGGTATTTTGTTTTCTCTCAATATGGAGTCAAGCACAAAGCCAGTTCCATGTACTGACGTGTTATCGGGTAAGCTGACCAATGGTGACACCTATGTATGTGCAGTGGCAATCACTTCATGGGGCAAGATACCAGGCAGGGCTAGAGGCACCAAGTGTTGGTATCCCTATGGTGGTTCAGAGTTTGAAACAACTCAATTTAAATACATCTTTTCGTACTTTCCTTTGAAGTATGAGAAGTATGAGGTGAATAACCAATCCATTCTGGAGAAGGCATTGCTCACAGGGTGCCACAATACCGGAAACCTAGAATTGTATTCTGCAATAGCTAACACTGAGTTAGGTAGAATTCCTGGAAAAGCCAGTAGTACCAATTGCTGGTATTCCTATGATGGAAAAGAGTATTCAACCCTAGATTTTGATTACATTGTATATGACTGTCCGAACTCTCCTCCATATGGAGGTCAAAACGACCCAGCAACATGTTGTCAGCAATATAATGGGGAGGTTTTCTACTGCGCTGTGGCAGACACTCATTATGGGAAGATACCATGTAAGGCTGATGATGAATATTGTTATTATCCTTATGGTGGAAGAGAGTGTATTATGAAGCTTGACAACGTTAAAGCTAAATACCTCACGTCAGACACACCTTTAAAGAGGGTCAAGAATGACGGAAGTCAACCACCAGGTGCAGTTGCAAGTGGGTATCAAAATGATGGCGGCGGTGAACACTTTTCGGCGATAGCTACAGGTGGTATGGGTGACATTCCTGGAAAAGCTAAAGGAAATATGTGCTGGTTTTCTTTACATGGCAGTGAAAGGTACACAAAGCAGTTTGATTGGATTGTAAATGTAAATGATCCCATCTAACAAGCATGCCAAAGTCTGTCTGTGGGATATACCGTTAAAATTCAAAATCTATCCATTGTCTTGGGCCTCTCATCTTTGAAATATTAATTTAAAACGAAGTATTGTGAAATTATATAGTGTGAACAAAACGTAATAGATGTATTAATTTGAGGTATTAGAATATAGAAAACTCAAATTTACAAATTCGAATGAACTTGTTTATGGCGTATTTCAAATAAATCTGAAATATTTATGGTAAGTAGGCATACTGTGAATGTGATTAACGTGAACAGTATATCACATCAATAAGAGCCGGACGACGAGGTACGAGAAGCCATTTCATAAGAAATGGTATGTGGGACCTAAGCCATAACAACTCTAAATTTTCATCTAAATATAACTATTTTATCCATAATTTGGGACGAATCTGAAAGCATACATCGGATAATATGACAAAATGCCATGATATAAATCTGGCATATGATATGTGCATTTGGTCTACAATCCCTTTCTTATTGTAGATAAGTCCAGATATAAGGACCCTTGTGGTCAATATGGCAAGCAAGGACAGTGTAATTTCAGATATAAAGTTAACCAGCTTTGACTTTTTAATTTAATATTTTTGTCCTATTCAATATTATAATAATGATTTTTGTAGAACGCCGTTTACAAATTTATCAATGACTTTTTATCATCATTTATTTTACAATATATGATATAACATATTTTCTTATTTTCAGCGCTATGAACAGACTTGTCTGGTATCAGCGCTATATAAATTTTATTTATTATTATTATTATTGTTATTATTATTGCTTTCTAATAAATTTTGTAATCACACAAAAATAACCTTATTCTTTATTTGTTTTAATTTTAATGCAAAATATATAAATGATCTGTCTTACATCGTGAAAGCACATACTTAGAGGCAGAGGGTACTATTATCAGAAAGGTGTCAGTCTGAGAATAGAATCCAAGGGGAAACTGAGTCCAAATGTAATCTTAGAATTTGTTTTTCTTAAACTATAAGTCATTTCCAGACAATAAACCAAACAGAACACAGCCTCAGTATCATTTAGTGTTATGTTGACCAAAATAATTAAGTCTAACCATATCCAAATAGTATGATTATAATGAATAAATGTGTAAAATAATCATATTTACACCATCTTACTCCAAATTATGGAATCATCCTTTCGGCCAGTTTTACGTAATGATTCACAAATTCACAAAAGATGGTGCCAGATCCCAAAGTGTACGCTCATTCTAACAGCCCCCTTGAAAAGCCAACATGTGCAAATTAACAATTAATCTCCTGGAATTTAGAAGAACAAAGATGATATAGAAAAGGACATATATATGTAATTTTGTATGTTTATAGACCTTTGAATTTGATCGGGTCTTGTCCAATCAGAACTGGCTATGGGCGTGGCGCAGTTGGTTAGAGCGCCAGCTTATCAGCACCAGTTCCTCTGTGCTGATCCAAAGGATGTGGGTTCGATCCCTGGCCGTGCCAAAATTGAAGTCATTTTGTGCCAAGATTGATACATTTTCACAATTGAGTTGAGGCCCGTGCCAAGGGTTAACCTATTGTCCTTGTAAATCTGTGACCGGGTGGATTGTCATGTCAAGGAACTGCGACATAAAAATTCAGTGAGGCAGCACTATATCTGTTACAAGTAAGTCTCATCACAAAATGACTAAAATAATTTTGAAACTGATGTAAAAACCTCAAACAAACCAAAAAACAATCAGTACATAGTCAGGGGGTCATGTAAGCTTGGATTAAATGCCAGACAATACATGATGTCATTTAGAGCACCAATCATAGAAGTTGTCTATACTGTGAAAATATTACCAAACACATACCTCTGTAAAATAAAATGTTTGATAGATCAGTATTACTATTAGTATGAGTATTAGTAGGGAGCCAGGACCTAATAATCTGACTTTAGCTTCCCCGGAGAAATTTGTTTGTTTGTTTGTTTAGGGTTTTACATCACTTTCAACATTATTTCAGTTATTTCGTGATGAGACCTACTTGTAGCAGATATAGTGCTGCCTCACTGAATTGTCATGTCGCATGTCCTTGACATGACAACCCACCCGGTCACAGATTTACAAGGACAACGGGTTAACCCTTTGGCACAGGCCTCAGCTCAACTGCGCTACGGCCCGTGGCCTTCCCCGGAGAAAACGCAGCTGGAATTTTGGATATGTTGTAGAGGGATATCTGATTTTGTTATTGTTTTTTTAAGACAACATTTCTGGTCTACATTTTAAAATTTGGATCGTCATGGCAACCAATCCTACTTTTTCTTAGGGATATTGGGAACCAGAGTGTTTCTTTAATATTTTCCTAGTACTTTGTCCAATGATATTCAAATGACCTTTTATTCACCACAAATGACCTTGACCTTGTAAGAGCTATTGTTATATTTCTTTTGTTTCTAATTTGCAGAGGCATTTCAGAGAGTGGTTTTTATACTCATTGGAGTCCACATTTTTACCTGTAGTTTCAGGATATGACCTTGGTCTTGATTTCTTTTGGCCAAAATCGAATTTTTACTTAAAAGTCAGACAATATTTTATATTTTAATGAATAACTTGAATTAACAAATATTATTCTGACATAAGTTCTTCTTTAAAAAATAACAATCTTTTACAATAACAATCTTTTACAATAACAATTTTACAACTCTTCTAAACGTTCTAAATGTCAAGGTCAATTGACAAAAAAAGAGCCAAAATGAAGAAAACGCTTTGGTTTTACCTCTCAAAGCCAAATAATGTCAAATAGAAAAGTGTATTACTATCAATGTATTGCAGATTTGTGCAAACCTCCATTTTGCCCTTGATGAAAGGTAATCCTAAAAGTCAAAAGGTCCAGGTCATTTAATGGATTCATATTAATTTCAATCCAGTCTGCAAAATTGATAATTTTACATGGAAAGTTATTCTTTTTGAGACTGATATCAGCCAAATGATTAGGCATAATGTTATATTTTATTTATGATGAAAGGTCATTTTCACCTTCAAAAGGTCAAGGTCATTGGACTAATTTCTCCCATATGTAAATGATCAGCACTACATTATGGAATGTATGATCTATTTGCTATTGAGGTAGGTCACAGTTAGATATATATATTGCTAAAAAGATTCATTCACACACTGTGAGAAATATATTTAATGCCAAAACATGTTTTTCAGTGAGTTCTGTAAAATATTGCATTGGGTCAATTTTGATTATAGGTTCCGGTAACCTTGAAATTAAATGAAATGTTGTTTTTACAACCCTTTCAGCAAAGATGGCCATGTCAGGTTGTCTTTCGAGCCTTTTAACCAATGTGAAAGTAACACTGCCGGCAGTGGGAGTTCAACCCACCACCTCCTGTCCTCCACTTATTTAACCTACAAAGGCACAGCTTCTACGCTTTATCAACTGTACTAGTGGGGCCGATGCCCTATAACCATAAATGTTCGAATTATTGAAATTGATGAATATTTTAAGCAATATTGTAGGATATAGAATACACACCCAGAGACTCTTGGAAATAAATAGACATTCATAGACAATTACACGATACTGATGGTTGATGAGTCACCATAACCACCACTCCGTGAAAGTCACGTGTAGGATGGACGAGCCGAAGTTGGATACGCAGGCAGGACGAGTCCATTTGATGACGCGTGAGGAAGCCACGTAGGCAACCACACACAGATGATGCGGAGTGGCCCCTTAAAAGAGACGCGCAACCGTGGATCCGGGCTCTCTCAGTCAGCTCAGCTCAGTCAGTTCGTACAGACCCCAGTCTAGGAGCCAAGAAGGAGATCAACGACCACTTGCCACGGAAGATCCATGACTCTCAGTATCATGACCACATAGACTTGGGTGTTTAGCATATAGTCAGGGTTTCATAAGTATCATGCAAAGTTGGTAATTCATATGCCTCGCTCATTGCCATGCCGGCCTAGCCAGACAAGCAGGAATCACAGCACTGAATAAAGGTAACTATTACACTGACATTGTAGACATGTTGAATGCACAGTCGAAAGATAACAAGATCCACCAACAGAGACAAGGTTCTAAGTCGCTTCTCCCCCCCCCCATTTTATGGTAGATCCACGGATGACCCCCTCCGTTTTATGAACAAATTCCTTACTTACACCCAACTTTCCCATACTTCCGCAGATTTGAAAGTGCCCGCTTGTCGCATGTTGCTACTTGGCGCAGCAGACGTTTGGTATCTTTCCCTGCCCCCAGATGTCACTAGCTCTTGGGATTCCTTCTATGCAGCTTTTGTCAAGTTTTTCGGCAGTGAGACGAACGCTTGGCTGCTCGAGCAATCTTTAGATGCTAGAAGTCAGAAAAAGAAAGAATCTGCTGAAACGTACATCAATGATGTCCTCAGTCAGTGTCAGAGGTTGCAAAAAGATGATATGGAGACTAAGAAAATATTGGTTAGGGGTCTCCTTCCTAGTCTCAAAGCTTTTGTGGTGGGAAAGTCGCCTAAAACACTTGATGACACCATTGAGCAAATTAAGTAAGCTGAAACAGTTTGTACAATGACTAGTGATTCCTCCATCACTTTAAATGGGTTAGATTCACCACCTGACCCCACGTCAGTTTTTGGCACAGCAATCCTCCACTTTGGCTGCCCTCCGTGAAGAGGTCGCAGATGTTTGGAAAGGGCTACATAGGCTTGGCAACCGTCCGGAGGAGGGCGACTCTTTCTGTTTTTTCTGTAGAAACTCCGGTCATTGGATCAGAGATTGCAAGGCGCGCCATGACTGCAGTTTCTGTGGACGGGACTCTCACCTGTCTAACTTCTGCCCCGATAAATTCCGTGCTTCCCGTGACCAGGCCCCCCGTACCCCCCCCCCCCCCCCCCCCCGCGGTCAGACAACCGTTCCAACCACCCTACTGGCCGTTTCGAGACAGGGTATGGCCGGGACCGTTATGAACAAAATAACAATAGAAACAGTTTGCGCCCATCCCAAAATAGACCTTATTCGAACAACAGGCAGGGAAATGATGGTAGATATAATTCAAACCGCCCCCCCTTTAATGACCAACGCCGTTCGGGGCCAAGACAGGACAGTGGGCCTCAATATCGGCAGGAAAACTACTAACTCCTGTCCCGCCCCGTGAGCCACGTGATAGGAGTATTAGTTCGTTTAATATCGCAATAAACCATAGTAAATCAGACATATTGAACGAGGTTCACTGTTACTTTGCAAAGATGTCCCCTCATTCCCTTGACTCACATGACAATCCCTTGATCTCCGCCTGCCCCGCCTCCGTACCACTAGATTCCCCTGTCCTTTTGAACAATGATATAAAATTCTTCCCCCTCTCTCCTGATGGCCGCATCGCGACAAAAACAAAGTTTAGCACCATAGATGCCTTACTAGACTCTGGAGCACAACGTAGCATCATCACGCTTGCCTCCGTACATGCTTTCTGTCCTGACGACTCATTCCCACGACAAGCCTCGGCCAGCAAGATTGTTGTGGTTGCAGAGGGCAGCTCAGTCCCTATCCACTTTCAAACCCATCTTAACCTACTCATCGGAGATCAAGAGTGTCTTATCTGTTTTCAGGTGGTCCCTGACTTACAATATCCCGTTATACTGGGGCGAGATTTTTTTACAGCTTATGGCATAGTCCTTGACTTCGCTCAACGCGGTGTTGCCTTTAAATTGTCCCCGAAATTACGTCTGTCTGAGACAATCAGAATCCCTGCCAAGTCTGAATTTATAACTCACGCTCGCCTCAAACCTAGTAATCTGTCCGGCCTTTTAGGTGTTTGCACTATGGATGGTGAATTACCCTCCTACCCTGAGGTTGCCATGGCAAGAGTTTTTGCTACTGTCCACGACGATCAGAGGGTGCCCGTACGTTTAATGAATATGGCTGATAATGCTGTCACCTTACCAAAGGGTGTTGCAGTCGGCTATTTCGACCCCATTCCCCTTGGCTCTGAGCCGCAAGAGCTCCCTACTTTGGACCTCACATGGGGAACCCCTGCCGGTGACACCGCAAATGATATAGAATTAGCGCCCATTTCGGCATCTCCTGCCGACCCAGACCCCCATCACAAAATTGACCTTACAAATTCTGATCTGTCCTCTACCCAGAAAGATTCTCTGAAACGTCTCATTTCGTCTTTTAGGGACATATTCACGACCCGTGATGGCGAATTCGGTGACACAAATGTTGTACAACATACTATTTATCTCAAAGGGTCGGTTAGTCCCATTAAGCTACGGCCATACCGTGCCGGTTATAAGCAACGGGGTATTATAGACAAAGAGGTACAACGCCTCCTAGACAAGGACATTATTCGACCCTCCAACAGTCCGTGGGCTTTCCCAGCCGTTCTAGTTGAGAAGCCAGCCCAAGATGGCACTGTCTCGTACCGTATGTGCATAGATTTTCGGAAACTTAATGAAGTCACCGTGCCTGACTCTTTTCCGTTGCCGCATATTCAAGACACCTTGGACAGCTTGGGAGCTCGTAGATTAACACACATAAGCACACTTGACCTCATGGGCGGGTTCCACCAAGTGAGCGTTCACCCCGACTCCCGACCCCTGACCGCTTTCATCACCCATCGTGGTCTTTATGAATATAAACGCCTCCCGTTTGGTGTCATCAACGGACCCCCAACATTCCAACGTCTCATGGAAACTGTGTTACAGGGCCTCTCTGACCTCTGCCTCATATATTTAGACGATGTCCTGGTCCACAGCCCCTCTTTTGAGCGTCATTTGACCGATCTTACACGAGTTTTCACGCGTTTCCGCAAGGCTAAATTGAAGCTCCGCACTGACAAATGTTTTTTCGCTAAAAAGCAGGTTAAATACCTTGGCCACATCATATCTAAAAACGGTATAGAAGTGGATCCCTCGAAAACTACGGCTGTTGACGAATACCCTGTGCCCACCTCTTCCAAAGACGTACGAGCCTTTCTGGGTCTGTCGGGTTACTATCGTCGGTTTGTGGAGGGATATGCGAAAATTGCTCAGCCGCTTAATGTTCTCACCAGTAAAAAGAGCACGTTTGAATGGGATAAAATAAAACAGGCTGCCTTTGACTCTCTTAAGGCGAAATTGGTATCGGCTCCGATACTGGCTTTCCCTCGCATTGAACCCGATAACCCCTTCATTATTACAACAGATGCCAGTCTTTTTGCGATCGGGAACGTTTTAAGTCAATTACAGGATGGTTCCGAACGTGTCATTGCTTATGGCGGCCGAGCCCTAAACGCTGCTGAACAAAATTATACCTGCACCGAGCGGGAATGCCTCAGCATCATTGCTGCTTGTAAACAACATGAGCCGTATCTTAAGTACGAGAAATTCACTATCGTGACTGACCATTCTGCCCTACAGTGGCTATTTCGTTCTGAACCTAAAGGCCGTCTGGGAAGGTGGATGTTGACCCTCCAACAATTTCGTTATGAGATTGTCCACAAACAAGGGAAATCGATCCCGCACGCTGACAGCCTCAGTCGTCGCACGTATCCATTGGAACCGGACCCCACCCCGGGGCTAGAACTTAAATTAGCTGCTGTCTCTGACTTGCCACACGATATTGACCCTCAACCAGCCCCCCCCGATGAGGCTGCCCAATGCTTGTCTGATCTTAACCAGTCATCCGGCACTTTGTACACCTTCGGTGACATTGGTGTGAAACAATCTGCTGATCCCTCCCTTCAGTCCTTCATCAAGTATTTCAAATCAGCCCACCTCCCTTCTACCCAGCGTGAGGCTCGCAAACTCCTCGCGCAGGTAGACGATTATTACTTACAAGAAGATGTTTTATTTCATTTGTACGTGACCCCAGGTAAAGGCCCGGCCAAGGACCGTTGCAAAACTCAACTGGTTATCCCGCCCACCCTCCGCCATGATTTACTCGAGGCTTTTCATGATAGCTCAATGGGTGCCCATTTGGGAACTGACAAACTGTATTCTACAATTCGCCAGAAATATTACTGGCCCGGCATGCATAGTGATATCATGAATTGGGTCCAGTCCTGCTCAGTTTGTAGCAAAACTAGTAAACTCCCAAAGAATAGACAGGGTTCTCTGCGCACTATCCCTGTTTCACGCCCCTTCCAGCGGGTTCACACTGATCTTATCGGCCCCCTTCCCAAAACAGACCGTGGTAACAAATATATTCTTGTTTTTCAAGACGCTCTCACACGTTTCCCAGAAGCCTTTCCCCTCCCTGATCAGTCAGCCGTCTCGGTGGCAGAGCGCCTCTTTGAAGATATTTGGTGCCGCTGGGGAAATGTTGAATCCATTGTAAGCGACCGTGGCGGGTGTTACGCTAGCGTTATTGCAGAAGAATTGTGTAAATTAATGCAGGCTCGAAAGGTCATGACTACGCCGTACTGCCCTCGTAGCAATGGAATGGCCGAGCGGAGTGTTCAGTCTATCTCAAAGAATCTGACACGACTTTGCCATGATAAGCCTACTTCTTGGGATTTGTTCTTGCCCTCTGCATTGTTTGCCATGCGATCATCGGTTCATCAAGCCACGATGTATAGCCCGTTATTCTTAATGACTGGTCGTGACGCCAAACACCCGTTTGAGACGTCCCTGCCCGACCCTATACACCCCAGTCCCTCTGTCAGGCACTATGTGCGCAACATGTTTGAACGTGTTGAGACTGCGCGCAAATGGGCGAAGGAAAATAACGAAGTCATGCAAGCTAAGATGAAGTCTTATCATGATTCTCGGAATAAAGGTTGGAAGTTTCAAGTTGGTGATAAAGTATGGATTTACTCTCCTGCCACCAAAGTCCCTGGCCGTAAGCTTAAATCCCCCTACAGTGGCCCATATTACTTAATCGAGCAAACTGCTCCACTCAACTTCAAAGTACGTGCCTGTGACACCCATATAGAGCCCAAGTCCTCTATTCATGTTAACAGATTTCGCCCTTGCATCACGCGTTTCGATCGCCCCGTTTCCCCACTGCAATTCGAAGACGGCAACCCACCGGGTGACGACCTCCCGGCAGATGCAATCCCACCCTCGGACCTTTTGCCGGAAAATGACCCACCAGACCCCGGTGATAGTGATGTACCGGCACAAGCTGCCGTCCCACCCGACTCTGATGCTGACGACGCGGATGACGAGTCGGATACACAATATGAAATTGAGCGTATTCTGAAGCAGCGTAAGGGTTCACAAGAAATGGAATACTTGATTAAATGGAAGAATTATAGTTCCAAAGACAATACATGGGAACCGGTTTCCTTCTTGGGAAAAAAGACTCAGGCAGATGTACTTGCCACCCCTCCCCCTACTGTCCGGGAACGGAAAAAGTGACTTGATTAGTTTATTAGGTGTTGTATTGTTGTAGATTTTGTCGTCTCTTACAAATCCCTTCCCTTGTACGTTGTGTTTAGTTGTTGCTTCGGCCACACATTATTGTCTCCTTATTCGTTGTTTACTCGCTTCTTGTATCCTACGAACGGCCTGCTATAATTGCCTTTGCCGAATTTCGATTTGGTACACGATGTTGCCAATTTAGACATCCTAACCCACTTTTGTCTCACAAGCAACCTTTCGGGTACTTTACTCTGATGACCTTCATATGGCCCCGTTTTACCGGCTTATTAGAATTTATTTATGTATAGCCTTGTTCTTCATGATGATTCGATTGACATCTGTTTTCCCACATTTCCATGTGGCCTTTTGTCCGTTGTTGGTGACACTCTGATCTGTGCCCATCAGACCCTTACTAATTGACCTTGCAAAATTGGCTTCTCTCCTCGTTAGTGTGTTTCCCTCTGTTCCCCGCATGACTCATGACAGGCTGCCTACCACTTTGTTACCTGCGTGCGCAGGATTGGACGCTGTGTGCGCGATGCTGCTGGATGATATAGCGGTTCCGCTGACATCTCAGACACTTTCAGCATCCGCGCCTTCAAGTAGCTTCCTCCTGCCTACGTGCTTCGTTCCATCGTTGTGGTCTCCGCACTTCGTTTATCAGATCGACTTTTGTGTTACTGACTGGCCAGTTCTTAAGTTGTGTCCCACTGCACATTATCGTGAGTATTCTCATTTTATACAGTGGATCCTTCTTTTGTTATAGTAATACTTGTGTCTCTGATTATACATTGACTTCTGACTTGACTTTGACGACCTTCCAGCGTTGTAGCCAAAACGTGAATGTTTTCTCCGGTCCTCTTGCGAACGAATATGTTGATTGAGCCATGACTACTTCACCACAAACCGTAAATAAAGTTTGCAATAGCGACTCATTGCACAGCATGTTGATGATTACATTGAGATTTCTTATTCTTCACATATACCGCAACTAGTAGTAAAGTTTGCGAAGGCAACGCATCACACAGGGTGTTCGATGGTTGCATCGGGTTTTCTTATTCTTCACTTATTCCGCAAACGAGTAGAATACATTTGCGAAGGCAACACATTACACGGGTTGTTAAATGGTTGCATTTTGGCTTCTTATCCTCATTTAATTCCGTAAACGAAGAAAACTAAGTTTACGAAGGCAACGCATCAAACAGGGTGTTCGATGGTTGCATCGGGTTTTCTTATTCTTCACATATACCGCAACTAGTAATAAAGTTGCGAAGGCAACGCATCACACAGGGTGTTCGATGGTTGCATCGGGTTTTCTTATTCTTCACTTATTCCGCAAACGAGTAGAATACATTTGCGAAGGCAACACATTACATGGGTTGTTAAATGGTTGCATTTTGGCTTCTTATCCTCATTTAATTCCGTAAACGAAGAAAACTAAGTTTACGAAGGCAACGCATCACACGGGGTGTTCGATGGTTGCATAGGGCTCCCTTATTTTCCACTTATACCGCAAAACAGTAATAAAGTTTGCGAATGTAACGCATCTCATAGAGCGCTTTGTAGTTTGCATCGAGAATTCGTATTTTTTACTTATACCACAGGCGGTAATAGAGCTTGTGCAGGCAACACATTACACGGGGTGTTCAATGGTTGCATTTTGGTTTCTTATTCTCATTTATTCCGTAAACTAGTAAACAAAGTTTACGTAGACAACGCATTACACGGGGTGTTCAATGGTTGTATTTTGGTTTCCTGCTTCTTCTCTTTACCGTAAACAAGGACTGATAGGTTTACGAAGACAGTGCATTCCACAGGGTGTTGGTTGGCTGTATTACTCAAACTGTCCCTCTCTGTACCACAACAGTAATGGAGTTGTGAAGACGGCGCATTCCACGGCGTTGGGTGGCTGTATCTTATGTATATTCCGCGCGATCGGGTGTAAGACGCGATGTAATGATTAATATATTCCGCGCCTCGGGACACAGGCTGCGATGTTTTTTGAGCACTCCTCCACTAATGATGGAAGGATTGCCTTATGTGTACCGGTACATGGACTATTTTTTTTTAAGGCTCATGAGTATTTACGCAGAGTGACGGTTACAACGGCTGTTTTGATAGCAGTTTTTTCGACAACACACTACGACGGTTAGCCTGATCCGGATGTTTGATTTCACTTTTATGTAACTCACACCGCTTATAATGCCGTGTCTGTTGATTGCTCTACATATACACTGTCCTGCTTATTATTCAGTTGACTGCTTGATGCGAATCTTGAGTGCCGTTTCACGCCAACCCTGTAATTTACCTTGTGTCAATTACACGTTCACTGATTTGAATCTATTTGAAGTTGACGACTGCCTTTTACTGCTGATATTAGACTATACGTTGACACCCAGCTATTAACTGTTTGATGATTGATCTTATCTTATGATGTAGACTGTGTTCTTATATCTTATACCATGTTATTATCTCACCTCCACTCCTCGGTTACGTTGCCTGGCCATGTACTATTCACTTTACACAGACTTTGATGGCATGCTTCCCTACCAGTTTCTCATTCTTCTCTTTCACCCCCGCACGCCTGGATAACATAACTAATCATTGAATCGTTCACCCCCAGGTGAGACGACTATGTTCCTGTCATGACTCCTGCAGACACTTCTATCACCCTTCCTGATGCTCCACCACTAGCCTTTCTTTCGGACGAGGAAGTTAACGACATTTTGGACGCACTCCCCAGTGATAAAACTTTATGGGCTAACGTTTTTGATACAGAAGACCCGTCATTCCCGATCCCCTCTGTCCCTTTACATATGCCACCAGCTTCTGTCTCTTCCGATCCTTCTGTACCCCTCCCTCGTTTTGCCTCAGTAAACGGCAGACCTCACCTCCTTCCCATTACTCCACAAATCCCGCCTGCCCTGCATCCACCACATATTCAACCCCCACCTCCTACCCCACTACAACCAGACCCTAGTGCCACGCGTCCCGTTCTCTACGTTCCCCGCGACCAGCCCGCTTTCGCCTCAGTAGTACAGGCGTGCCCCAAGTGTAACGCTAGTGTCCGCATCCAGGAATTCACTCTTGTCCCTTTTCATTGCTTGACTCATTTGGGCCGGAGTACTCGCTTCTAAAGGGTCATGTATGCCATTTGTGCCCTTCTGGTGCTTACGCCCACGATAACTGCTGTCAGTGTTTTAGGCCGACCTAATGTAGGTGCCCTCCTGACCAAGCAAGGTTACGTTGCAAATAGTGCCGCAACATGGCAGGTCACGTTTGCCGTCCCGCATCTTGAACTACCGGCTTCTATGCCTCCGTTCAGCATGTGTGATGCAGAAATTCTGTTGGTTCTCTCCCCCCGCCGAAGGCGAGATGTTTCTATCGCCCACGGATTTTGTTCCACCTTTGGTTCCCTAACTGCTGCTTATCGGAATCTTAACGATTCTCTCACTAACCATATCCATCGCTATTGGCGATCCATCAAGAAATTGTGGCCGATCACGCAGCCCCCTCCCCGCAAAACCGGACGACAGAAACGTTCGTTTCTACCATTTGTGGGTTCCTTCCTCGGTTCTGCTTTCGGGTTAGTCACTGACAAGCAACGAAATAAACTAATGAAGAGAGTCAGTGTGGTGGAAGGTAACTCTAAGCGTTTGCAAACAAATCTCAATACATTGCATGCCCAAACCTCTTCGCTGGTAAGAGTTACGAACGAACGCTTGGACATTGTTTCTGATGGGGTGGTAAATAATACCTTGAACATTGCCAGGCTTCTCCACAATAGCGAGTCACTTGTTCACAGACTCGAAGTTGTACAGGTCCAGACCGATGCCCAACGGCTCCTTTTGAGGTCTTTATCTGATTTCACATATGCCAGTGTTTCTGAAATCGGCCACATTCAGGCTTTAACTTTATTAGAATCTGAAGCCCGGGCAACCCTTCTTGCCTTAGAGACCATCGCTGCAAACAAGTTATCTCCCATTTTAGTCCCCCCTGATGTGTTACATAAGTCTATGAGACAGGTTGCCAGATTACTGCGCGTGCAGTACCTGAATTTCAAGTTGATGTATGACCAACCAAGTGCTATTTACGCCATTCCAGGCGTAACGGCCCTCAACAGTGACTCCCATTTGTATATTGATGTTAGCCTGCCACTTGTGGTAAAAGATAATGCCTTCACGATATACGAGGTATCATCTTTCCCGATACTGACGGGAGGCAAGAAGCCAAATCAATTCACTCGTCTCTCGGGGTTCTCCGATTTCATTGGTATATCCCGTGACGAGAGATTCTATATAGAATTGTCTAGGGCTGATTTGGCGGAATGTTTCGGGACAGGAGTCCGCCATTGCTATCGGACCTTCCTCGAGTTTCCAGTTGACATCCCGTCTTGTGCCTTGTCCATTTATAAAGGCGAGGTGCGTGACATTATGTCATATTGTCAAGTGGACCTCATAGAGCTTAAATCACCGTTGCGAGTTGTCAGGGATTTGCAGAACTCATCCTTTTTAGTCATCGGTCATAGTGAACCTTGGTTGGTCACGTGTCAGTTAGATGTCACCCCCACTGAAGTTGAACCCTGCACTTTCTGCACATTGACTCTGGGTTGCGGGTGTAGTATGCGATCTAGTTCGGGCGTGTATATACCGCCGAGCCTAATCCATTGTGACAAAAATGTCATGACGCGGGTGGCTAAGTCCTACATTGCAAATTTATTGTTTATTTCCCTGTTTCATAATGACACTGCCATGCATGGCATGACAGCTGACACCTTGTTCCCTGAGCCGCCTGGTTTAGAGGTACCGGATTTAGACTTACTGACCTTGGGCGTAGATGAGTTCGTTGACAGACAGGGTATGGTCATTGCCGACCTAAATCGCACTGCTTCTGCATGGAAAGATTCACAAATCCCATACATTGATCCCTCATGGACCTTGCCGGGTAGTTTTACTACACAAGATAGCCCGGGATGGCTTAGCCTCCTAAATACGATAGGTACTGGATTATCCATAGCATGCGCGATTTGTCTGTTCGTATTACACGGCAAATACGCCCACCTACAAAAAATAGTTTTATTATATCAACTCAGCCAGGTGCCCGCTTCAGATGCCACACCCGTTTTCCCCAATACCCGTCCCCTACACCTATTTGACCTCATTGGCCTTGCCACCTTGTCCTTTGTCGCCATGGTCCTTGTCTCCCAGAAAATATATTGTATTTATCGCCGTAGACACGACTTGTCCTCAGTCATGCGCATGTTTGACCGAGACACAAAATGCCCTAGGTCGAGTATTTTCTTGGAACTTTTCTCTGGCACATCTAGGGTAGTTCTCTTTGTTACAGAAATCCTTACGTTCCCTGGTTGTATTAAGGTTGCCCCTGGCGAGGCGATGCCACACGCTGAACTTTCAGGTGGATGCCTTAATCGCCACCTCATAATTGACTGGGATATGACTATGTTACGCGACACACATCGTGAGCTCAAGTTTCACATGCCCTCTGTTATCAATGTTCCCTTACACCTCAGAATGCTCACTAGGTCTGTCATATCTTCCTCTCACGCCCTAAATTTGCTTATTGGATGCGACAGCTATTATATACTCCACGCACTGCCCTCTGACTTACCCTTACGCCCACGTGGCAACGTTCTCACCCCCCTTAGCCGAAAAGCCCTGTCATCCCCTGATGATCCCCGTAAACAGGATAAGAGGCGTTGTATTAGGCATTTCAACTCTGTTTTCCCCACATTTGACCAGTTGCATGACGATCCCCAGGACACCAATCGCCCTACACGTCAGGGTGTGCTGTCCCCTGCTAAATCGTCACCCTGTTTGACTTTCCATGAACCCCCCGCAAAGAAGGTTCGGTGGGGCGATCATACTAATTCACAGATCACACACGGAGATACACCAGCCACTTTGGGCGAGCGGCTGTAAACATCCCCATAGAAAAAAGATAAATTAAAAAACCTATGTACGTACTAATGGAAAGATAGATGGCGCCTGCTCCCGGGTGCGATATTCACACACCAGTTTCCCTTTCAGGCATATATTCCTCTTTTCTTTGTGGACTTTCAATATCGGTAAGTATGGCTGACCACTCTTCCAAGCCTCAGGTAAGTCCTCCCTCAAACGAGAACCCTATAGTACCCATGGAGTCGCAAAAATTCAAAATGGATATGTTCAAATTACACCTGCTATCTTCATTTGTGACGAATTCTGCCACGCCCACCTTGCCTCTCCATTTCACCTCACAAATCTTAATCAAAATTAGGACTAACGCGGCACTGGCCGGCGTTCTGGCCTACTATGTTCTTTACCATGACAACGCTAATTGTTATACTTGTTTTGAATTAGATCAACCTTGCAGCACCAAATGCCTTGAAAAACTGGCACTTCGCTTATTGAGGCTATTTTTCGGGTCCAATCCCATGACATGGGCCATGGCCGAACGCGTTGTGCGTCGAGCCCTTTCATATTTTCGCCTGGAAGGCAGAGACATTTTTTCTCCTAAATACTTCATGGCTTTAGCATCATTAAACCCGTGGCTGTCATTTATTTCTGTTCACACTCCTGGTGTCTCAGACTCTATGGGTACTCGCCCTCCCTCTGTGCAGTGAAAATGCTCTACTACAGGCTTTTAACTCAGGTGCTTGAATTCTTTATGGCGTGGTGTTCCTCGCTCGTTTCTTTCTCACCCCTCTTTTATATTTGTCTAACATACTAACATTTAACACTCCAATTGCACAAAATTTTGATTTTTTTTTAAACATCCAATACATGTATTTTTGACTAAAACAACCTTTTGGGCTTGATTTTTTTCATTTCAATGCTTTGTACTATCACGTGTTGTCTTTAATGTTTTACTTCCAGATGGTTTATCTCGAGGACCCTGATGAATTCACATCTCGCCACGCCTCACGGCGCGAGATTTTCTTCACTGAGGTATGTAGCACCCCTATAGGAAACCTCCCTATGGAACATTGTTTAACGCTGGAGTCGATCATCTCCCATAGGGATGGTAACGTTGCGCTGGCGGGAACCGCCAGGTGTCTCCCTCGGTTCATAGATATTCCGAGAGAGTGCGCCCCAGACAGGAGAGTGCCTTTTCTCCATAGCTTCAGTGCCTTTTGGTTTGTGGTTATGGAGATACACACTTCTTGTGGGTTGGGATTTTATGATATTCCCCGTGGCACCCATAAGTCTTTTATTATGACCCTCTCTGAAGTATGCCATTTCGCATACTTCCCTAACCTTGCATTAATGGTGCATAGAATTTTATCTGACTGTGTCTGTTGTGCGCTGGCCCCGTTGCCTGACTTTTACAGCATCCCCTTATTAACTCCCCCTGAGCTTTACCTTGACTTACTTGGCCCCCCCTTAAAATTCTGTGGCCCCAAGTCTGACCTGCTCCCACCTGTCATTGAATCGCAGACGGTTGTCCTCTCAGATTATATATTACCCCATTCACCCTTGTCTCAAATATTCTCCCCAAAACCAAGTTTTAGGACTGCGCGCCCTGACCCCTCATATGGTGGCTACGGGTTCTTCTATTTGCCCTTTGTCCCATCAGGCCCCCTCCCCCACGCTGTCTGCCACGACCGTCTGTCGCCTTCCCCCTTCAGTACCCCTTGTGCTCTGGTCATCAGGAATGCTGTACACTCCAGTTCGGGTTGCATTAATCAAACCCCTGTCCTACATACATACATACATATCTTCTTCTTCCCTTGTCGGCTCTACCTAAGGCAGCCGGTTGGAAGGTCGGTCTGATCCATAATTCTGGTCGCATCAGGCAGGAACTTCCTGTGTAGGGGTTCCTGTATAAACCGATGCTTCTCCCATTCTTTATCCAATCTGCTTTTAAAGGCATTTAAGCTTGGAGCGTCTTTTATGGTTTCAGGTAGGGAGTTCCATGCATTGACCACTCTCACACAGAAGAAATTTGTCCGACAGGCTAGTTTGCTCTTTTCCTTGTGTAGTATAAAGCGACCTCTCCTCATTGAAACATTCTCATTTATCCTGAGATAGTTAGCTTCTACATCATACTTTCCATGGACATGCTTGTAAACCTCTATCATATCTCCACGCGCTCGTCGGTAATACAGGCTCGGGAGGTCCAGTTTTCTGAGTCTTTCTACATAATCCATGTGCTTGAGCTTAGGCACTAACTTCGTCGCTCTGCGCTGCACATTCTCTACCAAGACACAGTCACCCAACAGAACAGGAGAACAGGCTGAGTTGCAGTACTCTAAGTGAGGTCGTATGAGACCAGTGAAAATCCTCTTCAGAGAAGGGCCATCCAAGTACTTATATGATCTCCGTGTCATACCTACAAGCCTGTTTGCTGCATTAACTTTCTGCTCCCAATGCTGGCTAAACCTAAGGCTCGGATCAACATATACTCCAAGATCCTTCTCTAACTGGGTCTCACTTAACTCAATGTTCTCACCATTATCATTTTCCATATAGTATTTATGTTTCATGTTTCTTCTACCCAGGTACATAACTTTGCACTTAGGTGCATTGAACTTAAGCAGCCACATCTTTGACCATTCCTGGAGACTGTTCAAATCTCTCTGAAGTTCTGCACAGTCCTCTTGACTTACAATTTCTTGGAAAACCTTCGAGTCATCAGCGAACATAGCTATTGCAGAGTGTACAGTTTCTGGTAGATCATTAACATATACTATGAATAACAATGGCCCAAGTACACTGCCCTGGGGAATCCCACTTGTGACATCACTCATAGACGATCTGGCACCATTCACAATCACACATTGCTGCCTCCCATGGAGGAATGCACTCACCCAATCAAGCACTTTGCCCTGTATGCCATATCCGCTTAACTTTGTCAGAAGTCTTTGATATGGGACACTGTCAAATGCTTTGGCGAAATCTAAATACACATTGTCTATACAGCCACCACTATCTAGCACCTTGGTCCACAGATCCAGTACAGCAAGGAGTTGCGTGAGACATGATCTGCCCTGTATGAATCCATGCTGACATTTGGCAAGCAAGTCATTAGTTATCAAGTGTTTCATTATTGAATCCCTAATAAGGCTTTCCAGTACACGGCATAAGATTGCTGTAACACTAACTGGTCTATAATTGGTACATAGAGTTCGCTTCCCTTTTTTGAATATGGGGGACACATGTGCTATTTTCCAATCTTGTGGTAAGCATCCCTGGTCCACTGACAATCTATACAATATAGACAGAGGTGCAGCAAGTTCATTGGCTAGCTCTCTTATCACTCTGGGGTGAATGTCCTAATTTCTTCTCCCACGGACTCCCATTGTGTTCCCCCACCCGTCTCTCCCGACCCTTTCGCCACTTCCTGCAATTTCCCAGCTTCCTGGCCCTTGTGTTTAAAACCTCCCATACGTTCTTGGCCATCTCATGGATCCCGCAAACCTTTATGCTTTGATTGTACATTTCGACCAAAATCACCCCCCTCTTCTAAATTTTAATAAACTCACTCGCCTTTCATTTTCACGACAAACATTTGACACCTTTTTGATTCAACTTCAAAAGTTTTTTTTCCACATACTTTACACATCTCTTTTTATTACTCCTCGACTTTTCTCACATCATTATCACACTTTGGTATTCAATTTGATTACATCACCCCTTGCCCCATTACCCACTACCCTTTGGCATCTGGCCATTTAATTTACCCGTTTAGCCCCTGTCCCCTTCGTCCCACACCCGTTTAACATCTTTTGTTAAATTATCACAGTCACTTTACATTGTCTTTATGTTAAGTTGTTTACAAATTGTTTTTATGGTCCTCCCATGATCACACATCCTCACTTTAAGTCCGTGCTGTAAGAGTCCAGCTTCTCACCCCATTGTCGCCCCAACTTCCAGACGATCGGGTCCAGCCTGTATCACAGATTGCTTCAGCACCAGTCACTGTTTGTTTTATAGCACATTGCTGTCGTCAGTTATCACAGGTGTTCTTTACATATCACAGTTTTTCACACCACATACTTCAGGTGTTTTGCTAGAACATCAGTTTCACACTGCGCCCGTTTATATTGGTCAGGTGCCCTTAATCACACCGGCCGTTGCCCTTTGCTCGACCTTGACAATGCTACACTCACGTTGTCCTGTGTTCATTGCTTTGCGGTACATGTTACACGTTCCCTTATCTGAACGTGTTGCGTTTTGACCATTATGGCATTGTGCTTTAGCCTCCCGGTCCACTCTGTCTGTTTTGGTTGGTGGTATATGCAACCGAATGCAGTCCCTCACAGCGGTACAGTCACCTGTGACGGTCCGGTGGCTTTGTTATAAAGCGCCTTCTCACAGTCTTTGTTACCGGCAGCGCCGCTCCACATGTGCCATGCAGGCTCATTGCAGTCTCTCGGCTCTTTCGCCGGTTAGTGCGTTGCACTTGTAAACTGTTTCAGGAGGCGGTCTTCTTGGAAGCCCTTCCCACATCCCCTGTCTATCTAATCATACCTATACACTTATCTGGTAAATTCTGTTTGAGGGGTTGGGGTACCCTTCAAACAGCCGACCGCCCCATTCAGAAAGGACGAAGTTCCGAAAGTCGTGATAAAAATTCAATGACCCCTTTTTGAATATTAAATTCCTTTGAATTTTGATAATTTTGGACTGGAATTTGGAATCCCCTTTCCGAACTACCCTTTACATATAAAAAAAATAGCCATGGCGTTCCTTGTGAGCAACGTGAGCGAATCATCAGATAAAATCATTTAATAGTCCCTACTTTAATAACACAAAATAAATAACTGCCTACTTTACTTGATCACAAAACAGTCTGGATTAAAACAATATAATTGATTAAAACACCAATCACTGTGTTTTTCAGCACTAATCACAGTGCTGCCCACCCCGCTCACAAGGAGAATTTCAAAAACCCCCAATAAAAATTAGAAAAAGTCCGAATATGAAAAAAACTAAAACCTTTAACAGCCCTACCCGCTTATCTACCTAACCCTTCCCTCAACATCTAGACTACCTCCCCCCCAGGTCCCTCCACCGCCCTGCCACCCTCCTCCCGCTGCAGCCGCCGCCGTCGTCGCTCCTGGTAAATCTAAAAAAAATAACTCCATGTTAATATTCATTTAAGCTACCCTGTTCAATGCCATATACAGCATCCACGCTCTCGCCGTCACTTACCGTTGGGTCACTCTGACCTTAGTTCAGTCCATCCCAGCCTCTCCCTGTTTCGCTCCTTTCTTGTATAGGATAACCCCCCTTATCCTGCCCACTACGCAGGTTGATGCTGACCTAATTCTGATGCTTCCCATTATCATTCCAATTTCTCCTGTTCCCCGTTTCCTACCTTACCCGAACATCTCTCATGTGTAGTTCCTAGTCATCTTGTTCACACCCAATTTTTTTACTCACCCTCGTACATGCACACTTTTCAACCCTGCACGAATCTGTCTGTTCGTCTCGTTGGCTAGACTATGCAGTCTGGACACTGAGCCCCGCCTTTCCACTTCGTCGAGAGAAACTTTCCACCACTAGCTTCCCAACCCGGCAGTTTCAAATTGATCCCTCCGGTGCTGGATCCTACTCACGATGACTACGTTTTATGCCTAAACCCGATCACTTCCGACTTTGCCTGTGTCGTAGTTCACTTCCTGACATATTTTTCTTCCTATCTACGTGTTTCGTTATGATAACTAATCAGTCGTCACCTCACAATACCCCCATTCTTCTTGCTTATCCAAGCCGGTGTTCTGATGCCGGCGCCATCTTTCTCCATCAGCCTTCATACTCGCCCCGCCTTTACCTCGCTATTTCTCCCTGACAAGCAATTTACGGGATGAAAATTGTACTTACCCTGTAGCCGACAACGGCGACGTCCACGATAAGGTGGGCAAATTCGGCCCACGACCATCCTCCATTGATAAATCGATGGAGGAGGTCGCGGGCTCTTCTCTCCACGTCTGCAAGTAACGCTGAGATGTCCATGACTGACCTTGCACCTGCGCGGTGCGTATGTCCTCGCCGCTCGACGGCGCTCCATATATTGGCCTGATTGCCCTTCCTCACATGTATATGGTGATATTTATTTTACACCGCCACTTCATTTCTCACAGTTTTTCTCTTCAGCTCTGTACCTCTGTTTATTGCTTTTACGCCATGACACATCTCCATGCCCAAAACCCCCTGACGCCCGAATATGGTCCATGTCCCACGCTTAAAAGTTTCGTCATTTTGGGATTTATGTCAGTTGCTCGAGGGCTGTCCAAAAGTCGTGGGATGGTTATTTTTTCTCTCGTTGACCCACCAATGTAACTTTCATGTGCCACGTCAGCCCTCAGTTTTGTATCCACACGTTTCTTTCGCCTGTCCCGGTTAATATTGTTTTTTTAGGACGTCTAGTTCCCTCGTTCTCATGGAGGAGTTTGTTGCTGTATATGTTTTTCCATGACCCCTTCTCACCCCTTTCACCTTATCCAACTTTGAACCGTCTTGCTGATGAATGGCAGCGATGACAGCTCATTCCAATTCTTTTCCATTCTACTCCAAACATTAATTTGTCTCCTTCTTTTTGTTTAGTTTTCTTGCTGCAGCACTTTTGTGGAATTACCATGTGGGGTCAGCCCATACAAATCAGGTCACTACATACACTTACCCATATATCAAGACTACCCCTGTGGGTTGGGGAATTAGAATATACCCACTGCATCCCCTGCATGTTGTAAGAGGCTAACTATTAGGGGGTTGTTCTGTGCTCATCTCAGGGCAACTGAAAGATCCCATCTGCAAGTTGGAATCTTTTATGCACATACAAAATTTCCATCTTGTCCCTTGCAAATGGTCTTCATGTTCTATTTTGTTCAACCTTTTATTGCCCAGTCTTCTTATCAGTGGTGTGTGGTGCTTGGCTTTAATTACAAGCAACCCCACTCCACTAAACAGAGGCACTGACCATTAATGCGTTTTACCCTTATTATTGTAGTCAATTTCCTTTTCGGACTCAATTATTTGGGGTCCCAAGTTGACTTTTCCTGCTTCAAACTTTTTCCTCCTCTTTTACCTCATCTTTAACCTTGTCCACCTTCTCGGACTCAAACAATTTTGATGAGGATATCACATTCACCAGGTACACTGACAGGTATGTCCTCGACCATATGACTCGCTTGCATTTTTTCTCCTCTCCTTTTTTGTTGATTGTCGTTTGTTTAAATCAGTGCCCTTATTGTCGGAATATGACAAGTTCTATATTGCTTCGTTCATGCGCTGTTCGTCTCTATCATCTCCTTCCTTTTTCTCCTCTTTCCTAGCCAGCCACACCTAGGTGGTTCCCTTTTTCTCCTCCCTTTACTTTTATTGCTGTCTACAGGCTATTTTAACAGGCCACAGCATACAAGGCCATAACTCACATGTTTGTTGAAATAAAAAGGCCTTGTCTTTTACTTATCTTCACCTTTCTTTTATAAAGTAACATATTGGTTGAGGCATATCACATAAATGTGCATTGGAGTGTATTTTTCCCCATCACTATTGGGCGGCAGATTTTACTGCCCTGTTACACCCCTGCGTCTAGTTACTGTCCAGGCCCCTGTCCTCCCAGCCAGAACCAAAACAGATAGCATTTTTACAGAATGTTTTATAGTAAAATAAGATATTCATTGTCTTTTACCCACAAGCAAAGGCTTTAAAATCTCCAGATGAATAATGGGTTCCTTTTTGCTTATTGTGTGGGCAAAATAACTTCATAATTACCTCAATATCTTTTCCCCCATTCATACCTAGGAAGTTGAGAGTGGCAGGTTCAAACATCTCTCTCCATCAATTGAAACAAACTTGCCAATATTGCTATAAAAGAGGTCAGCTACGCTGCAGATGGTGTTCTTTAACACCCACGCATGTGTCTGGCGGAACAGGTAACAGTCCAATTGTCAGTTATTTCAAGCAATTTATGAGACTGATCCCACAGGTATTCACATTGCCTGCATTGTTCCCTTCTCAATTAACTTGTTTCATACATATATCACTTCCCCTGTTTCTGCAATGTCATTCCACTTCATTATTTTGACTTTGGTTTGAATCTCCTCCCCTCCCTCCTTACAATTAGTAAAATGTTACCTTTTCCTGCAGCTGCAACCAAGTAGGCAGGCTCCTCCCTTGCCCAGGACGGGTTTTGAAGCCTCTCATCCAAGTCCATATCTTTGGGTTTCTTCCTGCATATTGCTTTTCGGTGTCTTGCCCTTTCCATATCGAGGGTTTTCTTCTTGCATATTTTGTTTAAGTCTGTTGACCAACTCCACAAGTTCTAACAGATGTGCTGCTATGCTTCATCTACACTGTCGTGGATGTGGTGCAGTGCAATTGCAGCCTGCGTTGCACGCAGCCCCTCGACAGAGCACAAGAAACCATAGAGCTGCCCTATGAGTTCCCCCTAACGAGCCCACCACAAACCTGCACGTTTCAAGTTATCGTGCATTGCCTGAGATGGGTTCCTAGGAGGCCCTCTTTGTAGTGCTCCACCTCCTCATTTGTTTTCTATCTTTTTTTTCCCGTGTTCTCCATGGTGCCATCTCAATAACACATTCATATATAATGAACAATCCAATCACTACCACTGCATCCCTGCATATCTATTAACAATATCAATATTTCCTTCACCAAGTAAAAATTGAGTGAGATAAACTATCAGTAGTTTCTCTCTTATCATATAGAAATCCATTATCAAATCAGACAAATCTTCCTTACCTTTCACTTTCCATATACCCTTCATCATGTTCCTCAATTGCCCCGGTACTTGCCCTCTTTTTCACTCTTGAACAAAATGCTTGTTTAAAAATTACCTTGTCTGTAACCAATATTCCCCCACCATTAATTCAATTGCTCACCATACCCTGCCTCCACTGCATCACCAGCTATCAATCACTGTCATGATCCACAGGCCATTATCCCTGCTAATTCCATTTTCTTGTAACTTCACCTCACACGAAGACTTATCCAGAATCTCTATCTGTAATCAAAAATTCAAAACATCCCTTGAATAATCAATGCTAGATTACACATCACACAGTATTATGTTAGGATATCACTCCACCACTCTGTTCTACTCATACAGACACAAGTACTTATATCATTTCTGCTTAATTTAACCAATTTTACACATTATAGGCTTGAAGTAACATTATGGCAATATTTAGTAGTTCTTATTCTTAATGTATAACTCCTCAGGTATGTAGTTTGGCTGTAAACTGCCTCCATTAATATTGTGGGTGGTACCCATACACAAAGTGTTGTAACCATAACTAGGACAGTCATATGAAAAAAATGGGTTCATAAATTGCTAAACTTCATGATATGGGCAAAGTCATGATTCCTTTGAAAAACTATTCTACCCTTTAAGGCAACTATAATGGCTATTCACATAATGCTTGGTTCAAGTCATTAGAACAACCTAACCACTATACACAAATAGCTGTTCCTCTAAGTATTGTCTTTTAATATCTTAAATGTTGTGCTTTTATAATTTTAAGTGTTGTATTTTAATATCTTAAATGTTGTGCTTTTATAATTTTAAGTGTTGTATTTTAATATCTTAAATGTTGTGCTTCTATAATTTTAAGTATTGTCTTTTAATATCTTAGATGTTGTGCTTTTATAATTTTAAGTGCTTTTATAATCTTAAGTGTTGTAAATGTTGTGCTCTGTATTATTTTTACTGCAAGCACCATGGGCTGATGAATATGCATAACATTTTTCAATGTTAAACACTACATTCCGCATGGGGCGCTTCTGTACTGCTTGTATCACCCAGGCACTGACGTCTGCGTGTAAGGTTTTATATGAGAGGTATGCCTGCATGGATTTCCCCTGGCGCCACCTGGTTAGTTATTTGCTCGCTATATGAGGACTCTATGAACATATGCATTGTAATGTAAGATGACCTATTTGTTTTATCACACATGATTGAAGTAATCATATTGCTAAATACCTTAAGCATGTGAGACTAAGTAGATAAGAGAACATCCTTATTTTTTATATATATAATCGTAATAATAATACTGACTCATGTGTTATTCTAATTCATACCTACTGTATTGAATCATGTCAATCCTATCCTACAAGAATACAAGCTGTATTGAATGATGTCAATCTTACAAGAATACAAGTTGAGTATCTCGACATCTGATGAAAACCTCTGTTCTCTCTTTTACATTCCTCTTCTTCTCTCTCTCTCTTCTGTCCTTTCTTCTCCGTACACTACAATATATAAAGTGAAAACATAAGAGAAACGAGGAAATTTTGAATGCATATGTAAAATTATAATTCATACACATCTCTGACTAATTTCACTCAAAACAAACCACACCTCGTAATTTAATTCTTCCGCATAATTATACTTCTCCCATACTACATAACACAGTATCAATTAACGTTCCGGTGTGTTATCGATCTCTAAGCTACCCTGTCGTTTCGATCAAATATGATCTCAATTACTTCGAATAAAATATGCCTTTTCTTTTTCGCCGTACAAGTTTGATTCTTACGAGATTTTATTTATACTTTCGAAAATCTTACGCTACGAAACAGCTGTTTCGATTTGGAGAGTGCAATTACCAGTCCTCAGAGTGCTGGTTCCCGTTTACGTGTCCTACTCGCCCGTTCAACTTGTCTGTCCTTTCTCAGTCATCCATGCTTTCCTAGAACCTCCTGTCAGTCAGGCGTACTGTATAGGGTATGCCCTTCAGTTTTGTCAATCTAGCCACATAGTTTCAAATCAATACACATATACTGGCTATTGCCGTCTGCGTCCAAAAGTACCGAAGCTCTGTGCTCGGTCTGAGGAGTTTTAATTATTTTCTAGGATCAATCATGTATGACATGCCATCTGTAATCATTTTCGAAACCCCTATCTACTGATGTGCACCCCCTGAGCATGTGGTTTGAAATTTTCACTCCCCTGCCCCGAGATATGTGACACTACTTTAGTTGACAACATGGTAATGTGAAACATCCGGTTACTGTACTGCGCTAAACTGCACGTACACTATGAATAGTGACTTTAACTTTTTACCAGAGTTGACGATAGAACGTTGCGTTTGGTAAGAATGTTTTTGCTCGTTTCATAAAATTACCAATAAGAAAAACCAATCTTCACATTACCTGGTTCTGATCGGGTTTCACATGGTTGCTTTCTCTTCGCCTCCTTCTTGTGTCTTCCACTACTGTCCTTGTAGCCAAAAAGGAATTCACCCACGCGGAAATTGTGTCACAGTTCCGCTGACCTCGTTCGTGACCTCGTTCTGCTAATCCAATTGTCTTATTCTAATCTTTCCCATATCCACTTTTAATCCATAACTGTATACTTTTATCATCCTTGCACCACATTTCATTTTTATCCACGTTCTGCAGAAGTAACCTTGTTGCGTCACTTGTGTCGGTTGTAATTTGGCGGTCACCTGATTTTTCTTGCATTTCTTGCATAATTAACTTTTGGCGGGTAACCATATATGTAGTTGCGACGTAACTCTACTGCGCCGCCTACCACTCTTTTCTTCCTTCCCACACTACGCAGCGTGTTTCCACCCATAAAATTGGTACAATTCTTAAAGGTCACCTAAACCATCTGCCAATATCAACATATATCTTTGACATTCACCTTTCGTAACAAGACATATAGATCTTCGCTGGATTCATTCTTCCTGTCGTAATGGACCATTTTTCCTGTTGTTTTTTATTTTTCTTCTTCTTCTTCTTCTGTCGTACCTTTGCACCAAATTACACCCATACATGATATGTCGACTTCCTCAAACTTACTCATCTTGTATGCACACTGGTTCCTCAAATTATAACCTCAATACAACCCACCCTAACTGGACATGTCAAAATAACCTACTGTTTTGTATTATCATACCATTGCTTATTTTTGTTAAACTTAAGTCCTCTTTGTATGTATCATGCAATTACCTTACGTTTGCCAATAGAAGGTCTAAAAGCCTTAGTGAGAAATCTTCTCCACTCCTTTGTGTTCTCTTACGATATTTGCTGCTGAAACGAGATCTTAAACCCAAATTCGCCTTTCACCAGTCTCTAAGATTATGTAATATTTTGTTTCTTTTTCTTTGCTCCTGGTTGAACCCAGTCCTGCTATCGGTGCCCTGGACGAGGATCAGACAGCCAATTGACCTGGTAACGTTTTAATATTACCTTGTAATACGGAACCTTACTGTTCTTTTAAGAGAAAACCAATACTTGCTTCAAGGTTCCTTCCCCACTGCAAGAAGGGATTTTGAATCTATCAGTTTTTTTTCTCTTTCTTCCCTCTCTTTCTCCCCAATCCGCTAAGTATATAAATTGACTGGTTAATGCTCTCTGCCCTTCGTCCCAGGTGAGTGCTTGTTAACTGTTTGAAATATATATAAAATAAATATTTATTTTCATCATTCCTCATATTGTATAATTTATGACTTGTCCCACCTAGTGATTGTCCACCACTTCAACTATTTCACTTAATTATTAATTCATTTAATTTTTGGGCAATGTTGTCCTTTACCTATGATGTACAATCCTTGTTTTACACTGTGTTCAATACTTCTTTTCACTTATTATCTTATGTTTTTATTTTGTTTTGTAATATTTACTATGCATTGATTTGGGTCATCCATTATCTGCTAATTGGTTCACACCAGCCTTGTATTTCTATATTTCAATGTGTATTATTTTTCTTAGTTTGATAATTTTAATTTCTCTCAATGCTTATCTCATATGATGTATTATTCTAACTCAGATTTATTTGTTATGAAATAGAAGTAATAGCCCATTTATCAATGGTAACTCAATGTCCACTCTGTTTTAGACTATGGATGATCATCGGATTTCACCTTGCGCATTCGAACACCCGGAGATCAGCCTTGCATGCCAACATGCTCGGTTACTGCCCATTGTAACAGTGTTTTATCATTTTTTTTAATTCCTTGCTGATTTTGAAATTCTTATTACTTTGGAAATTTGTCCAAAAATAAGATTCATATTCTTTCGCTATGGGCAACTCCTGGTTTTCTAAATGTATGGTTTTACATCCGATTCTTCACCCAAAATGAGCATATGTCGTTTATCTTGTTGATAAATTTCGCCGCCCCTCTGGCTTGGCCATATACTCGCTTGTTGTGAGGTCGGGTCTACATGCTAAGTACCTACTCGTATCTCATACCACTTGTTACATAGTGAGGGGAGCCTCATAAGATATGAGGTAACTTGCTTGGCTAAGTGAGTTCCTGATAAATATGTTAACTCTGCATACAAGTGAATATATATACTTTTATATATTTTTATAACTTACCCATATCCACGCCATAAAATTCAGCTCTTATCTCTCCCTGTAGAATTGTCTTATCGTCCTTTCTGTACTGATCGGACAACTGTTAACTCTTACGCCAAGCCATGTGGCTATGATGGTACATAAGTCCATCCTGTGCTTGAATGCCTGTTTTTTGTGCTGCATCCGGAGTAAGTGGATTCTCCGTGTGCCAGCCTACTCTTAAAATGTTTTCTCTGCTGCATCCAGAGTAAGTGGATTCTTTGTGTGCCAGCACACTCTTAATATTTCGTAGTTACGTATCGATATGTTATTTTTGATTGTATAACTTCTAAGTTTGTATTTTTTTACTTAAAACACCTATAACCATGTATTGTGCACGTCGTGCGTAACGATTTTCCTTATCAATTACCTTACGTAGGTAAGTAATTTCATGTGCAGTTTAATTATTACGCAGTTTTAATGATCATTTGTATTCCACGCCTAAAAGCGTACATTTCGTCTTAAATATTTGAACCTTTATGGTATTTAATTACTTTACACATATGTTGTGTCTTTGATGTTCTTTATAGTTGGTTAATGGGTTTTCTTATTCTTGATGTTGTAATCTTGATGTTGTCTGTCACGTGTTCTATAATACCACTGTGTATTCTTAATTTTTGTGCTTAAACCTCATGTACTTGGGCGTAGTATTTTTATCTCGATGTACACTACGTTCATTACAATGGGTTATTGATGTATCTTAGATAAATTGTACGTCTGGTCTAGGTTGGAATTTGGCATGAGCGCTTGGCAATTTAATCGCATCTTGAGTAAGTGTTTTCTATAGGTGATTTTGCTTTTGATTATAAGTATATACTCTCGTCTGAAACACGAGGACGTGTTTAGTCGAAGGAGGGCCGAGTGTAGGATATAGAATACACACCCAGAGACTCTTGGAAATATATAGACATTCATAGACAATAACACGATACTGATGGTTGATGAGTCACCATAACCACCACTCCGTGAAAGTCACGTGTAGGATGGACGAGCCGAAGTTGGATACGCAGGCAGGACGAGTCCATTTGATGACGCGTGAGGAAGCCACGTAGGCAACCACACACAGATGATGCGGAGTGGCCCCTTAAAAGAGACGCGCAACCGTGGATCCGGGCTCTCTCAGTCAGCTCAGCTCAGTTAGTTCGTACAGACCCCAGTCTAGGAGCCAAGAATGAGATCAACGACCACTTATCACGGAAGATCCATGACTCTCAGTATCATGACCACATAGACTTGGGTGTTTAGCATATAGTCAGGGTTTCATAAGTATCATGCAAAGTTGGTAATTCATATGCCTCGCTCATTGCCATGCCGGCCTAGCCAGACAAGCAGGAATCACAGCACTGAATAAAGGTAACTATTACACTGTGTATATCCTGTGTCTGCAGTCCTTACTTCCCGTCATTATTATGAGGGTATGATATGATAGCTAGGATCCGTGCCCGAACTCACAGCCAGCGAGTCAGCGAGCTATGGTTAACAAGTACAGTACAGTACAATAGAGTAGGACAGATTAGAGTATCTATCTAATTGGTAGAGTATTGATCCCCCGTCCACGTCCCCCAACGACGGATACTCTCCAGTCGTGGGTAACAATATAACCTCAAGGTGGCTTGTTGCCATGGCAATGATATTTTTCGAGATATCTCATTTAAATTGGACAGTATCCAAGACGCGTAAAATTGTATGGTGGGGGTCTATCATTATTTTTGAGAAACTCATTGGTTGCCAGGGAAACATTCAGGATTGGATTTCCTCATCATAATATGCATTTCTGAAATTCAGCCATACTAGAAAGAAATGCACTATCATGGTGTAACCCCCTGAGGATAAACATCACAATGATATTATTACCATTGTAACAAACAAACCTGACATAAAAATGTTTAGAAATGATTTTCCTGTTATAACTGGCTAAATAAATGTTGGGCTCTGTGACAGGTAGGGAACCTAATTGATGAGATTCAAATAGTAAAATCTCAATATCAGGAAACACCTCCACAGACTTTTAATGCCAATATATCAATGTCAGAATCAAAGATTTTGTGTGCTTATTTGTTTGGGGTTTTACACCATTTTCAACATTATTTCAGTCATTTCGTGATGAGACATACATTTAACAGATAAAGTGCTGCCTCACTGAATTGTCATGTCACAGGTCCTTGGCATGACAATCCACCCGGTCACAGATTTACAAGGACAATGGGTTAATTCTTTGGCACTGGCCTCAGCTCATGTGTGAAATTGTATCATGAATTCAATCTCGGCACATCCTGGGATCAAATCCATGACCTTTGGATCAGCACAGAGGAACTGGTGCTGATAAGCTGGTGCTCTAACCAACAATTCTGGGGCCCATGGTCAGAATCAAAGAAAGAATCCACAGATCCCTCAATTTGAATTAATATTCATAGGGAAATTAAATCTATTTTTACTGGATAAAGTTACCTATTTATACTTATGGATCTTTCAGTGAAAACAGAGAAGAGCTTGTCAAAATTTGAGGAAAAATGATATTTTTTTTTTTTTCAGAAAAGGGTAGTTTTGTCCCAACATGCATATTTAAGCTGCTGCAGCTGCTGTTAAGGGCAATCATGTTTATTCAGAGTGTTTGCCAAATAAATCATCAATATATTCTGCAGAACTTGCACTATATCCAACATTATATCATGTGGAAACCACTCCGTGTTTGGTATTTTTAATATTTTCTTATTCTTCGTCTTGTTTACAAGCATTGAAAGCAAATGACTGGAAACGTCCTTTTATTTACCAGATCATTGAACAACATCACAGACTCTGTAATACAGAAATTCATTTTCATTGGATTCCCAGTCATATTGGTATCCAAAGAAATGAGGTTGCCAAAGCAGGATTGGTTAAACGTCCAATCGATATGGTTATTCCTTCTACACGTTTTAGGAAATACATTAAAACTTAGTGGTAGAGTTCTACCAGATTTATTGATAATATAAGATATTTATTACTGGCTGGTGAGTTATGAATAAAAGAGAAAAGAGGCAAAATGACTCTGATTCCCAAGTAAAATACAAACTGCTTATCTTTCAGACAGATCCATCTACTTAAGGTAGATTACAGACTAATTACAAAGGCTCTAACCGACTATGTGTAATATTATCCATTATCACTGATGAAGATCAAGCAGGAAACATTAGTGGGATGTTTGTTGGTTGTTATATTGATTTAGTGGAAGATTTTATTTCATTCACACATTTGAATAATATTCCTGGTATACTATATATTGACAATAGATTTAACAAAGGCCTTTGATCCCATAAATTGGAATTCTATGGATAAAGTCTAGAAGTGTTTCATTGCAGTAGAAATTTGTTGTTCACGCACGAGAACTTTATAAACAAATATACAATAATCTGTTAATAATAATACAGAAATTTCAAATTGGTTTCAGCCCAAAAGAGGCGTCATATAGGGATGTCCAAAATTCACATATTTATATTTTTGATGGCTGTTGATCTCTAAACTATGTTTCCTTTTTTTAAATATGAGCTGGTGTAAATATAAATAGGAATTTGGAAGGAAAGTACATTACTCACATCTTTATTCGATCCAGGATAAATAGCTAGTTTCTGTGCAACACGTTCATGATTTTATTCACTATCCTATATGGTATATACTGTTTACGAAATGCCGTTGTAGAATTATTCAATTAAACTGATCAGAGCAAATCAATTCCATAACTCAACTGAAAAAGTTGCCTTTTATCTTGAGACGTTTTGTTCCTCTATATTATTCCTCTATATCCCTATACAAGTTAGTAAAAATGTAAACGTAGTTTGGAGCACAAGGCTTTGGTTGTCTAAATTATATTATATCAGTGTACTCATTCAAACATTTTTGATGTTAATCACCAGGGTGATCGCAATGGTAACGGTAGGGAAACCTGCTTTGACGAATATTTCTAATAAAATCAAGTTATATTTTATTCACTTTGTGTTACAATATTCTTGTTATTATCCAATGTTGGCTAAAACAATAAGTCTTGTTATTATCCAATGTTGGCTAAAACAATAAGTCTTGTTATTATCCAATGTTGGCTAAAACAATAAGTCTTGTTATTATCCAATGTTGGCTAAAACAATAAGTTTTCAGTTTGAGTTTTCAGATGGTAAATTTCATAGTGTTCTCCAATCACCCATCGGCAAAGCCCAGATAGGTGATCTGGAGAGGTCTGAGATTTTTGCTTTTCCTTCATAATCTCGTTTAGATGTGATTTTTTAAATACCCAACTGTTTTAGTGATAATTCATATTTTATGTATAATTATGTATAATTTTATGTATAATTATATCTAAAATCTCACAAAAAATTTAGTCAAACCCGTTTTAACAGCAGTTGAAACGGGTTCAATTTGTACGTTTAAACGGGTTTACCTCAGATTTTACAGCTGGCGATTTTTTTACTTCACTAGAGCTCTAACAACTCCACCAAACTTTTCTTTGGTTGAAATTGGTAAAGACCTTGGACGTTCGACAAACCCCTCCAGATCACCTATCTGGGCTTTGCCGATTGGTGATTGGAGAACACTATAAATTTCAAGAAATACAAACCAGGTGGCGCTGACGTGTTGTGCCCCAAAACTATAATTTTCAATACACCAATGATGAACGGCGTCAACAGAGTTGTATAAGGAAGAAAATAATAATATATGATTTTATGCCAATGGGATGCTTTATTTGTAAATGAATTTCATGTCATATTACAATATAGATTTGTGTCATATCAGAAGGGTTGACACATATTTTTAATTACATTTTACAAACTGAGATGAGTAACAGGTTTTTCAAACATATAGATGGCAAAGTTTGTGCGGATACAATGTATCATAATGACCTTAATGACCTTACCTTAGGTTGGAATTGTGAAATGTTTGCGAAGCAAACAATTTAAAAACCAAATATAATCTTGCAAGCCCCTGTGACTATAATTATGGCCCTAATTTTCCCCCAAACGTTCATTCCATAGGGGCCGGTAAGATGCCGAGTTATCGACGTATCCTAGCAGACAAAACTAGTTGAAATCATCTGGTTTTGACGTGAACTTCAGACGTAGTTACAAGGTGGAATATTCACGTCTTCTCCATGTGTAACAACATTCACGTGAATAATCCATGTCTTTCCACGTAAATAACTCACGTAAATTTTCTTTGCATATTCAACCACTTAAACACTTCATACATGTTCGCTGGACCAGAAAACCACGTCTTGAAAATCATGTCTTGACCATGTGTATATCTGGCAAATCCATGATTTTTAAGTGGCGTGTCTGCTGGATATAACCATCGAAGACCGACCATTGACAAAAAGTTATCTCACTAAGGACCATGTCTATCGAGGCAAAAAAAATATTCCTTCCATAGTAATAATATCAATGACAGCATTTCCAAACCCTTTTCTAACATATACATGATTAAGCTTTATTTTGCACATTCTACACAACTCAACATAAGTAACTGAATTGTACTGTTTTAAAATCCATGTGCCAAGATGAGTTAAGACAAGTGAATCCGACTTGGTGTCCAAGCGCCAATATACAAAGTATCTATTTTTTGGGGAAAAAGAATATTTGGTGATGAATAATAATTCAGTATCTAAATGTTGGGTGAAATAGAAAAATTGGTGATGAATAATAATTCAGTATCTAAATGAAAATGTTTCATTCCAAAAGTGGTAGTTCACCATAGGTAGAAGGAACATGCATGCATACTCAAGAACTATCCAAAAATGCTATATTTGTAATTGAAAGTTTTTACAAAGTTATTAATTACTTTTATTAGTTATAAAAGGAAATCCTTCAAGGGATTATATACAACATTTTTGGAAATATTTTACAAGATATTAGATTAAGAAAAATAGATCACCATAACCCATAGCTTTTTGCAAATAACAAGAGCCATTTCTAAAAAAAAAACAAAAAAAAAAACAAACATATTTTGAGTATTTAAAGTGTGAGACAGAAATGGTTGATGCAGAGATATCTATAAGAAAGATTACCTGAGACTGACGTATATCAGATTATTGTTAGGATGAAAACGTTTCTGTTCTTAGCTATAATGTACATTCATACCTATTCTTTTTTATATACGCAACGCAAACATAAATACAAATAGGCAGCTGACAATTAGATGGGAACAATAAGTTTTATGTTCATGGCCAGAAAACAATTCTTCCCCTCCAAGCACGTGATGGAACAGTCTGAGAACTTGTGTGTTTGTTTCTAAGTGAAATCCCATGTCCTCCGCCCTCTGCAGCGCCCACTGCTGGGTCTTATTGTACTGGATGGCTGCTCCCAACAGGGCCACTACCACTGAAATAATCACCAAAATACTGATTAGAAACACAAGGACATATAGCTGATACCCATGAAAAGGTTTTTTGGACCACGTAATTATGTAACTAATCTGTTATAAAAGGCTTTTTATTGATTTTAGTTTGTTACTTATTATTTATATACAGAAAATGCCTTCAACAGTGAGTATGGTCACAACGGTGACACGATCCATCATTTGGTCAGCTCAAAACTGCGAAGCAGAATACTGTGTATTTGTTTTGTCATAACTGTTTTTACAATATTAGCAATATCCCATTCATATTAACATATGATGGCCGAATTTATAAGGTCCATGGTATTGTATATATGCTTAATACACATATTTTAGGTTCATAGTTGTCCATGCGACGTGCATTTGCGAAAAGAAGCATTGAGCTCTGTTAAGAGATTCAAATCACAGACCGGAACGGGATGTGTTGAGAGATTCGGGGATTTTCTTACCTGCTCGATAACCTCTCTGACTGTGAACCAGAACTGTGCCAAATGAACCAGATTCTATCCACAGAGACTTGTAGGAGGTGTACATCTCCAAGGAAAAATCTCCTATGGCTTTAAAGATAAGATTAATCTTTGAATTTTAAGTTTGAAGTTTGATTTGATATATACATGTAAAGTTGAAAGATTAATAAGAGTTCAGAAGCAACAAAGCATGCAGATTTAATATCAATTGGGTTATTGAACTGATATTCGTAGTCCATGAAATGATTACTTCACACTTTTATGTAAACAATTTCATCTGGGATGTTTCAAACTCGCCGTTAATAACTACCATATTTACTGCAAACAGTAATCAAATATATTATTGGGAGAAATATATTCTGATATCATATAGCAAGATGAAAAAGAAAGGGGTAAAATGGGCGTTTATATTTAAAAGAAAGGATGAAATCTTACGAATTGGTGTATGGTAATAATCAAAACCAGCCTCCTCAATGGCGGTCCTTTCAGATGTTTCATTGTAACCAATATCATCCCCAAACTGAAGCTCATTGATAGACTGATAGTTCACCACAGATTGGTTAGAGATATAGGCATTGGGTTTGGAATCATCTAGTCTATTCCTGGTCAGCTCCTCAATACTTTGCCTCCCGGAAGTAGCATAGGTACCGGTATTATCGGCTATATTCAGTAAGGTCACTTCCTCCTGAGAAGGTCTATCGTGAGGTGCTGACGTTACACCCATTCTCACGTTTAGTATAGAACTTATGCCGGTCTTCCATATAAGATCCAAGTGGTTGCTTTGAATCTGACCAGAAATGAACCAATTCTCGTAGACGGGCTTTAAATGCCAGTACTGGGTGTCCCATTCGGGCAAAGCAATATGGGGCTTGTTCAAGGTTATATTGTTATTTCCGGTTACATTTCTGACAAGTTCAACCAGATGTGTCTCAGTGTAATCATAACCTAATGCACTTGACCGGAAATAGAAGTCATTGCCTGCTAATGTGTCCTCGCTATCTACTGTTTGATAATGATTAACTTTTGAAAAGTAAAGCAAAGTTATGAAAGTTGAACTGAACCCGATTCCACAATGAAAAAGGATGGGCTTGGGGAGCTTGTTGTATAAATTTCCGAACTCGGTCACTGTTTGGAGATTTCTCCAGTTAAAACCCCCATTTTTTATGACTACGGCGTATTTGATTTCAGCAAGTTCGGTTGCAATAGTTCTGCTCTGGTTTGTGCTTGGCATGATTTCATCACCTTTTCTCGCCGCCCTGGCATAATGGAACATGGAAACAATGGATTTAAAGCCATCCTCAGCAGCATATTTGATCTCTGATTCAGTCAATCTCCCCGCAGTAAACACATCATCAGTCACGTGTTTGGCCCACCATGTTTTTCTTGCCGGAAGTCTCGGGTCAAATGTTAACATTGCTGGGGAGAATTTGATTGTCCACAAAGACAAAATCATCAAAAGTTGCAATTGGCTCCTCATTTTCGGATGATCTTCAGTGTCTAATGCTTATCATCCATTCCTACAAAGATAAATATAAGGATGATTATCGAAATGTTATTAATGACCTAATCAGACCATGTGCTTCTGACACGTGTTCAGGCCAACTTAGTGATTTTTATTCTATGACAGCCCATACGGTTTTTCCCGAGCAAAAAGAAAAGCAAAGAAAGGAAAAAAAGTGGGGGATTTCGCAGAGGATTTGCAAGATAATATGAAAGGTAATCAAAGAAAATGAAAGCAAAACGTTTGACAAGATCTCACAAGCCTGTGAAGTTGCTTCATATGCTCGATCAAACACTACTTTTCGCTTCACCCCTTCTTTATGTAAAATAACCCTCAATTGACAGAAAACTGCCAAAACGAATAACGTGAAACAATAATACAACAAGACTACATAGACTTACAGCATAATTAGAGAAAACCTGAAAGATCCAACCAAAAAGGCAAAACCATCGTGAACGGAAAGTCTGTTTGTATCTGCTTTTCAAACCAGCTTTTTCTATGGCATTTTTATTGTTTTCAGCTTTTCCAATGTCTCTTAATGACGGTTCTCATCAATACTATTTGTTACCATTTGCTTTGACCCAGAGATAGATATGTTATTTCCTGAAGTAGTGCAATTTTTTACATCATACCTGATGTGAAGCGTTATTTGTGTCCGACCTTTTCAGTCATAACATTACAGACTTTTAACATTGCATGTGTTGCGTATTAAAAATTGAAAATGTCCAACCATATCAAATATTTAACTACAGAGGTCAAAAGGTCAATGGAAAGGCTTACATGAGTCATCCATGTGTCAAGTTTGGTGCCACAGACGTATAGTTCACTCTATGTTGAGAAATATACATTTGAAGTATAGTGCATATCCAGGCTTATTTTGGTTACTTCAACAGTCTACAAGTTATCCAAGCCTTGATTCAAAGGTTTATCTTGAAGATTTCATCATGATGCAAGAAAAAGAGGATGTGGAAAATGTATTTGCTAATACAGTCATTTTAGCAAGTGAGTCTGCAAGTTATTTGAAACCAGCCCCTCTAAGAAAGGTTAAAAAAGGTTATGAAATTTTCCTTAATTTTGTGATAATCCTTACCTTTTTAGGCGAATTAAAAACGCAGCAGAGATCTGACATACAGACAGTCAGATGGAGAGGATATTGATTATTCAGTTCTTATATATCATTTTTGGCACAGCACAGCATGTCTTTCAAAATATTGGTGCAATTCATTGTCAGGGACATAAATTCCTGACCGAAACATATGCATTGAAAGATAAATCTAATTTGCTGTGTACAACATTCACAACACCAAATCCATAAGGGAGTCTGCTTAAATGTCAACTTTAAACTTTGAATGGCACATTTTGCACTCAAAGTAATTGTATTTTGGAAAATCCTCTATATTTCCTCTTTTATTGTCCTGATAAATATTTATGAAACAAAAGACATAAAGATTTATATATTCATATTTATATTCATTTATTCACACCTCAAAGAAAATGTAAAATGTTAATAGTTACTTTGCTAAACAAGAAGTTTTAAAAAGACACATTTGACGTGTTTTAGATTCGTGATACAAAAATGGAATCTATATGGAACGATTACAACCATCTTGTCGAGTACACAATATCGAGTCACATGTTATTTAATGAATAACATTAATAGAATTAAGGTAAATATGAGGATTTTCGTCAAACAACAATCTGCATTTGATCCAGTTCCAGATGGAATATCTGTTGTCCTAGAATCTCTTTCTGCATCTAGAACATGTTCAAATAAATCCAAGATGGCTTTGTTTCCTGGTAACTGAAAGAAATATCCCATTTGATGACTCTTTTTTAGTGCCCACTCAGAGTTCTTTTTGTGTTTGTATCCTGTGGCCAGGACAGCAGATACAACTGGAAAAAAGGAGCAAAGCATTTGCTTTATCTGATCATCTGTATACATTATACGCATCATACCAATACAATCATAAATATAATGTTTTAAACTTAAGCATGACACCTTTCTCCTTTTTCAGTTTGAAATTTGCATTTTTTATTATACATGCCATAAATATGAAATAGTTAAAAAACAATCCATTGTGTGTAAACCCAATCATAAATGGTCAGTTTATATCTGTATACTTTTTAGTAAAATAATGTTATCACAGTACTCACTTGCTCTGTACCCTGTCCGACAATGCATAAGAGCTGGTCCATTTTCAACAGCATTTGCCCATATTTCTTTATATGCTTCCCACAACTCTGGACCATACCCATACTTTCCACCTGTCAGAACATCAATTATGATCAATCAAAATCTTTGATTATTGATGGAAGCTTTATGACTCTAAATATATATTCAGTGATTATTATAATGTATCTGAACCTGGGATATATGTTCTAGATCAACTTACCTATAGAGGATTTAAAGTATTCTATTGTTTTAGCTTCCCTCCTTAACATGATTTTTTGAAGTGTTTCATTGTATCCGATGTCATCACCAAACTCTAGAAGGTTTTCAGAATCGAAGTTTACAGATGATGACTCAGATATATATGCATTAGGTTTATCAGGCTTTAGTATGTTTTTCTGAAGTTCTTCTTGACTCTGTCTACCAGCACCTGTATAGGTTCCTGTTCTATCTCTGATGTTGAGGAGGGTCACTTCTTCCTGACTTCTTATGTTTGAATCAGTAATTGTGACACCTTTCCTGCTATTGGCAATTACCTTTATACCAGCATTAACAATCATTGAGATATGATTTGTTTGAATTTGACCTGCAATAAAGGATTCTCTATAAAGTGGTTTCATCAACCAGAATGTGGTGTACCAATCTGGAATAGTTATTTCAGGTCTTTCTATAGATTGCGCATCTGGCAGTTCAACACCTATCTCCACTAATATATCAATTAACCCATTATCAGAATAATAGTCAAAACCCAAGCCTGCTGCCTTATCAAAAAACCAAGTAACATCCATTTTGGGCTGGCTGGAACCACCTTTAGAAACATTCACAAAATGCAATAAAGCAACAAATGAAGATTGGTGAGAATTATTACAATGCAGGAGTATGGGTTTGGGCAGTGCTTCATACAACTCTCCAAATCTTTGCACAGTTTCTAAGTTGTTCCAATCCTCTTTCTTTTCAGAAACAACAGCAAATATCCTGCCACCAAGTCTTGTGACAATATCCTTCTCAGTTTTGGTGCTTGGCAAGGCTTCCATTCCTATCTGTTCATTTCCAAGAGTGGCTGCTTCGGGTTCTGGCCAGAGGGCCACTATGGACTGAAACCCCGCCTCTGTGGCATATTTGATTTGCCTCTCTGTAAGTCGGCCTGCAGTAAATACATCATCTGTGATGTGCTTTGCCCACCAAGTCTTTCTTTGTGGAAACAATGGATTCAATGTCTACAATGAATTAATATTTGTATGTAGCTTTGATTATGAATTCTATATAAATTTCACTATAAGCATTACACTCAATTTGCAATTTAATGCTATTCTTACTGCTTTAGAGTAAAACATTGAAGTCGGATGGACTGAATGGATATAATGATAATTGTTTACCTGCGAAATAGCACCTGAGGTGAAGTACATTATACATATGTATAGCACATGCATTCTGTGAGCTGTATTAACCTGATATCTTTGATTAAACCTGTAATAAAATGACTTGGTATGAAACAAATTATCTTCTGCAGACCCTGTGTGAGTGTCACAATGTCATCCTAAAGCAAACTATAAATCGGTCATGCTCTGTCTAACCAGTTGAACTATAAATGTTAGTGTACCTTAATTCAGTGACTCTCCATGTGAATGTAGGGTATCCAACTCTCAATGTATCTCCAGAACACATTCACACTTGCCTTCCATGAAATATATTTGTAACAAAGTGAAAGTTCACTCATGTGTATGATATAACAGGTAGCACGAGTAATGGCTGCCAAGCTGGCATCAATGTCATTCCTTGCAGATTGACCATGAAAGCGAAGGAAAAACATAAATCGATTCCACTTGGCACTTTATACCAATTCATACATTAATATATTACAATATAGTATAAAATGTATTACAGTTAACAGTTCTTACTTCAAACAATCTCGACGTCCAACCACCTTCATATTCCGATATATTATAGTAGTGATCTAAAGGTTGCTTTGGTATTGAATTTATGATACCATTTCCCATATGAGCTGAGGCCGTGCATAAAATATAAACCTGTTCTCATTGTAAATCGGTGACCGGGCTATCATGTCAGTGTCAATAGCCTGTGCTACGACAATTCATTATAATTAAGACAGCACCATTTCTGCTATAAATAGGTCTTGTCATGAAATAATGACAATAAGGATAGAATTTTAAATAGCAACCAAGTTACCAAAACGATATAATATTTCCCGGTGTCAGTAAATAGCTAGATTTTACCAATACATTTACCAATATAGTGGTATTTACCAATTGACTCACCAATCTAGTGTTAAACTATGGTGTCGAGCAATATAAAAATACTAATTCATCAAATAGGATTTCCGTATGAAGTCTAACAGAACATTATTAGGGTTATTTTCATCTCTCCAGTGCTTCACATACTGGTCCGATTATGTTGGCTCAAACAGTCAGCCTCGGGCAACCAATATTGGTCAAAATATGCAAAATTACTCTCTTTTGGTCACAACTTTGTTAGTTGTGTTTACATGGTGAAATGTTATACTTCACTGTTTGAAATATTTCCGAGTTCAATGGGATCTTTCAGTTATGCGTTTACATGATTTGGGTGAGACAAAACACCATTGTGCCGACCTGACCTTTTCTGATTTGTGCCTTGCATGGACTAAGGAAATGACCAGATGTTTGAAATGACTTTAATTAATATATATATATATATATATATATATATATATATATATATATATATATATATATATATATATATATATATATATATATATATATATATATATATATATTTATACTATTGCCTTGATATACATACATATATATATATATATATATATATATATATATATATATATATATACATACTATTGCCTTGATATACATCTTGAACATGATTTATTTCAGCAGGTGTCACAGTGGTAACACTCTTGGTAAATAGGACTATTGTGCTCATAGTGAAAGTACAGATCTTCCTGACGAGGTAGAGTCACATACTATGTCTGACACGAAATGTTGATCTTTGCGTTTAGTTGTTCCACATATCAGAATGCATTTACCATATAGCTGGCCAATTGGTTGGCTCTTGTATAAGCTCGGAACATACGAACGGAACATACAATTTGAGGCTTTTAACAATTTTATATGAGATCAATGGACCATCCCCTGACTCACTAAAATTAACACTGGGACACATAACTCTATGCACATATTCATCATAATACCTCATTCACAAGCTTAAACCACTCGTGCTGTCCTCTATCTTTTCATATATTAAATTAGCGAGGTAGGATTTTCTTATCTGCTTATACATTTTGCTGTGTAATGATTTATGTGTATTGCAGACAGGCAAGATTATGGGGTAATTATGGGTATACATGTGGAGTGATCCAATTCTGATGAAATAAAGAAACTAAAATCTGTAAACGGAAACCATGAAACCTGATTCAAATGGCTTCAATAACAATATATCTGCTTTACTAAATTAAACTATCACCAAAAAGAAATGCATCTTCTGCACGCACCACTGTAAAACGGCAGGACGGTGATTCTCCTCAAACCATGCTATGTTTGTGCAGTACACCGTACAAAATGTGTGGGGTCGTCAGGAACCGGAAATAGTGCATCTGCTGGCTGACTGTGTGTTTTATGGGGCAAATGAAGTCCAAGTGAAAATGATGTCGGGCCCTAACAAGGAAGATCGCAAGATTTAGATTTCTAATCAGAACTTCATTTGCAAAGGAAATACAACCTCTTTGCTTCTTGGGTTGTAAGAGTATGATGGGGATTGAAATCATTTGTAAAGCTCACCGTCGGCCTTTTGACTGGGTACACTATACGGCTAATGAGGAAAGCTTGTATCATTGCGCCAAAAGCCTGCAGCAAGTGATTTGGCAAAAGGGAAATGGAGACAGAAAACGGAACGAATTAAATTCTGCAGGGGTCATTGTATTTGTGTTATATCTTCTGGGGAAAAGTTCATGTTTAAACAACAAGCAAAATTATGTTCAAAATCTAAATAGTTTTATGATAGCTCTATACTCCAAATGTTCAGCCTGACAGGTTTCAGTTGTGCAAATCCTCGTTTTCTGATCGTAGACAGACGTAAATGACCTCTAGAGCAAAATTGACAGAAGCATGATCTATTTTCTGTTGCTTTTCCCTGAAGTAAAAATAGTCTCTGCTTTTGTAATTTGTTAAGGATCCTTGGCATAACAATCTTTGTCATTCATCTGGGATGGAAGTCAGATAATTCACATTTTCAAGCTGAGATGAGGTGAATGCCAAGAAATAGGAGAAGCGCATATCATAATCAGAAGCGCTTTCTGTGGCAGACCAATTGGTAGCTAATGAATTCAGGGCGAGCACTGGCACATTGATTCGCAGTACTATTCAAATGTAAGTCAATCAAATGGATTCACTCCATCCAAGAGAAGCTTTCAGGTCTACACACTAATACAAATGAGAAATTCTGTTTGATTTGACATGCCATAGCTTTGATATGAACCAGAAATAAGTCAGACTCCACAATATTAATAAGTTTGTGTGCTGTGTGATGTTTTTGCACAGTTTATCTATGGTTAGTGTATTATTCTCAATGTGCTGTGATGCTCAACTGATGACTTTCGAAGATATTAGTAGTGAGGAGTTGTGCCAAGATACAGGTCACGTGACCCTCAATCAAGCTCCAGCTTGCATGCCTAGCACGCTTCATCCAGTGATCAACAACTCTTGTTAAATGATCAGTCACCCTTTGATGTGCAGCACAAGCATTGCATTCGTGACTGTGAGCAATTATCATCTACCTGCATGAGCGGATCAAGGGAGACATTGGAAAATCGGGATTTCATCTTCCTTTACAATAAAAGAAGCGAATATAGAGGCTTATATATAATATAGATATATATATATATATATATATATATATATATATATATATATATATACAATAAAAGATATATATATATATATATATATATATACAATAAAAGATATATATAAATATATATAAATATTTTGGGTATAGCCGCAAGTGCATTTACAAGTATTGTGTTAGCAACAAAATCATTTATGAAAGTGGCAGTCAAGCTGCGAAAACACTTAGCGTGCAGCGGCTGAAAGTTGTTCGAGAAATTATTCAAAATCTCCCTAGGGACTAACACGCAATGCCTTCTTTGAACTTGCATAAACTTCTTTGACAAAATTATATAGCATTAATAAATTATTATAATTGTAAAATAAAGAATTGCTGCATCACGAATTGTTATCAATTGCAGGTCAGTGTAGTTATTTTCGGTTTGTTGTTCTACATGAACATTAAGCATCAACAACACGTATAGAAATCTCAAATGTGAAAAACTGTCAGCTATTTTCGCTGGATGAATTCAAAAGTATATTATAAAGTGGATTGTTTACGATCCATTCAGCACCAATGGCCACATCAACCTATCACCTACCGTCCTCCACTTAAATAGCCAAGAAAGGCAATCCGGGTCGAACCTACCACCTCCCGTTCTCCACTTAAGTAAGCAAAAAGGGCAATGGGAGTCAAACCCACCACCTCACATGTATATATCCAATAAAGGCACAGATCCATCACTCTCCCAACTGTGCCAGTGGAGCCGGTTCTGAATGATTTTGAATAATTTCATTGTGAAAAAGCATTATAATATAAAACATTCCATCTTCTATCTTATCGTTATTTATTAATTTCATTAATCGAAATACAAATAATTCATAAATCTTTTCTGTTTAAAGATAAGCATTATCATGATACTAAATTTCCCCATGAAACAACTTTAATTTGAAATAATCAAATTAGAGGAAAATTCTTTCCAAGATAAGAGTGTTCAAATAACAGAATATTTTGTAAATAAAATTTCAAAAGATATTAATATTGGAGCGTCTCAAAATAATTAGTTTTTTCATGGCAAGATTCTAAACGTTAAGACTTGATATCCTTCTTCTTAATAAAAAAACAATTTCTGTTTCTTTGTCTTTACAGAAAAATCACCCCAACAAACATTTCTCACAAATAGCACTTGTATTCTTGTTGGTATTGCGTGTTTATTAATGAAAACTAAATGAGGAATGTGTAAATAGCATCCGCTTATTAAGAAAGGTAACAAAACATGGAACAAAACGTAACGTGGAGAAAGAGAGGTCTGAAAATCAAATTGAAAGCAGCGGTAGGAACTATCACCTCATTTAACTCCTTGAGTCATCCAATGTGTGCATTTATTAATCAGATAAAGTAGAATGAATTATCCTGTCTCAGGTCCTTGACATGACAACCCACCCGGTCACAGATTTACAAGGCACGGGCCCAAGCTCATGTGTGAAATTATATCATGAGTTCAATCTCGGTATGGCCGAGGATCGAACCCAGGACCTTTGGATAAACACAGAGGAACTTGGGCTAATAAGCTGGCGCCCTAACCAACTGCGCCACGGTCCATGGCCTGAGAAGAATGGAACCAGCCGTGGAAGCTAAAAATGTTGAATAGGGAAGAGGCGCGAATGCATTCACATGTACGCAAATGTATTTTATTAATGACACAATCTTTTGTTCCAGGTGTAGATAAGCTCTGAAAGCTTTTAAAACATGGTGGACTGATCACATACAGATGACACATGACTTGCTAATGTTGCAATGTTGACCTCATCTTTAATGTGGCCACCATTGTATCATAAAAATATGAACACATCAAAAATATGAAATAATATTGTTTTGAAATAATAACATGACGATGTAATAAAGTGTATACTGCAACTATTCTACTTAGCAAATCCAGGATTTTTACCTGCAAGTAAACGAGTGCTCTTAGGCTACGCCCAGTGCCAGCAGCCAATAGAAACTGAGTAAAATGTTCTTGTCACGTATGATAACGCAGTCAATTGTTGTCATTGGTTTGGTTAGAAAGTGAGTACAACATCGAATACATCGGCTGGCAACGACACGTGTAAGCAATAATCAACAATGTGTGCACGTGCATGGTAAAGCAGCATGCTTTGGTCTGAACGAGAGTAGGCAATGTGAGCGCGCATGTCCAGAGCCCATAACTGATCACCTATCTGTGGATTATGCAAACAACCCTGTGGAAAAAGTAGGGAGATTTTCCTGCCTATTGAGGCAGATATTGTATGTCACCCTACCTCGCCATGCAGAGTATACTACAGGTATGTTTTCATGATTGATGAATTGTCACAACACGTAGCCTCGATGCAGTCAATGCTGTACCTAAATGAGGTTCTAAATATATGGCGGGAGTGATCTTAACATGAATGAGGTTAAATCGATACGATCAAACCTGTGTGTACCCTGCATAACATCGGGAGTAATGCGAGTCATTCAGTCCCCTCACTACCTCTGCCACCATTGCCCCATTTTGACGTTATTCGAAGTTTGGAACTACATGTCCAGGCATGTTAGTCAAATTAAACCCACAAAAATATCATCCAATCAGATTTGACAAACCTCAGGTCATGATTTGATATCAATTGGCTGATCGACACACTAACCAAACAGAATCTGTTTAGATAATCATTAATTATTTTACCAATCAGTTCAGAGTCAATAATAATAACTTACGGCCGATCCTGTGCGCATCGTTTTATCATTGGCGACTGGGATTGATATACAGGAGAAGTTCTGCTTTAAGGGTAACCTGTGAGATACAAGTTTTCTGATATTTCACTTTTAAATAGTGCATTTCATGGGATGCATTTAAAATTCGTCTCACGTCACTTTCAATTTGATATAAATTACGTTTTAAATTATGTTTTATCAGTTGCAGAATCTACAAAAAATGCAAAGGGGAAGATGGTCTTTTATAATTTCTTTTTCTTAACATCTAACATGTGCTATATTTTGTGTTATATTACTATACACTATGCATGACCCTTTGTACTAGATACCTTTTAACTCGTTAAAGTATATCGCTGGCAATAAAAATGAAAAAGAATTCTTGAGAGTTGAAGCTCTTTAAGTGAACACTCTTCTGTGGGTGGAGGTTTAATGTGGGATGAAGTAGACACTGCTATGCCATAAACAACCTTTCTATGTCAGTCTCCCCACATGAGAATTCCCATAAGCTCATTACATAACAAAGTCAACTGATATAAATAACAATTGTCAACAAACTGTGTGAAGGATGGCTGTAAAATGCCTCAAAATCTCGTTTAGGCCAAACACATAATCATAAAAGGATATTTTGTTAGGGCCATAAAATTTTTCTTTTTTCCATTTCCATATTCGTGCACAGGAATTAATACAGACGTTTTCTTTGTGAATGACTATTTGTGTCATGTTCTCTCTCACATAGTGACATATACTTCTGCAGCTCTCTGATATAAAGTTGCACTGCAGGTGGCTGTGGGTGATAAATGGCAAGCCAAATAAAGCCAAATAAAGCTTACCACCCCCAAAAATATTCTATTAAAGGTGAATTGGCCATATATATGGAAGCAAGATTCTGTGGATGGTTCTGGCTTGAGGCAGCTGAAATGACCGACGTAATTGCACATATATTCTCATACATTTTTCACATTGCATCTACAGCTTCGAGAGGAAGGCAGGCATTCTAAAAGGAAGGATATCATTTTAGTAAGGATCTAGTTTCAAATGTATCACTTACACAACAGACAGAAAGAATAGAAAGATATTATCATGAGAGACAGACAGATGTACAAAGTTCTTATTGGGCTTAAAGCGTGTCACTATCTGATGGAAGCTTGAACTATTTTGACATTTAGACTCTCACTTACGCTGATGCCTTTATACACACACACACACACACACACACACACACACACACATATATATATATATATATATATATATATATATATATATATATATATATATATATATATATATATATATATATAGTTTCTTATAATAGGAACCGGAATTGAAATTATATTGTGAATATACAGCGTGGAAGTTGACACAAACAATAATTCTACTTATATGCTTTTCATAAGATGTTAGTTTTCCAATTATATTTAAATATATACCTCAGACTCCGCGTATATCTTTCACTCGATCAGTATATAGCTTAATTACCGACGCAATATAACTAAGTTCCACTAAATTATCTACTGTGTAGGTCATATATACGGTAATGATAAAACAATAATTATACCATTTGTATAGCGCTGATACCAGACACGAACTGTTCATAGCGCTGAAATATAGAATATAGTATAAAACTCACTCATTCCATTCACTGACGCAATATTTAATCGGAGTTTGTAACTCACTTATCTGGGTATATATATTTAATATCAATCATTCAAAACATATTTCATTGATCCAGTCAAGAACTCATTCCATTCACCGATCCAATATCTAATTACAGTATATTGCCCACTTATCTATTATATATATATATCATCTCAATCATTTCACACATTGATCCAGTGTAGAACCAACTTATTCCGTCGACTAATCCTGCATATAACCCACCTTCAGATCAAGTACATGATCATATCAGTCGTTATTTCCAGTAAAATATTCATATTGTGGACTATCCATTTCTTATCTATTAATCATTTATTTTATTTTGTATGGTAAATATCGACACTTTTCTAACGTGATATCTTTACTCAGATTATACAAATTAATATTCCATTTAAAGTTATAAAAGATACATGCTTACCTAATCACTGGTCCAATTTCATCCTTCTTGTTGCCTGGTAAGCCAATGAGCATCATAATGTTATTCTTCTGTAGTGTTTATTTCACCTTGTCTCAAAATTCACCTGCTTTTCTCCCAACCATTTACAGAAATTCCCCTTTACACTGAGAATTCAACGCTTCTGACAAACTGCATCTCTGTGTCCCGTGTTAAAATGTCATCTGCTCTGTTCTTCTGAGAAAATGTTTGATGTGTGTCTTCCTGACAGACATTTTCATATCTGTAGCAAACACACCTGCATCTGCAACCATATAATTTCAGTTAGTTTGGTATCAGGTTTCAATCTTAATGCCAGCCAGTGCTGTGCCGTGAACAAAAAGCCAGGCCATCACCTTGAGCTGTGTATCAGCTCATGTAGTGTATCTAACATCTCTCCTCATCAGCAGTCTGGTAGCATTGTCGGTGTCAGAATGGGTTGCGCTAGTTATCTATACACACATATAGGAGCGTGGCCCGGGACGTCAACAGGTGCCCCCGACTGAACCACTGGGTGGGACGGGCGATGGGCCTCCGACTCGGCGTGCGCCTGTCCCCTACTTTGGTCCTATGTTAGAAGTCTCTGGGGCAGCTTACGTTATTGATTGTTTGCGATCTGAGTGCCAGCTGCCTCCCTCCACACTCAGGGCCCATTGCCAGAGCCTAGTTAAGGTATACACGCCACAATGCATGTGTTTTGATAGCTCGGTCAGGCTCCAGACAAGGTACATCCATCAAAATACCAATCAAGGAATTTGTTTATTTTGTTTTATTCCAGTATTAAAATCAATTCATGGTGATATAAATTTAACAAAAAACACTCTCCGGTTCTTTACATGATCAGATATTACTCAAAACATGCATAATGCACATATACATATGTTATCTATTTAATGTAATTATATGCTTTTGATATAGTAATCTTGGCAACAAATTAATAAATCCACAAAGATGATTGACTGAAGAATGGTAAGCATCATCAAAATATTATATAAACTATCCACAGTATCTGACCATCATTGATTACTTTAGCTATAACGGACTGGGCCCGATTTGTAAATTAAATCTATTTCCTCAGAATGTTCTATTCAATTTCTACTCAGGTGAATCTAATTGGGTCAATTGCGGTGAAATACAATCTACTCAAATAAAGATTGAAATATATATAATAGAATACATAATGGAGAGACTCATGTGCCCCACTCAAGATTTACAAGTGATTAGATTAGCTCTTGCTAGTATAACAGATCTATTGAGATGGATCAAATAATGATGTGAACATTTCCTGACTGCAATCTACTCTACGGTTGATATAATGGACAGACTTATTCAGTTCGGATTTTAATGATTTTATATGATTCATACGTATACTGCTGATTTTCTTTATCAGATGTTTGAATTTAGCTGAGGCGAAATGTAAAAACCTTCTTATTTGGTACATGTTGCTCAACAGGAGATGAAAGAAGGTGGACTGTCAAAGTGGATGAAATAGAAGTTGGAATCTCCTTTCTCTGGCTTTCAACAAAGTGCGCTTAGCCTTGCATCTGGACAATTCTCATCAACTCTGGCTTTTGTTTGATGTCGATGTTAAAAAACCAGGATCGATCTTTGAGAATAGACCAGAGCTCTGTTAAATTAATTACATCTGAGAGATCAATGGCGTAGAATTATCATTTGAAAAATAGAGTTAAGTGCACTGAAACGTACCAAAGTATCACTGCTTTAAGAAGCCAACAATTGGGACGTGTTTTTCCATGAGAGAATTGAGCTCTCCGAAGAGGTGAAATAGTGGAGGATTGAAAAGTTGAATAAGGCAGCACGGCGAAATCATTCGCATTTACTGTGTTAGCGTCAAAATCTGTAAATTTGTAATAGCTTTAGCCAAGCTGTGAAAACACTAAAGAATTGATGGCTTACAATTGGTAGATATGTTACATCTAAATCTCTTAAGGTCATAAAGGGTTATGATAATGACATTCACTGAAATCCAATGAAATGTTGTAAGATTTGAAGAAAGGAAAATGGTCCATTTGCAAATTAAGAAAATGGACTTAGAATTGTGTCAAAATATGTCAAAATAATTGATGTATCATACATAACTATAACCATATGTACCTTTATAAGAGATAACTATTCCTATTCATTTTATCAAATGCTCCAGTTGTCTTATTTGCTCAATAGACCCACTATATATTTATGATTTTTAAATGCTCAAAAATGGGAAAAAACCGAGTCTCACGCAAAATAAATATGATACTATTATGATAGAAATAAGATAGAAGATAGAATTGGTCTCCATAAAATACATCTTAACTATACATTGCTTGGAAATTTCAGAGGTTTCAGAGGAGACGATCGAATTTGACGGATAGACAGAATGATAGAAACCCCCTTCAAAAGATGGCATAGTCAGCATATATATTGAATATGTATTCGCCCGATCAGTGTGTACGGATTTGTATAAAAATCATTAGAAAATGGAAACGAATCTCAACTAGAAATAGCTAAGAGATCCACCCAAAAATTTTATTGGAGACGATCAAAGTTAGCGGACAGACAGAATGATATTCAACTCCTGTAGAAGCTATGCTGGCATAGTCAGCATGACTAAAAAGTTCAATTGAACATATATATTCGCCTTGTCTAAGTGTACAGATACTCTAAAATGATTTCTGTTATACAAGTCACCTATGTTTCAATTACTTTAGTGTTACAAGCAACATGCTCTTGCAATACCAACTAAAGATATACAATGTCTGTTCCTTTTTCCACAAACGCTCTTATCCATATCAGACACTAAAAAAGGTATTTGAGGCATGTGAACTCTATTACTAGTCCTGAACCAGAAAAAAGGAAAAAAAACACAGGAAAATATATTATGTATATATGTGTGTGTAAGACACAGATGGTACTCTCTGAACATTCCTCGCTTAATGCAACACCAAATGTAAATACATTCCAGCAAATGGACAGTCTCTTATGCTGCCCTGGTTACCTCTCATATGCACTATTTTTTGTCTAATGCACACACTTTCATGTGGTATGCCAACATGTAATGCAAATGATGAATTTACGTGACAGAATATCAATAACACTATCATGTTCTTATTACATTACATTCATTGATATTTTAGAATATTAATTTTTCCAATATTCCGCAGCAACATGTTTGTCATTGTTTATGAACATATTACAATCTTCGTTGATTTAACTTTTTAAGCTTAGAAAGTATTGATTTCAGTTGGTAAGGAAGGCTTCCAATAGGCTCTACCTGGTAGCTATGAATGAGTATAAAATGTCATTCAGCAAATGGGTGAGCTTACTTACCTTGTCAAAACCAAAAAGATAAAGGTCATGGAGAACAGGAAGAGCGGGCGATAAATGATGCACGCACAAGGCAATGACTGCACTATTTATAAAAGCAAAGGCGGTAGATATCGAGGACTTGCCTCATAAAATGTCAAGTAAACCAGCAGATTGCATATCAACACAGGCTATCACTGGTATGACATAGGGAGCACTGGAAGGCACATGACAGATCTATTCCATGTCCTATATATAGACTTATCTGGCTCTGGAGGGAATGATGCTCCCCCCCCCCATTCAATGATGCCCCCTCCTTTGCTGCTGCCCCCTTGTGGTGTATCCAGAAGACTTGGATCTATAGATTGAGACCAGTTGGTGATTCCCTAATCAGATGGGAGTGTATACAACTTTTGGGATGAGATCAGTTATACATCCGCAGTTGATTGGTTCATTTCAGCAAGACTTAGCCAGATAGCACCATATACCACCTCCCTCATCTGCAACCAGAATCTTCTTGAGGAGAATGTAAATTTTATTAATTTCTTGAGGTTTTATGATTAACTGCTTAACCTTAAAATCACATCCAAAATGTAATAAGAGATACCCCAGTTCACCAAGCATTTTACTGTTAATAAGTGATATTACCCATGAACCATGCTACAGTTCTGTAGTGTATCAATGATTAACCCTCACTATCCATTGGCAATTCAGCAATGGCCCACCAAACCAATATTGCATCTGTCTCCTTGGCTCCGGGGGCGGCCCTATATCACAGAATTACTATATGAATACAGATGAGCATTGTGTTTGACCCCACATTCCTTGCTATTGCTTGAATCCATTACTCGCAAGGCTGAGAGAAGGCCTGGCTTACACATGTGTTTCTGCACCGAGCTCCAGCAGAACTTTCCCACCGGACAACATAATGTTGTTTATTCAGATTAAATAAAAATGCACTAATTCACTGGTGAAACTGGTAAAATATATGTAGATCTATAAACAGAAATGTACCCATGTAATCTTTGGAAAGATATCTAATAAAAATGTTGTCTAATCCTCACTTGCAAAACTTACAGGAAACCTTATCGATCACAGCCACTTGGCCAATGAATACAAGCACATCAAGGCAAATTTCTTACAAAAAGTAGTACCTCAACTCAATAAAGTTATGTAAGTTATCACTTCTATATAACAAACCTTTAGAACCACATTCTGGTACATTCTGGTATATTCCGTCACGTTCTGGAACAATCTAATACATTTCTAATACGAATTTTGGTACATTCTGGTACATTATGGCACATTATGGTACATTATGACACATTATGGTACATTCTGGCACATTATGGTACATTCTGGTACATTCCGTCACGTTCTGGACCAATCTAGTACATTTTGACACATTTTGACACATTCTGGTACATTATGACACATTATGGTACATTCGGCACATTATGGTACATTCTGGCACATCCTGGTACCCTCCAGCTTTATCAAATATACTTTATATTAATTTTGTCTCGCCTAGGCACATTCCAATTCACAGCATATAACCTTTCTACTAAGACAAGGACAGATTTGGTCATCTTATTATGTATACCCAAGAACAGAATCTTGTCTTGTATCTTTATGAAGCCTGCGATTTGAATATGGCAATTTCATTACGATGAACTTATGATGTCTTCTTCATATGTGATTGTTTGTCGGTCAATAAAGGCGACTTTGGTGTCAGCCAAAAACCTATATGCCACTTACCTTTACATTTACAGCTCGTGCCAAAAGGTTGTTCTCCTTATGATGACAAATAGCTACAAATAACAAAATATTTGCAAGATTCCATACATATCACAGAGACTGTATTTTACTGACAATCATAAATCATGTTCTATAGCAAGATATGATTTCATCTTTGTAAGATTACCCAGTTTGTTGCAAGGCCAAATATCCATTCCACGGCCTGATATAGAGTGAATCTACGGCGCTCTTGGTAATCTATTGTACCACCTCTGCCTGTCTGGCGCATGACCTGTCATCCCTCATTCATGACTGGTGTAATATTGCAGCATAAATGCTCGTGGACAAATTGTGATTATTCTGGAAAGAGAAATGACACGAGCCACGACTCAAAGCAACCAAGTTATTCTCTGTCAGGGGAAACAGAATATCACATTCTTATTTGTGTAAAACATGAGTTATCATCTCAAAATTGTTAAATGAATAATAATGAATAAATAATAATAATAAATGTTTCACCAAAATATCTTTCTACTATCGCATTAATGTACAATATGTGAATGCATTTATTAATTGATACATAATACAAGCCATTTTGAAATATTGATATTATCGAATAGGTTAGACATTATTGAATCACTATCAATAATTCAAAATGACGATCAGATCATATGAGTAATCAATGACATTGTTTGTTGTACCTTTTTAAGGTAAGTTTTCATTCAGGGATATTACGTAAGTTTTCATTCAGGGATATTACGGACATTTATTAAAAAAAATATTTTTTATCAGAATGAGAAATGGTCTTATATTAGTCCTAAATTTCTCATCATATTTATGTCTTCCCCTTAATCAAGTGCCGAACAATCAGTTTTGTTTTATCGGACTATTGGAACAGCTGTATTGTCTACCGGAGGTAGGTTATATCTCATTTCATGGTTCTATCATTACCCAAGTTTTATTTCTATTCAATATAAACGTAGCTCAAAATAAATTACAGTCTAAAGTAATCGCAAAATATACCTTAACACAATTATGAATCAGAGGATCTTTTTCAAATACTTTTTTATAGAATTTCTTTTTGCACAAACTATGTTTATTAAGTTTGACTGGAATATATTCATCTACTGAAATAGCTGAAAGAGAAGCGTACCAATAATCAAAGGGTTTGTCCTTAATATCAGATGGCCTCGTGTCTCGCTTGACAACATGAATGGAGGAAATTGAACGACGGCCATGACAAGACACGGGGAGACACCATCTGTAATTGGACTTATAAATGGCAAACATTTCTCGGCATAGGAAATTAATGTTCAGCCATCATATCATTGTGACATGATGATTTCACGATATCAAAGGTTTACTCCTATTATACTCCACTTGGCGCAGTGCCACTGCGCTATGGCACGACAAATATACCACGAACAGGGTGACAAAAACATACAATCAAACTTAAGCTTGTGTATGCGTTCAATAATTCTACATGCTCACTAAATCGCCCCTGAATAGGCCTTTGACCATCAAGACCTTTTCGTGACCTTGAATTGACAATCTTGCATTTTGTACCAGTGTGGCCACGGGCCTTGGCATAGTGATCTATGGTGATCCAAAGATCGTGGGTTCGATCCCTGGCCATGCCGAAATTGAATTCATGATAGAATTTCACACATGAACTGAGGCCCATGCCAAAGGGTCAACCCGTTGTCCTTGTAAATCTGTGACCGGGTGACCGGGTGGGTTGTCATGTCAAGGACCTGCGACCTGAGGCAGCACTATATCTGCTACAAGTAGGTCTGATCACGAAATGACTGAAATAATGTGAAAATTGATGTAAAACCCCACACAAACAAACAAACAAATGGGTTACTTCTTCCAATGAGTTACTCTTCCAATGAATTACTTCTTTCAATGAGTTACTTGAAATCCTATACAGATATGTGAGTGAGTACTCATGTCAACTTGACCACATCGCGTATCCATATTATCAGGAAATGGAATCCTTTACAGATATGTGAGTGAGAAGATTTAACGTATTGGAAGAGGTAACTCATTGACATGACAACCCACCCAGTCACAGATTTACAAGGACAACGGGTTAACCCTTTGGCACAGGCCTCTGCTCATGTGTGATATTGTATCATGAATTCAATCTGGCCATGGCCGGGGTTCGAACCCACGACCTTTGGATCTAACCAACTGCGCCATTGCCCGTGGCCCTAAGAAGTAACTCATTGGAAGAAGTAATTCATCAGAAAAAGTAACTCATTGGAAGAAATAACTCATTGGAAGAACAACTCACCAGAGTACTTTTTGAATGATGCAGTGTGACGTAGGCTCTCACCCCGACCCTGGATATACCGGACGTGACACAGTTGATCAGATGTCAGTCTGCCATAGATGTGGCCTGCATGGGAGATTGATATGGTTGATATCTGCTTATCTCAACAATCCTCTATGACTGGCTATCAAACGCTGACATTTGGGTCATCACGTCACCCTTCGAATAGAGTAGGGCATTAACTCCAGGTGACTAGTTTCTATCTCACCTGATATTGCCCAGTTATTCTGGACAGCTCGTTAATATAACAAACCTAAAAAACGGACTCGCTCAAACCAGAAGTTGTACATGTGGTATTTCTTTTTAAAGAGCACAATCACTGTATCAGTCCTTAACAGATCCAGTTTTTTTTCTTCTTGGGTAAAGCTGACATGTCAGGTCTTATCATGAAATGACTGAAATAATTTTGAAAGTGATGTAAAAACCCCAAATAAAAAAAAAACTGATATATCAATGATATATATTCGTCCAACAACATATGAGAATATACCCCCTCCCCCATCCCTCCCTGATTATAAATGATCCTCTCCAGATTACTTTTGAACAATATGAAATAGACATGTACACGTACATGGCTGGGGCATTGTGCCTGAGCCATGCAGAGTATCATTGCATATTATCGCAGTCGAAAACCCCGTGAAACCAAACAATATACGGAGCCTCGTCAATTTCCTTTTAAATGCTCATGCCTGCATCTATTCACAAATTGTCAATTTCATAGCCAGTTTTAATCAATTTGAACGTTTGTAATTTCAGTTTGTTGCATGGATCTTTTCATTATGTCAGCTCAGATGCAATATAAATCTTAATATAACATTCAATTTAGTTGCCATTTGAAAAAAATTATCTATCTTGCTGAACGTTCAGTCTCAGAATTGAACAACTTTCAGTTCTGAAATCACATGAGTTTGATTTGACTAAACAAGATATGATCACAATTCTTTCATTTTCAGAGAATCGAAAGATGCGATATGATAAATATTCAATGCTATTACCACGTTATATGATAGGTGAAATTAAACTGATCAAGACATTTGATACCCGAAAAATTAAATTTATATCAACGAGTTTCAGATCATAATATAAACAAATAACAATGAGTTTATCTCAAGACGAGTTCTTAAGTCAATATTCTACGACCGATGAACTTTGAAAATTAACAATAAATACAAGTATTTATTAATAAATATATAAAATCGAAAATCCTTGATGGACCCCTAACTCGCACAGCTCTGCGTCTGAGTCACGGGATGTCACGTGACATGTTCATTTCGAAATTAGATCGCGCGGCTTATTGGAATATGTCACTAGCATATCTCTTTGGGTTTATTGAAGTCAGGCAGAACAATGTTTTTCCAAGGCATTCGTCGTGTGTTTTGCGAGTTATCTATGATATTGGTCATTTTTTACACAAAAGGTAGGCATAAAATCTAATAATCACTATTATGTTAAAATAGATACTGCAGGTACAATTATTCAACAGTTAAATGCACGTCTTTCAGGTTTAATCATTCATGAATGACATTTTAGGCCATGATTTACAGCTGTACAGTAACAAAACACAAGGGTATGGATACCCCCACAAGACTTCCATCTTATGAATAGAACTATCTATTTGATATTACAATCAGACAGAAAATAAAAATAAAAATCAAATTAAAATTATAACAATATGTGAAAGTATATCCATGGAATTGAAAACGAAATCCGCCCATATGATTCTAACGTTGACAGGGACCTCATCAACCCAGTGTTGTCAATATGGCAGCTTGGAGACCAATACCACCGCAGGTTTCCTCTCAGCCCTGCGTGATGACCTTGCCATATCGTGTAATGGAAACATCACGCAGTGGAAGGTGGTCAGGGCAGGCTCTGGGGTGTTATGGGCGAGTGTCTGGAGAGAAGAACCATTCAGCAATGACACACTGTGGAGACTATTGGCTACCAATCAGCTGGAGGTACAAGGGGCCGGGATACAGGTCAGTGGAATAACACGTGAATTACCCTCTAAGTCTACTCTGCAAAAAACAATTACCTAGGTAACTGGAGGCCTCCATGCACTTCGATATCACACAATTACTTGTGTATACGTAAATACTGCATAATTACTAACATGTACTTAAATATCATAATTACTTACATGCACTTAAGTACCATACGATTGTCTGCATATACATAATTAAAATATACCACACCAATACTTACATGCACTTAAATACCACGCTAATACTTACATGCACTTAACTACCACACGGTTACTTTTGCGTACTTTATTCCCACATAATTACTTATGTGTCATAGTTACCACACGTTATGATTAAATATGACAACCTAAATTAATGATAAGTCGTCACTATTAATACATTTTTCTTGACCCAGAAAATCAGTCTGCTCCGTGGCTACCATGACCCTCATCTCAGGACTGAAGTGACTACCTCTATAAGCTAATCACAATGACTACATTTTGTTTTCAGTGCAGAATTATTTATGTGTAAACTTAATCACGATACTTGCACTAAATTACGAAATGTGTACTTAACAACCAGACTATATAAGTGTACTTAATTGCCACAAGATTGCGTATGTGCACTTAATAACAGAAAAGTGTCGGATGCCATTTCATGTATATGATGCATTGATAACGCATCAATCCTTGCATGAATTTATAATTATCTCAGAAACAATTATTTATCAGATAATAAACTGGCCAACGCTTAATTATACGATAGGTTCATCAGTCCCAATGTGTGTCAGTCATAGATTATATGGTTATTTATTCCAGGTTAGTTTACAAATAATAAAGAGAAAATTGCTATCACATTGTAGTTTATTATTACATTTTTATGGGATGTATCATTCAAATAGAATTCCTGACCATTGCTATTTGCGTTTATTGTTTTGCACACTGTCTGCAGGTGTTTGACATGTCCCTGGACGACCAAATAGCCGTGGAGACCGGAGATATTGTGACGGGCCTACTCGTCAATTCTTCTTCCGTTTCCGGCGTGATGACGTCAGGTGGTCGCTCAGAGAATGCACTTTTCAACCAATCAACGGGAGACTTCAACCTTGCTCCCGGACACGTGGTCAATATGAGCGATCTTGCTCACGTTGAATTACATGTGGCTATGGAAGCAGTTATATCAAGTATGTTTACAAAAATAATCACTTTATTAGTATCAACAAAGCAAAATTCATTTGAGTGTTATTTATATGTGATAGCATCACCCAACGGTCATTTCCATGAAAAAAAATAAAAATATTAAAAAATAAAGTCATTAAAAAAAGAACAATAATTGGCTATTGAAAACATTGAAACGAAGCTTTAATTTTCCATTGAACGTTTTGCAAGAATTCTAAATAAATATGATATGTAATGACATTGTTATCATTTCGATAAAGTTTGTTAATGGGCAAATGTCATGAGGTTTAAAGTATAACAGGAGAAAATATCACGAGGTATAAATGTTAAAGAGGATCAAATGTTACGACGTTTTAATAATAAACAACAAATGTCATGAGGTTTATATGTTAAACAGGAGCAAATGTCATGAAGTTTAAATGTTAAAGAGAATCAAATGTCACGAGGTTTATATATAAAACAGGAGCAAATGTCGCGAGGTTTATATATAAAACAGGAGCAAATGTCATGAGGTATAAATGTTAAACAGGATCAAATGTCACGAGCTTTAAATAATAAACAGCAAATGTCACGAGGTTTATATATAAAACAGGAGCAAATGTCATGAGGTATAAATGTTAATCAGGGGCACATGAATGCTGTGAGCCAGTGGTGGGTGAGCACGTGGAGGCCGTGACGACCAGTGACTCGTACCCCGAGGGCTCGGAGGTGACCTTCCGGTGCCGCCTGGGTTATCACCTCTCATCTGGCAGTCTCCTCCACACATGTGTCAACCAATCATCCAGCCCTGATCATTTGACGTGGAGTGGACAGAAGGCAGTATGTAAAAGTAAGCCATTATTTTCATTTCCCTATTTTCTTTTTAGTTAGTTTTTGTCTTTGCCAATTTTATATGAAATTTTTTGTTCAATATTTCACACATAGTTTGATTACGGGTACCTCAAACAGAGGCAGTTGGACATCAACCTCCATAGATATAGACTCAACTACCTCTGTTTACATAGTTTAGCAGAATAGGTTGTGGGTGACCATCTCGTCTTTTTAATGGTTGGATTTTAGAGTTTTTTTGTGCACCTCCGCTTTTTGTGTACTTTCGGCAATTTTTTTTCAATGGTGCAAGAACGATTTCGTTCCAAAATTGTTTTATGAGTTTCATATACTATATAATTATTGTATGAACACCAGTGATTTGAAAAATATATGTTTGAACAGTTTATGTTATATGAGAATATAACCTCTTCTTTATGATAAATGAGCAAATCTTCCAGATATCTCCTGCGGGGAACCAGACAGCCCTGTCTTTGCGGAATGCCGTGGTAATCGGTTTCACTATGGCGACAGTGTTCATTGCTACTGTCTGGATGGATTCGATTTCATATCCGGTGATCCAGTGCGCGCATGCGGGGCGTCAGGAACGTGGAATGGAACTGCACTTAAATGCTCAGGTGTTTATGCTTTTTTGTAGTTCCTTACAAGTGAAAGGCTTCATAATTGAAATGACGTTCACTTTTTATCGAGGTTGCTTTTTGAAATGTCTTGGGGATCCATGGGTCCCAGATGAATACTTTATTCTAAATACTTTTTGATCATTTATGATGTGTGTGTTTTATTCCGGGACTTTTAATTAATACTTGATAAAATTCATAATTAATACTTTAAACATGACATATATGGATATATGTAACGTGATTGATAACTTAATGAAAAGGTTCTGCTGATCAAAGAATTTTTGTCATATTCCAATGTTTTATCAAGTATTGATTAATATAAAATCTGCATTTCTGACTGAAACATGAATATCATTTTATATTTATTCACTATCTCGGGTTGGGTCTTATAAATCTTTATTAAGTTTGCGTTTATAGCATTGCTTGCATTAGAATAACACTCACAAGCCTGAAATCGCTCTGATTAAATGAATTCTGACACATGCAATATTTATAACATTGGGGAAAGCAATGCCAAATGAATAACTGTGGCAGGTGGCCTAAAAGGAGTCACACCTAAATATTTGATTTGGCTGTTTTCCCCAGATGTGGATGAGTGTTTACCCTACGTTAACCCTTGCCTGCCAGCCAACCAGTGTATAAACCTGCCGGGAACTTATGACTGTAACTGTGGACACGGTTATTTCAATTCTACAACTGATCTGTCTCAACCAGCTTGCAAAGGTAACGATTTTCAATTGCCAAATATGCAACCACAGAATGCGATGCAAAATATATGTTGAGATCATGTACATTTCACTTATCCTCCAATATTTTGTCATAGTTATCTATTTGGTATAACATATGTCCATTGATACATTCAGCCCATCCTCCAATATATTTTTACAGTTATCTAATTGGCATAGCATATGTCTGTCCATTAATACATTCAGCCTGATGTATTGATCTCTGATATGTTGTTACAGTTATCTAATTGGCATAGCATATGTCTGTCCATTTATACATTCAGCCTGATGTATTGATCTCTGATATGTTGTTACAGTTATCTAATTGGCATAGCATATGTCTGTCCATTAATACATTCAGCCTGATGTATTGATCTCTGATATGTTGTTACAGTTATCTAATTGGCAAAGCATATGTCTGTCCATTAATACATTCAGCCTGATGTATTGATCTCTGATATGTTGTTACAGTTATCTAATTGGCATAGCATATGTCTGTCCATTAATACATTCAGCCTGATGTATTGATCTCTGATATGTTGTTACAGTTATCTAATTGGCATAGCATATGTCAGTCCATCAATACATTCAGCCTGATGTATTGATCTCTGATATGTTGTTACAGTTATCTAATTGGCATAGCATATGTCTGTCCATTAATACATTCAGCCTGATGTATTGATCTCTGATATGTTGTTACAGTTATCTAATTGGCATAGCATATGTCTGTCCATTAATACATTCAGCCTGATGTATTGATCTCTGATATGTTGTTACAGTTATCTAATTGGCATAGCATATGTCTGTCCATTAATACATTCAGCCTGATGTATTGATCTCTGATATGTTGTTACAGTTATTTAATTGGCATAGCATATGTCTGTCCATTAATACATTCAGCCTGATGTATTGATCTCTGATATGTTGTTACAGTTATCTAATTGGCATAGCATATGTCTGTCCATTAATACATTCAGCCTGATGTATTGATCTCTGATATGTTGTTACAGTTATCTAATTGGCATAGCATATGTCTGTCCATTAATACATTCAGCCTGATGTATTGATCTCTGATATGTTGTTACAGTTATCTAATTTGCATAGCATATGTCTGTCCATTAATACATTCAGCCTGATGTATTGATCTCTGATATGTTGTTACAGTTATCTAATTGGCATAGCATATGTCTGTCCATTAATACATTCAGCCTGATGTATTGATCTCTGACATGTTGTTATAGTTATCTAATTGGCATAGCATATGTCTGTCCATTAATACATTCAGCCTGATGTATTGATCTCTGATATGTTGTTACAGTTATCTAATTGGCATAGCATATGTCTGTCCATTAGTACATTCAGCCTGATGTATTGATCTCTGATATGTTGTTACAGTTATCTAATTGGCATAGCATATGTCTGTCCATTAATACATTCAGCCTGATGTATTGATCTCTGATATGTTGTTACAGTTATCTAATTGGCAAAGCATATGTCTGTCCATTAATACATTCAGCCTGATGTATTGATCTCTGATATGTTGTTACAGTTATCTAATTGGCATAGCATATGTCTGTCCATTAATACATTCAGCCTGATGTATTGATCTCTGATATGTTGTTACAGTTATCTAATTGGCATAGCATATGTCAGTCCATCAATACATTCAGCCTGATGTATTGATCTCTGATATGTTGTTACAGTTATCTAATTGGCATAGCATATGTCTGTCCATTAATACATTCAGCCTGATGTATTGATCTCTGATATGTTGTTACAGTTATCTAATTGGCATAGCATATGTCTGTCCATTAATACATTCAGCCTGATGTATTGATCTCTGATATGTTGTTACAGTTATCTAATTGGCATAGCATATGTCTGTCCATTAATACATTCAGCCTGATGTATTGATCTCTGATATGTTGTTACAGTTATCTAATTGGCATAGCATATGTCTGTCCATTAATACATTCAGCCTGATGTATTGATCTCTGATATGTTGTTACAGTTATTTAATTGGCATAGCATATGTCTGTCCATTAATACATTCAGCCTGATGTATTGATCTCTGATATGTTGTTACAGTTATCTAATTGGCATAGCATATGTCTGTCCATTAATACATTCAGCCTGATGTATTGATCTCTGATATGTTGTTACAGTTATCTAATTGGCATAGCATATGTCTGTCCATTAATACATTCAGCCTGATGTATTGATCTCTGATATGTTGTTACAGTTATCTAATTTGCATAGCATATGTCTGTCCATTAATACATTCAGCCTGATGTATTGATCTCTGATATGTTGTTACAGTTATCTAATTGGCATAGCATATGTCTGTCCATTAATACATTCAGCCTGATGTATTGATCTCTGACATGTTGTTATAGTTATCTAATTGGCATAGCATATGTCTGTCCATTAATACATTCAGCCTGATGTATTGATCTCTGATATGTTGTTACAGTTATCTAATTGGCATAGCATATGTCTGTCCATTAGTACATTCAGCCTGATGTATTGATCTCTGATGTGTTGTTACAGTTATCTAATTGGCATAGCATATGTCTGTCCATTAATACAGTCAGCCTGATGTATTGATCTCTGATATGTTGTTACAGTTATCTAATCGATATAGCATATGTCTGTCCATTAATACATTCAGCCTGATGTATTGATCTCTGATATGTTGTTACAGTTATCTAATTGGCATAGCATATGTCTGTCCATTAATACATTCAGCCTGATGTATTGATCTCTGATATGTTGTTACAGTTATCTACTTGGCATAGCATATGTCTGTCCATTAATACATTCAGCCTGATGTATTGATCTCTGATATGTTCTTACAGTTATCTAATCGATATAGCATATGTCTGTCCATTAATACATTCAGCCTGATGTATTGATCTCTGATATGTTCTTACAGTTATCTAATTGGCATAGCATATGTCTGTCCATTAATACATTCAGCCTGATGTATTGATCTCTGATATGTTGTTATAGTTATCTAATTGGCATAGCATATGTCTGTCCATTAATACATTCAGCCTGATGTATTGATCTCTGATATGTTGTTACAGTTATCTAATTGGCAAGGCATATGTCTGTCCATTAATACATTCAGCCTGATGTATTGATCTCTGATATGTTGTTACAGTTATCTAATTGGCATATCATATGTCTGTCCATTAATACATTCAGCCTGATGTATTGATCTCTGATATGTTGTTACAGTTATCTAATCGATATAGCATATGTCTGTCCATTAATACATTCAGCCTGATGTATTGATCTCTGATATGTTCTTACAGTTATCTAATTGGCATAGCATATGTCTGTCCATTAATACATTCAGCCTGATGTATTGATCTCTGATATGTTGTTACAGTTATCTAATTGGCATAGCATATGTCTGTCCATTAATACATTCAGCCTGATGTATTGATCTCTGATATGTTGTTACAGTTATCTAATTGGCATAGCATATGTCTGTCCATTAATACATTCAGCCTGATGTATTGATCTCTGATATGTTGTTACAGTTATCTAATTGGCATAGCACATGTCTGTCCATTAATACATTCAGCCTGATGTATTGATCTCTGATATGTTGTTACAGTTATCTAATTGGCATAGCATATGTCTGTCCATTAATACATTCAGCCTGATGTATTGATCTCTGATATGTTCTTACAGTTATCTAATTGGCATAGCATATGTCTGTCCATTAATACATTGAGCCTGATGTATTGATCTCTGATATGGTGTTATAGTTATCTAATTGGCATAGCATATGTCTGTCCATTAATACATTCAGCCTGATGTATTGATCTCTGATATGTTGTTACAGTTATCTAATTGGCATATCATATGTCTGTCCATTAATACATTCAGCCTGATGTATTGATCTCTGATATGTTGTTACAGTTATCTAATTGGCATAGCATATGTCTGTCCATTAATACATTCAGCCTGATGTATTGATCTCTGATATGTTGTTACAGTTATCTAATTGGCATAGCATATGTCTGTCCATTAATACATTCAGCCTGATGTATTGATCTCTGATATGTTGTTACAGTTATCTAATTGGCATAGCATATGTCTGTCCATTAATACATTCAGCCTGATGTATTGATCTCTGATATGTTGTTACAGTTATCTAATTGGCATAGCATATGTCTGTCCATTAATACATTCAGCCTGATGTATTGATCTCTGATATGTTGTTACAGTTATCTAATTGGCATAGCATATGTCAGTCCATCAATACATTCAGCCTGATGTATTGATCTCTGATATGTTGTTACAGTTATCTAATTGGCATAGCATATGTCTGTCCATTAATACATTCAGCCTGATGTATTGATCTCTGATATGTTGTTACAGTTATCTAATTGGCATAGCATATGTCTGTCCATTAATACATTCAGCCTGATGTATTGATCTCTGATATGTTGTTACAGTTATCTAATTGGCATAGCATATGTCTGTCCATTAATACATTCAGCCTGATGTATTGATCTCTGATATGTTGTTACAGTTATCTAATTGGCATAGCATATGTCTGTCCATTAATACATTCAGCCTGATGTATTGATCTCTGATATGTTGTTACAGTTATCTAATTGGCATAGCATATGTCTGTCCATTAATAAATTCAGCCTGATGTATTGATCTCTGATATGTTGTTATAGTTATCTAATTGGCATAGCATATGTCTGTCCATTAATACATTCAGCCTGATGTATTGATCTCTGATATGTTGTTACAGTTATCTAATTGGCATAGCATATGTCTGTCCATTAATACATTCAGCCTGATGTATTGATCTCTGATATGTTGTTACAGTTATCTAATTGGCATAGCATATGTCTGTCCATTAATACATTCAGCCTGATGTATTGATCTCTGATATGTTGTTACAGTTATCTAATTGGCATAGCATATGTCTGTCCATTAATACATTCAGCCTGATGTATTGATCTCTGATATGTTGTTACAGTTATCTAATTGGCATAGCATATGTCAGTCCATCAATACATTCAGCCTGATGTATTGATCTCTGATATGTTGTTACAGTTATCTAATTGGCATAGCATATGTCTGTCCATTAATACATTCAGCCTGATGTATTGATCTCTGATATGTTGTTACAGTTATCTAATTGGCATAGCATATGTCTGTCCATTAATACATTCAGCCTGATGTATTGATCTCTGATATGTTGTTACAGTTATCTAATTGGCATAGCATATGTCTGTCCATTAATACATTCAGCCTGATGTATTGATCTCTGATATGTTGTTACAGTTATCTAATTGGCATAGCATATGTCTGTCCATTAATACATTCAGCCTGATGTATTGATCTCTGATATGTTGTTACAGTTATCTAATTGGCATAGCATATGTCTGTCCATTAATACATTCAGCCTGATGTATTGATCTCTGATATGTTGTTATAGTTATCTAATTGGCATAGCATATGTCTGTCCATTAATACATTCAGCCTGATGTATTGATCTCTGATATGTTGTTACAGTTATCTTATTGGCATAGCATATGTCTGTCCATTAATACATTCAGCCTGATGTATTGATCTCTGATATGTTGTTACAGTTATCTAATTGGCATAGCATATGTCTGTCCATTAATAAATTCAGCCTGATGTATTGATCTCTGATATGTTGTTACAGTTATCTAATTGGCATAGCATATGTCTGTCCATTAATACATTCAGCCTGATGTATTGATCTCTGATATGTTGTTACAGTTATCCAATTGGCATAGCATATGTCTGTCCATTAATACATTCAGCCTGATGTATTGATCTCTGATATGTTGTTACAGTTATCTAATTGGCATAGCATATGTCTGTCCATTAATACATTCAGCCTGATGTATTGATCTCTGATATGTTGTTACAGTTATCTAATTGGCATAGCATATGTCTGTCCATCAATACATTCAGCCTGATGTATTGATCTCTGATATGTTGTTACAGTTATCTAATTGGCATAGCATATGTCTGTCCATTAATACATTCAGCCTGATGTATTGATCTCTGATATGTTGTTACAGTTATCTAATCGATATAGCATATGTCTGTCCATTAATACATTCAGCCTGATGTATTGATCTCTGATATGTTGTTACAGTTATCTAATTGGCATAGCATATGTCTGTCCATTTATACATTCAGCCTGATGTATTGATCTCTGATATGTTGTTACAGTTATCTAATTGGCATAGCATATGTCTGTCCATTAATACATTCAGCCTGATGTATTGATCTCTGATATGTTGTTACAGTTATCTAATTGGCATAGCATATGTCTGTCCATTAATACATTCAGCCTGATGTATTGATCTCTGATATGTTGTTACAGTTATCTAATTGGCATAGCATATGTCTGTCCATTAATACATTCAGCCTGATGTATTGATCTCTGATATGTTGTTATAGTTATCTAATTGGCATAGCATATGTCTGTCCATTAATACATTCAGCCTGATGTATTGATCTCTGATATGTTGTTACAGTTATCTTATTGGCATAGCATATGTCTGTCCATTAATACATTCAGCCTGATGTATTGATCTCTGATATGTTGTTACAGTTATCTAATTGGCATAGCATATGTCTGTCCATTAATACATTCAGCCTGATGTATTGATCTCTGATATGTTGTTACAGTTATCTAATTGGCATAGCATATGTCTGTCCATTAATACATTCAGCCTGATGTATTGATCTCTGATATGTTGTTACAGTTATCTAATTGGCATAGCATATGTCTGTCCATTAATACATTCAGCCTGATGTATTGATCTCTGATATGTTGTTACAGTTATCTAATTGGCATAGCATATGTCTGTCCATTAATACATTCAGCCTGATGTATTGATCTCTGATATGTTGTTACAGTTATCTAATTGGCATAGCATATGTCAGTCCATCAATACATTCAGCCTGATGTATTGATCTCTGATATGTTGTTATAGTTATCTAATTGGCATAGCATATGTCTGTCCATTAATACATTCAGCCTGATGTATTGATCTCTGATATGTTCTTACAGTTATCTAATTGGCATAGCATATGTCTGTCCATTAATACATTCAGCCTGATGTATTGATCTCTGATATGTTGTTACAGTTATCTAATTGGCATAGCATATGTCCATTGATGCATTCAGCCTTTCCTCTAATATCTTGTTACAGTTATCTAATTGATCATGCAGTTACTTGTAGATAGTTATTACTATGTATGTAGTATACAGTTTGTCCAGGTTGTGCACATCTTCTAATGATTTTTTCAGTGGTGTATGTGGCAGAAAGTCTTGGTTCTAATCCTGACTACACAGTACAAATTAGCATTAAAGTCAACAATACGTATTCTACTTATATGACGGATCCTAACGATCCTCGAACTCGGAATTTCAAAGAAAAGATTGCATTGAAGGTGGGTTTTGAAAATTGAAATATAAACTTGGTTCTCCACTTAAGCAAAGCGAAACATTTGTCACAGTTTTCAATTGGACATAGATAAAGCACACTATAAAATATGGAATCTTGCAATGATTTCCACTTGTTGGATAGTTTTGACTAAAATAATATATAACCTGATAAGATATTTCATTAATTTTATGCCCTTATTCATTGGAATCATAATTATTATTGGAACATTTTTAGTTAACTGATGTGCACAACAATGCACCCGGATTTGCAAATATTAAGATTGGAGATCTGACGTAAGTAAGGACAACACTATGCTAAAATATGGTATTTGAAAATGGAGTGATAGCACCAAAGATTTTTCATAGCTTTATTTAAATGTTGCAACTGCCAAAATCGTATTCTTGAAAATGAAATCATATGATAAGATGCATACTATTTAATGTTTATCGAAATAATTTATAAAGTGATTGAATGCCATTTTATGAATGACTATTTTGTCTACTCTTTGATCTATTTTTAATATAATCTTTGATTATCTTGTTTTTAAAAAATCAGGAATTGGACTGGAAATGTGGAGATTGAATATTTGATGCAAAGTAATCTGACTCTCACACCCATTCAGAGAGAAGGAATAGCTCTTGATATATACAGAGACGTGATACAAAATAATGGTGGGTTAGCAATTCAGGGAGAGACACTCAATGTTCTAGATGATGGAGGTCTTGTCAATATAATATTTCAAGATGACTATGATATACTACACACAAGTAAGTGTCTGAAAGCTTTTACTACTTTAACAGTTAATATCTGTGATGCCTTTTGATTTTGGTTTAAATTTTGATTATAGAGAAAATGAGTATTCACTGATGTTAAAGCTGTAAAATAACACCTGAAAATCTAATATAAAATTTTGACAATAAATATCATTTTAAAGTTAATATAGATGGTGTGTGTTCACTGCTTACAACAAGAAGTCTTTGCCTCCACGGTGGCGAATGCCTCAACACATCTGACACTGCTGTATGCAAGTAAGAGTCTTGATTCAATGTTCTTTTGTAACAAACAGTTTTTCCATGTTGATATTCATTGGGATACCCTGGAAAACTTTTTTCAGTCCCTGCCACCAAAGATATAAATGTACGCACAGGAACGGCCACAAGTCATGGTTATTCATAGATAACTGGCTGTGAACTGATTGGCGACAAAACATACATGATTATTCAAACAAATTCTTATTGGTCAACCAACTGACTACAGTTCGTGACCTAAAGGTGGCCAATTCTAATTGTTAGATATTTTGGTAGGTTTTGAACAACGGCAAAACATGTCGGCAGAGGTAGTCAGAACGTTGAACGATTTTAAATTGCCACCGATGTAATTGCTTTTTTTGGCAATTATGTGATGGCCAAAGGTCATGGTTTCGATTCCCGATCATGCCAAGATTGCATTCATATACTAATTTCTCACATGAGCTGGGGCCAGTACCGGAAGGGTTAACCTGTTTTCGTTGTAAATCTGCCTGTGTGGGTTGTCGTGTAAAGGGCCTTCAACATGATAAATCAATGAGAGGCAGCACTATAACTGCTTTAAGTAGGTCTCATCATGAAATGACTGCAGTGATTTTGAAAGTACCCTCACCGCCCACACGTCCACACCCAAAGAAAAAAAAGCCAAACCCAATCAAAACAAACAAAAGCAGTGGTTCGTGTCATCATGTCTCCACTAAAAAATAAAGGAAAGATGTTGCATCTCTATTCCAAAAGAGTAGGGCAAAGGTCAGACAAGTGACCACAGCCTCACTGCTCCACAAACTTCACGTTAATGATTTGTTTGTTTTGGGTTTTTTCACATCACTTTCAATATTATTTCAATCATTTCTTGATGAGACCTACTTGTAGCAGATAAAGTGCTGCCTCAATGAATTGTCATGTCGCAGGTCATTGACATGACAATCCACCCGGGCCCAGTCACAGATTTACAGAGACAACAAGTTAACCCTTTGGTATTTAACTTAACTCATGTGTGAAATTGTATTTTGAATTCAATCTCGACATGGCCGTGGATCGAACCCACATCCTTTGGATCACCACAGAGGAACTGGTGCTATTAAGCTTATTGTTAAGTACACAAAATGTTAGGACAGTCAAGACATTTCCTGTCTGATGCTCTCATTCCCTCGATTTTATGGACTTAAACTGTTATTACATTAAAATCGCATCAAATATGCCATTAATTCATTCACACATTAATGAGCTACTGTTAAATTGTAGGTGCCTTCCAGATTATAGTGGAGCATACTGTGAGAATGGGACAGGGATCAGATGGTTATGGAAGATTATCCTGGCAAGTTGCATTGCCACATTGGCACTGGTGGCAGCTTCTGTTGCCATTGCTGTTATTATTGTAGATAGACGGTGAGTTATTTTTCAGTGTTTTTATAATGATTATTTTATCGGTTCGTCACATTTTTTTGTTTTGTATCATGTCCTATCGTATTATATCGTATTGTATTGTATCATATCGTATCATTTTGTGTCACTTTGTTTCATTTCATGGGACTTTTTTATTCTCAAATATGTTTTTGTTAAATGATATTTTCTCGAAATAAAGGATCATTCTGTTCTGTTCTAAAGCTGGCGTTTTCATGGTGATATATTTCAATGATCATTTGAGTGTTCCTTATAATATAATACAAACCCGACTGACTATAGGACCGTGATCAGCGGTCGTGTCAAATCGCCATCTTGCGATATAACAGAAACAAAATCCGCTACCAGAGGACAGTCCTGAGCCCATATCCAGTCGTGCATGAGCGTAGAAGCCGCGCCAAGAAAAGCATTATTAAATTTGACACGGAGCAGCAACAAGGTTATCAACCTTCTCTCGTGTTTTATCAGGATTTGCAAGTTGTTTGCTGGAGTCTACGTGTCGTGTTAAGGAGCCATCTTATAGGAGAACAGTTTAAAGTGGATTTTATCAAATAATATGGAATAATTAACGTAAAATGATAGTGTTTCGACGGCCGGGAAGGGAAAGAGCTGGAACAACAAGGAATTGCATATAATCAATTATAGCATTAACGCCGTGGTAGGAAGAAATAAAAATAATTTGGAGCCAATATTCCAAGATTATTTCATTTCTTGGATTTTAAATTAAGTAATAACAACCGGATTATTATCAACAATTGATAAAAGTCCGGGAAAAGTGGTCATGTGATCTGGAAGTGGAAAATAAACCGGAATTGACCGTAAATATTGGAGGTAAAATAACATGGAAAGAAATGGATGAATAATTTGACAAAATGTTGAAGGTAATAATTAAAATCGTTAATAATTCTTATCAATTCCTAAGTTCTGGAATGGGAACAAAGAATTGTGGGACAAAATTATTGAAACTTGCACACTCCAATATCATGATGATCACTGAAGTTAAGCAGATCGAACCTGGTTAATACTGGGATGGGTGACCATTTACTGGTCTGTAAATAAAGGTGAAATGAAATTAAGTTGTTCATTTAATGGAATCCATGTTGCAGAATTAAAATTGAACAGAATGAGAATTGTAACTTGTTGGTACAATTAATAGTTAATTCCCAGTTGCAATATGAGAGGAAGTTGTTCATTAGAATTAATGAATATGAATTAATCAATCTGAATTCAAGTTGTTGAATTTCATTGTAACTTCAATGTTAACAGTTAACCAGAAATATTTGAATCAACTCTCAATTATAGATGTTGAATTCACTGGTAATTCAACAGAAAATTATTGATTATATGATGGAAATTATGACTATTCAATAATTGATAAACAAATTAATTATGTTAGTATCAATAAATTATACCAGCATAAATAATTGATAAACAATTAGACCATAATTGCAATGACAAATGAAATGATCTGAAGAATCATTTCGTTATGGTTATTTTACCTAATACTGTTGTACAAGTTACAGATGAGTGATAATAGAAGGAGATCCAGACTGAGGTCTGTGGTGAGGGAGATGCGGGGACGTAAGAGGGACAGACAACGGTCCAGGACACGTACATCCCAATTTAGCTCTGAAGAAAGGAGACGATATGAACATGATATCTCAAATAAAGAACCCCCAATCAGAAATAGTTCTTTAGAGACTGATCATGATAATCTGGAGGAGAATGAGGTGACAGCTCTGTCTTTTAAGAAAGCTAAAGACGACGAAGGAAAAGCTTTCAGAAGAAGAGCTGAGGAGTTGATTAAGGAGGCAGGATATTCCCCTTCAAGAGATAATAGAAAAATGGCACATGCCTTATCCAGAGATCTTCACAAAGATGATAGAGTACCGTCCGCTTTTCCTATGACAGACTCTGTGGGCCAAAGAATTCAAGGGGCTTGGAATTTGATGTGTGGTTTAAAACCTATTTCCATGTACCAATTCATCCAGCGTTCAGGAAGTATCTGAGAATATCAGTACTAGGGAAAACTTATCAGTTTGTAGCCCTTCCTTTTGGGTTGGCAATTGCCCCAAGAATCTTCACAGAAGTGATGAAGGAGATAGCTCGGGTCCTGAGGGAGAACAGAGTATTAATTCACATGTATTTAGATGATTGGCTAGTGAGGAACGACAACCCAAACAGTTTAATAGGACAGAAACAAGCTGTTATAATTCTGTGTCAAGATCAGGGACTGTTGATAAATCACAAGAAGTCATAGTTAACACTGTCTCAGAAGTTTGAATATGTGGGAGTCCTATACGATCTAGCCAAAGGGAGAGCTTTTCCACCACCAGAGAGAGTGGAGAAAATAGTCAAGTTAATATACAAGATGAAAGACAATGTGGAAGTACCAGCGTCGACATGGTTGTCATTGATAGGTCTCCTGAGCTCAGTGGCAGATCAATTACCATTAGGGAGACTAGAACCCCCAATCAGAAATAGTTCATTAGAGACTGATCATGATGATCTGGAGGAGAATGAGGTGACAGCTCTGTCTTTTAAGAAAGCTAAAGACGACGAAGGAAAAGCTTTCAGAAGAAGAGCTGAGGAGTTGATTAAGGAGGCAGGATATTCCCCTTCAAGAGATAATAGAAAAATGGCACATGCCTTATCCAGAGATCTTCACAAAGATGATAGAGTACCGTCCGCTTTTCCTATGACAGATTCTGTGGGCCAAAGAATTCAAGGGGCTTGGAATTTGATGTGTGGTTTAAAACCTATTTCCATGTACCAATTCATCCAGCATTCAGGAAGTATCTGAGAATATCAGTACTAGGGAAAACTTATCAGTTTGTAGCCCTTCCTTTTGGGTTGGCAATTGCCCCAAGAATCTTCGCAGAGGTGATGAAGGAGATAGCTCGGGTCCTGAGGGAGAACGGAGTATTAATTCACATGTATTTAGATGATTGGCTAGTGAGGAACGACAACCCAAACAGTTTAATAGGACAGAAACAAGCTGTTATAATTCTGTGTCAAGATCAGGGACTGTTGATAAATCACAAGAAGTCATAGTTAACACTGTCTCAGAAGTTTGAATTTGTGGGAGTCCTATACGATCTAGCCAAAGGGAGAGCTTTTCCACCACCAGAGAGAGTGGAGAAAATAGTCAAGTTAATATACAAGATGAAAGACAATGTGGAAGTACCAGCGTCGACATGGTTGTCATTGATAGGTCTCCTGAGCTCAGTGGCAGATCAATTACCATTAGGGAGACTACACATAAGACCGATTCAACAATTTCTGGCAGATCATTGGTCCATGAGTCAAGACAGCAGGAATGCAATGATACTATTTTACAGGGACATGATTCCACATCTAGATTGGTGGACAGGTCAAGATCTACACAAGGGAGTCCCTTTAACCCAGTTTTCACTAGATGTACAGATATTTACAGATGCAAGCATGGAAGGCTGGGGAGCACATTTGAATGGGATAGAAGTATCAGGTCTTTGGGAGTTAACAGAGACGAAATTACATATAAATCTGCTAGAGATAGGAGCGGTAATCTTGGCCTGCAAATGTTTTGCAGAGAAGTTACAGGGCAAACAAGTTCTGATAGGGACAGACAATGTAACAGTGTTATCTTACATAAATCACCAGGGAGGCACAAGATCACAAAGTCTGATGACAGAGACACAGAAGTTATTCAAAATAGTACAAGAACTACAGATAATGTTGCGAGCACATCATATTCCTGGACGGCTGAATGTGCTAGCAGACCAGCTGTCACGGAAACATCAAGTGGTGAGCACAGAATGGTTGTTACACCCAAGCGTGTGGGTAACCCTCTGGGAAACTTGGGACAAACATTTAGTAGATCTGTTTACAACAAAGTACAACAACAAGCTGTCATCATACGTGAGCCCAGTATCGGACGCCTCAGCTTTGGCAGAAGATGCCATGACGATGAACTGGGAAAATCTGTATGCTTATGCTTACCCTCCGACAGGACTGATCCAGGCAGTCATGAACAAGTTGAAAACCACTCAGAATTGCACTCTGATTCTCATAGCACCTTATTGGACAGAGAAAATGTGGTTTCCAGAAAAAGAACTGTTAAAAGTAGGCACAGGGATTCAGTTACCTCACAGAGAAGATTTACTGAAGCAACCGTTAACTCCAGTGTTTCATCAAAGACCTCAAGTGTTCAACCTTCATGCCTGGAAACTATCCAGCAAGCTTTAGTAGAACACGGGTTTGACTCTACAGTAGCTTAACAAGTATCTGAAGCAGTTACGAAGAGTTCACAAAGCTTATATGAAGCAAGAGGGAAGAGCTTTTGTGTCTGGTGTGAGAGGAACAATATCATAGCTAAAGAAGCATCAGAAATTCATGTATGCAATTATTTGCAGAAATCGTTTGAAGAAGGCAAACATGTGAACTCAATAAAAGGGCATCGTTCAGCACTGGGAGCCGTTTTATGGTACACTAACTCACAACTCGGAGACAACTCTTAATAACAGCGCAACAAAACAACGCAACCTAAATTCATAAATCGTTGGATATAATTATTTTTTTCCAAATCTAATTACTCATTTCAAACCAGACTCAAGGTAAGAGACGATTAGCTCAACTCGAAACCCGGTTATTACACTTCTGGCAACTTGTGAAAAATTCCTCACACTGGAATGGTTTAAATCCTATTTATCCAATAGAAAGCAATGTGTTACTATTGAAGGAAAAAGATCTGAAAATATGAATATTAATCATGGGGTACCTCAGGGCTCGGTACTTGGCCCCATACTCTTTACTACTTACATGGAACCATTGGCTGATGTAATAGGGCAATATGGTTTAAGACACCATGTATATGCGGACGACACACAGATATACATCAGCCTAGATCAGACATCAACTGAGGGAATGAAAAATTCTATAACAGAAATTGAAGAATGTATTCAAAAAATAAGAAAATTCCTGTTGGATAATAAAATGAAAATTAATGATGGGAAAACAGAAATGCTTATTTGCGCAAAACCTAAAAAATAAACTGATCCCTGAAAAAATCACTGTTGGACTGACCGAGATCCCCAGATCAGATAAGGTTAAGGATCTAGGAGTGATCCTTGATCAGGAACTAGACATGAAACAACAAATTAAAAAGATATGCAAAAGCGGTTACTTTCATGTTAGAAACCTAGCTAGAATAAGAAACTGCTTGGATGTAAAAACTGCGAATACAGTTCTACACTGGACTATGGTAATTCGCTACTGGCTGGAATGCTGAAGTGTGAAATAGCAAAGTTGCAAAAATTACAGAACTCTGCAGCAAGAGTAGTAGGAAAGCTAAAATAAAAGGGATCATATCACCCATAAACTGATGGAGTTACACTGGCTACCTGTTGAGGCGAGAATAGATTTCCAGATTGCCCTGCTAACATGGAAGATACAAAACGGTCTGGCTCCTGATTATCTGTCAAACCTTATTATTCCTAAAAATGGGGAGAAAAACCTAAGATCTAATGGGAATAATGAGTATTTTATTCTTAAAACAAACTCTAAGACAATAGGTGATAGAGCGTTTTCAGCCTATGCGCCAAAAACCTGGAATGCCCTCCCCCTTCCAGTGAAAAATTGTAAAACAGTTGATTCCTTTAAGAAACACTTGTTTGAAAGACATTATCTTCGAAAGTGCCATGAGCAGACTATGTCTGAAATAGCGCAATAGAAATGTATTATTATTATTATTATTATTATTATTATTATACTCCAGACACTCTCTGATGTCATAACATACACTTTTAAGTTAAGTCTTGCGCCCTGAGCCTTGTATTATCTTAAAGTATCCAACTTATCCCATAACCAAGTATGGTGAAATTGGTGGATGGATAGAATGTGACAGATCACTCAGACCAGAGAATAGGAAGATCTGGAAGGTTGAGATGATAACAGTCCCTCCAAATGAGAAAGGGGGAGTAAGAGGCAAGACAGTATTAAACAGGAGTGGTGATAAGTACTGCAAATTAATATATTATATTATCTAACGTCTATTGGAAGAAGAATTAAGGGAAACAAAATCCACACTCCATCCGGTCGTATCTCCCGCCTCCATAAGTTATATTGTGGTCCTATAATCTGTCGGGTTTGTATTATATTATAAGGAACCTAGAAAATTTTATTAATGTTAATGTTCCTTATAACTGAATACAAACCCGACTGAATCGACTTTCCCGCCCACCTCCCCGCAGGTGGACTGGTGTCAAAATTATAATAATGGCGGTTCTTGGCGCGGTTTCTACGCGCATGCACGACCGAATGTGGGCTCAGGACTGTCCTCTGGTGGCATATTTTGTTTTTGTTATATCGCAAGATGGCGATTTGAGACGACCGCTGATCACGGTCCTATAGTCAGTCAGGTTTGTATTTAGTTATAAGGAACATTAACATTAATAAAATTTTCTAGATTGTTGTATTTCAGAGGGGTTAGTCGGCAGTTTGTCCATAGGACAGAGCTCATCAAGGATCCTAGTAATGATGATATACATATTTCACATCCTTATGGTTACCATGACTTCACCAAAAATAACTATGAAGCTCCATTCAATAGCAATGATAATAGACATGGTTACTATGGAACACAATCTTTGAATCAAGAAAATCCGTATGACCATGGATCCCTATCTGGTAACCAAGGCAATATAGATGGGTTCAATGGTGGTTATTTTGCTAACAAAGACAATTCAGAGGACTTTAATGGCAGCTACATTGGTAACCATGGCAATACCGAGGGTTTCCATGGCGGTCATGTTGGTAACCAAGGCAATACAGGAGGTTTCAATGGCGGTTATGCTGGTAACCATGGCAATACCGAGGGTTTCCATGGTGGTTATGTTGGTAACCATGGTAATACCAAGGGTTTCCATGGCGGTTATATTGGTAACCATGTTTCTCGTTATCACAGTAATCCATTCTCTGATGCTCCACCCATCCAGAGTGAAAGGCCAATGCAAAATATGACAGCAGGAAGCACACCTCGTCAAATCAGCTTTAATGACAATATCATGTACATCAGCCCAAGTAGCAGAGCTTCCTCCGCCTCAGACAACCCCTGGTGGGCATTTTACAGCAGACTGTGGAGCAGGCCGGTATGGGCGCGCCTGAAAGACAGGAAGAGCAGTGGCGCCATCTACGGCAGAAACACCAGAGCTGGCAGGGTCAGAATGGGATCTCCTGCCTCGCCATACCAATATAACACCAATGTCTCATGGCAGGAATGCTCTATGAATTTTGATGATTAGTGCATCGATAAGATATAACGTAAAAGAAGAGATATTAAAAAGAGACGTAACATTTGTATATTCGACATAGATTTTTTTCAACTTGTTGAAAAGGACATGTTCATCATTGATTCTTGATGGCAAGTTTGATATCGATAATTTTATGATTGATTAATTAAGATTGCTTGAACATAATATTTTTTTCAGATACAGTAGGATATCTACTCACAATGATTAACTTTATTTTGTAACATATTTCCATCATTCTTTTTATAGTTTCTGGTATTTTTTCTGATTTACTTTGATTGCAGTTTTGCAATGACAATGCTTATTGTGAACAAACTATCCTTAAACTTTCACATATTAATTGATATATGTCATTGATATTATTATATAATATGCGAATTCTCAAATAATAACCACGGTACATAACAATATTGAGATTACTTTCAGGTTACAAAATTTATAAGAGCTAAGGCCCGTGTTTGAAGGGTTATTCCATTGTCCTGGTCAATATCCGACTGGGTGGATTGTCATTTCAAGGACCTGTTACATACTACGTTTGTTGTGCAAATAAACATTTGAAGTGATTTTCAATCTGATGTCTAGATTGATGGCAATATTTAGGATTATTGGTTAATCACGATAATTTAACATTTACTTTGAATGTACAAAATAGGATATTGAAAAGACACAAAAAGAAACAAGAAATGAATTGTATTTCTCTGTTTTACCCATCGATTTTTTTATTAGTGGTATTTGGATTTGTGGTATTTGTTTTTGTGGTATTTGGTTTTGTGGTATTTGATTTTGTAGTATTTGTAGCTGTCTTGTTGAGAGGCTTTATCATTTTTTGTCAATTATACTGTTTATGGTTTATTTCGCCAATTCACCTACATACCTCATTGGTTGTTTGAATTAACTATTTCAAATAAATCCTGTGTTCGTTTATTTCAAATGTTTGGTGTGACTATTATTATTTTGGTTTCGATATGCAGTGTATAAAATGATAAAACTGCAATGTGGTGGCATTATTTATTTATATTGAATATATAAAATAATATTCTGAAAATTAAAGTTCTGATTTATCATTAATGTGATCTTCAAATTCATCGGAGCTCTTGATATTTTTAAAAAGGTCCACAAACTCCGAGACTTTTCTGTAGAACACTGGAGGAGTTCCCACTGGAGAGTCCACAGTTATCCACTCTCCACCTCCATACTCCTCCCCAGTAAATATATGCACCCAATCGTCGCGTGGTAAATATAATTTCCACTGGGTGGCGCCAGCATCCAGCACTGGAGCAACAAGGATATCTCTTCCAAACAGATATTGATATTGGATGTTCAAGGTCACTGGGTCATTCTCATAATGGATGAATAGGGGGCGCTGCATAGGTAAACCATCATTCACAACTTCCTGTTCCAGAGACTTCCTGTAGGGCTGGAGCTTCCGGTATATGTTGACATATGGAACAAACTTCTTTAGATTCTCAACACTGTTATGCACTTGGTAGTTCAACTGTGGTATATTTCCTAAAAAATATAACAGACATGATTTGAGTATATACATTTGGCAATTCTCACTGCACTAGTGCATGGGCCGTGCTGCCACCTGAAGTGTTAAATTTGTCATGTACAAGGGAGCTTTGTAGACCTGCAATGTTGGCTCCCAGCAGTAAAAATGACTAAAATGATTAAATTTTTAAAATGATTAGATTTTATATATTTTCACTTAGTTTTTATTTTACATTTATAACAGTCTTCTTATTTTTAAGATTCCCAAACTGATTTTCTGTCAGTCGTGTATTTGTTGTCATAATATGAATGTATCCCCTTCCCAGTAATTCTAACAACTGGCATTCTACAAACCTATCCCAGAATGAATTTTACATGACACAAGAGACACCTGGTGGATTACAAATGATTAAACCAGAGCAGTGAGAATTACAAATGTTTGATATCAAGCAAGCATTTATGACTCATTAAAAATAACTGACCTTCGTGGGTCCTCATGACTGGTGTAAACATGGCCATTTCAGCCCCTCTGAAAAATAGTTCCTCAGATCTGACCAGGTTGAGCTTAACATGGACTGGTCCCCCACTTTCATCCGCATACATTGTTGTATAACCACCAATGTCAAAATGAGTCATCCCTATACCACATACTCCCATAGAGAGCGCAGCAGGCACGGTGGAAGCTAGACCATCTGGGTAGCTGAAGTCCACGTTCTGGTCTCCAGCCCACATCAACAAACTGTTAGCCTGGGTACCTGCAGATTGCATACAATTATTTATCGCATTGCTGCCCCGATATCAACCGATTGAACATGCACTGGGACCTCGTTTTCAAACCCGGGCGATAATACTTGTTGTTATTACAGCTACATTTTGAGGTCACTATGGTAATGAAAATAATTAATCACTTTGAAATATATTTTCTGATCCCCACTCCCAATCTACTGTCGGTTTTCCAGATCTGGAGTTCAGAAAATTATTCTTATGTGTCTGTGAATAAATATCACGATTTATTTTATTTCAATCTACCACAGTGCTAAGAAAATATGGTATATATAATAAACCAAAATCCTAATGCTTACCAGTAGATCCAGATCTCATAAAGAACATCACCTCGCCCAGTTTGTCAGCCTCCTCCACGGCCTCTCTGTTAAGCTGGGCCCATAACGCTGTGAACCTTGAAAATATCAATAACATATCAGAATAATAACATATCACAAAGTTTCACTGCTTGTTGTATGGCGAAATAAGAAATACTGATACTGTTTTGAAAATTATGACTGACAAGAGATATTTGCTTTGTAATTGCTCCTTGGAGACCAACACAATTTTCTTAATTTTTGTTTCATTCAACAGCATGTCCAGTCAGTTTTTCATATTACAGTGTTTTATATGTGGTATCAGTGTTGACACAGTATGAACTGGTACAGAAAATGAACCAAACAAACATTTTCGTGAATCTTGATTCTTTGGATATTATATTTTTTAAGTTTTCGAAGGGGTTTGATTACAGTTGATGACCACACAGCTGCAGACAACAACAGAGCTAGCTGCGTTCCAGTTTATTGATTGATTGTTGATGTTTATCACATCATTTCGAGTTGTTGGAACATTTACATATCTGACAACAAGGTGATGAGAATATGTTCGAAAGTGCAGATGTACTTAAAAGACTTTGAAAAGTGAACCGCAGCTCTGTTGTTGTCCGCAGCTCTGTTGTCGTCGGCTGTAAATATATTCTGAATCAATAGTGTTTCTTAACAATTTTCGAGATAAAAGCAATAGCAAGATTGATTTCTTTGCAAAAAAACACGCGCTTCCTTAACTCTACTAGCGATTAATTCATAATATTCCTGCAGGTATGATATATTCTATGTCAATCGATATCTACCTGTTGTGCATCAGTTGACCATCCACGCCATTGTGGTAAATGCCATCTACCGGGTTATACTCCGCAAAGTCTGCCATCCATCCACCCAATCCTAAATCTATCATATTTCCAGTAATGACACCTGTCGGAAAGAGCAGTAAAATTTGAATAAATGCAAAACTACCATTCGTCATCATGATAAATTAAAGCATAATTCTGGATGATATTGGAACAAACTTCTTGTAAATAATGTGGTTGTGGATGCATGTAAATAATGTACTACCCTTGTACCACTCAAAAGCCTCTGGATTTGTGAGATCAACGGTGGCAACAAAAAACTGTCCGAAGTCCATGATGTATGTTTGTCCTGTTGAGTTCTTCATGAAGTAATCCTTTCCCTTTGAGTGTTTATAGAGGTTGCCTTCCACATTGAGGTGTGGGGTCACATAGCCCAGCACTCTCACCCCCTTCTCCTTCAGCTTGGGAATCTCCTCATCAAGTCCTGGAGAAAAAATACTCATTAGTTCTTTGATTTTGAAAGTGGAGAATATTTAAAATTTCTTTATGGTATAACCAGACAAGACTATCCTATTATTTAAATGTTCTCAATGGAGTTATTATTATGGATACTACTACCCGGTTGACAGCCGGTGCAAAATGGACTGAGGCATTACCTGGGTACATTTCAGCATTCCATTCCCAGTTCCAGAATACTCTCTTGCCAAAACTGGTGAAGATCTTCCCTGACCAGTCCTGAATCCACAGCCCACTGACTTTGACTCCTGCCTCCTCTGCCATCTCCAGGTGCCTCAACATCTGAGATAGGACATATAATTCTAGTTAATGTGTATTTTGAACTAATAAAATCACGCTTCATAGGCATCTGTAAGTAAGTGAGTAATACACCTCTGATATGCATACATCTTTAATATATGATAAGAGGGAATGTGGAAATATATAAAGGTGCATGAGAGGAGTTTTTATATGTCAGTCATATAATGACAAGACCTAACTGTAGCAAATATATAGTCCTGCTTCATTGAATTGTCACGTCCTTAACATGATAACCAACCCAGACACAAGGGCAGATCCTCATGTCAAATAGTTAATAAAATATATTTCATTTTGAGAAATTTGTACCTCTTTTGTGCCTCCTTGCATTCCAAGTACAACTCCTTGGTGTAACCAGTCCGGAAGAGGGGGTTGTCTACCCAGATAGGCAGAAAGCTTTGACACCAAACCCTTCAAGGTTTCATCAACAGTAAAATAGAAGTTCCCTGGTTTATCATGAATTAGAATTTCATGATATTCTTCATCTTCGAAGTTGAGGTGCATGTAGTTAGAACCTCCATAATGGCAGGAGTAGTGTCGTGAGCTGATGAAAGTAGGTTGTGGAAAGTAGGTCATGTGGTAATCACCACCGGCACCATTCCTGAACGCATCTGCTAAATAGGTCACCGGAAGTCGCTTATCCCGACCAACACCTGGAGAAAATGAGAAATAAAGACATTGATATGAAGCTCTGGAGGTATCATTCGTGCCTCGCACTTCGCTTTTCAAGCTTCGCTATATTCGTACTTCTACTTCGCCATATTCGCATTTCTACTTCGCTGTATTCGCATTTCCACTTTGCTTTTTCGCCCTTCTACTTCGCTATTTTCGCATTTCTACTTTGTTATTTTCGGCCTTTGTCTTCTAATCTTCTCCCTTCGCCTTTAGCAAACTTTATATACTACAGTAAGCTGCTCACTGATTGGCTACTTGAATATGAAATGCGAAGATAAGAAAGGCGAAGGTAGCGAAGTAGAAGGGCGAAGATAGCGAAGTAGAAGGGCTAAGTTAGAGGCGATCTACAAAGCACGAATGATACCTCCAGAGCTTCATACATTGATATGTTTATCATAAAATTAGTCCAAGGATCCAAGATTAGGTCCTTGTCGTCACCCGATGGCCACTTCCATTCCAAGAATAGAAGATAACTTCGAAGAAAATGTGAACCAAAGAAGAGAAGAACTTTTCTCTCAATATCTGGGCCCTGTTTAACTTTTGTCCTAAAAAGGTCGTACGAATATTGGGAAGTGTTCTTGATTACACAATTGTAATAAAAATAATGATGTTTAATTAAGCTTGTGTGATACCAATACCCAAAACATTTTTAATGGGTGAGACCGTTGAAATTATGTTGAAGGGCAATAAGGCATGTATAAGACATTCATCTAATAAATTTAAAGATTTCCTGATTGTAAGCTGGCAGTTCTCTTAATATACCTGTGTGAAATGTCACACATGCAAACAGAATAATGTCTAAGAACCTGTTTTTATCACATTGTAAAAGGTGTATTTGCGAATTGAGTATAATAAAAAAAAACCTTTTTTGTTTAAATTTTAAAAAGTATGAAAATTTCTTCTTTCGTGAATGGCGTTATCACCTTGTTCTCTGGTCCAGATTGGGAAATCGTGTCCTCTCAGGTTGAAGTAGGTGAACTGTTCCCCGCCTCCATAGACAGCCTCGTTTTCAGTAGCTGGAAGTCTCAACCATATCCGGTTATACTGATCTGGTACCTTGACAAACTCCACCACCAGAGGGTGCTGCTGTGATGAACTCAGACTTAATATGACCTAGAGAACAATTTATAATTATCAAAAGTGAGATATGAATATATTTAGCACTCTTGTATGTGCCAACATATCGGCGTGATAATGCAAATACAATTATCTCCACATCTATTTTTGACATGACGTATATTTCATGCATGGGCCTCTGTACAAGGTTATTAGTATGTTATGTTATCAACCGAATAATTTTCCCACTTGAAAGCACAAATAATGAACAAAGTTCATTACATAACAGCGTCATCGGATTTAAATGACCACAACCGTTATCAATCTGTTGATTTTGGCTGCACTTATCAGAGTTTAACACTGAGGAAATACTCAACATAACTAATATGTCAAAAGTGTTAAGAGAATGGACATTGAGCTCTTACTATAATTACTGCAAGCTTTGTAGAGGATTGAAATCCACACCTTATTACAAATTACTCCAAGCTCTTAACTAACGCTCAGATGACAATGGACTGAAGTGATACAATGTTCACCTCATCCCCAGCATAGCCTTTGAGTGTCACGACCACCATATTGTCCTGGTCTCGTGTTGTCTCGTGAGAAATGACTGGTATCTTGGACGATATTCTCTCCTCAATGTGAAAGTTTCCCTCATGTTCCTCAAAGTCTGCCTTCCCATTGCCTACATAGACCATTGGAAACTCGCTGGAATGTTGCAGCACCTGGATATTTTAAATGGAATATTGTAATGTATCATTCATAGGCGATTTCCGTATTCAATCAGATAGATTAATAACATTGCTTTTTGTGAGTTAGAAACGTGTGCAAAAAGGTTTGGATGATCACAACACTCAACTTGTGTGTAACACTATAATGTTTTTGCAACATATGGTTAAATATATGTCAAAAAAGTAAAAACAACTATATAAGTTTTTTTAAATGATTCGATTAAGTAAATGAATTCTACTAACCAAGACATTGTTGATCGAGACTGTAAATCCTGTGTCATTCTCATCCAAGCTAAAACCATTAGCAGTCACATGACATACCATCCCAAAGACGACCAGGAGAGAGCCGAGCTGAGGACCCATTTTATCACCAAGACCTGGAATCATTGAGAATCGTGATATATATATATATATATATATATTACATGTAGGTTTTCAGATATCCTGCAAATAAATAATGCAATATGTACGCCGTCAGTAATTGCCTTTGTGTTCAGTCCTGATTCATCTCAGTGACTGACAATAATGCAAAGGCATGTGATGTATATGCAAATTGAGTGTAGACGTTCATATTTTAGATAGTGACATCGTCACGTGTTTGAGAGATAATAGATAATGAATTTACGGGGTTCCGCAGACTAAGCTTGAGATGTGGCATGTAACCTTCACAGAATATCCATTTTAAACCACTCTGCCTGAACTTGTGACATACATGAAACACTCTATTTAAGCTAACCTCAATTCATCTTTTATGATATCTCATGTTCCTCATCTGGATGTTGATAGGCTGAACGCAAATATAGTTTTGTACTGTCGGCCACACAGACTGCTGAGGCATCATCATGTTTAACTTCTTTATTTTAATTTCTTGTAATGAGAAAATAAGAAGAAGGCTTTGAAACATTCCGATGATAAATACCTTCCCAAAATGAGGCTAAAGCTTATAGGCAAACAGTTTGTCCCAGATTCGGGAGCCTTTTATTTCAAAACATGTTGCCAGCCAAAAAAATTGGTCTAATGCCAATATTTTTATGATTAGTTTTATAGATGGTTTACTGTGTATGTTTTATTTACAATATTTGCGACAAGTACTTGCGACAAGTACCACACAAAAGTTACCACACACATTTACTGTAGTTTTGCCATTATATGACATAATCATGTCTGCTAAACATATTTTGTGATAAATGTCATGCCCACAGATTAAGCCAACAGATTAGTAAGAGTTTAACAAAAAGAAAAAGAAATCGATCAGATTTGTGACGCATAATTTGGAAATGCAGCTGAATGCTCATTTTCATAACAGGTTACAACAAATTAGGTGCACAAATATGATGTCTACTGCAGCCTAACCGCTGCACCAAGGTATTTTACAGTGTGCTATATTGAGGTACACATATTACGAAAAGCCATGATCTCCAAGTAAATCTTCCATTCTGTTCTACACCACAGACTTTCCTCTCACTGATTAGTGTTCTCTAAAATAATATGACTATGAGGAAAGGTACTATTTCTCATAAATGTCTGTCGAAGATTTTGGTCAGTTTAAGATATTTAGTGCACGTTAGAATGTTTCAGTATTCAGTTTTATGTATATAGTTCGGTTAAACTAATATGATATACCATCACTTCAATGTTTTAGGGAGGTAAAAGAAAATATATTATATATCAACAATAAAGCGTTTGTTGACATATATATATATATATATATATATATATATATATATATATATATATATATATATATGAAATAAAAAGACACATCAATACCTTGATATCACAAGTGATCTGTTCCTGAAAGTGAGAAGTACCAAACTATGAACTGTATTTTATGTCTCCAAATTGGAATGGGCAACCATCATATTCTCCACAAAGAATACACCTGACATAAGAAGTATTAGAAGTCATAGAAAGTGTTAGAAGGAATTTTATCTATCTTACACTTAGTCTTTCAATTAACTGACAATTCAGGGTAGAAACTGCCACATTTTACATTGAATAAAAAAAAGATTTTGGTTTTACTTGACAGTGCATACATTTATATTGGTTGCTCATTTGAAACTTACATCAGGGTTCAATGTTGATACTGATAAAGTTCATATATTTATATTGGCTACTCATTCCAAACTAACATCAGGGTTCAATGTGATTACTGATAACGTTCTATTTGTAAATGTGTTTTGTTTGATTTGCATGGACTTACCTTTCTCCGCATGAAGAGAGATAAGTATATAGTCGAGCAGCCAATTTGGAAAAATTTATTATTTTAGTGGTTTTGTCTGATCACGTTTTGATCCAGTGTTTCTGAAACTACGCTCATTTTCTTCTTCAAATGTTTGGTAAATAGTAAAAGACAACCTCATTTCATATGGATGCAATCTCGGGAGGGGTTCATTAAAAGAATAGAGACATAATATTAAGTTGTTTAAAAAAATATTGGCCAGAAGTTGTGCCCGTATTCTCCTGATTATCATTATATTACCTTACACCTTTAGGGTGTATCCATATATATGTATATATATATACTATTACCTTTACATTCATCTTGATCATGATTTTTTCAGCAGGTTTCACAGTGGTAACACTCTTGGTAAATAGGACTATTGTTCTCATAGTGAAAGTACATAGTTTAAAGTACAGATTTGTATATGTATATATATCTTCCACATATTTCGCATATCAAATTAAAAATTGATTTCATAGTATAACACTGTTGCTTGCTGATCAAATTATAATACATTATATTTATCTGAGTAGGTTCTGAGTTATCTGAGTTTAGGCTCATGGTTTCCTTTATTACATCTAATTAGATCGTTCAAAATGGTGAAAGCATGCTTGTATTTTGACTATCCGAAACTTATCTGCTACAAGTAGGTCTCATCACGAAATGACTGAAATAATGTTGAAAGTGTTGTAAAACCCCCAACAAACAAACAAACAAACAAACAAAAGAATGGAACTATTATCACTAGGCTCAGGGATTTCAACTGCATTATTGTAATGCTGGGCTCTCGGGATATTCTATCTAATGTCAGTGTCACTGAGGTATATGATGGTCTCTAAAGTATTGTAAATATTTTGATAAAACATCCACATGCACAGGTTATTCTCAGCACATTACATCCAGCACAGTAGAATTTGGAAATTTAAAAAGAAAAATTCTCAATTTTGAATGTAAACCACATCGTTCAGAAAAAAAATCACAAAAACATCTACAGAGATGCATTTGATGAATATCTCAATGGTCATCTTTACTCTCAAGTTGGAGCTAAACCCTTCGTGAAGCTTGTAACTCCGGCTATTTCCATTGATAGGGACATTGATTTTCACTATTTTCCTGCTGCTAAAGCATGTATACCTACACATACCATCATAATTATTTAAAATAAATCAGATCCAAAAAAAATAATTAACTTAAAATATTTAATGGGCTTTTACACACAAAAGATGAAACTCCATTTCCAAATTATGAAGACACCAAAAAATAGCTGCTGAATTTAATAGGTTTTTCATTAACAAAATTGAGAATCTCAGGAAAGATGTGGACTTAAATGAGAAGAACACCGAAAATACAGAAAATGCCACAAAAATACGAGTGCCTTATGAATTTTAAAACACTACATGAATCAGATGTGAAATGATTGAGAACAGAGACAAAAATAAAATCTCGTGAATTAGACCCCATACCTACTTGGCTACTGACTGAATGCCTAAGACCCCTGTTACCCATAATAACAACAAATATCAACAAATCAATTACGTTGGGGAATATGCTGGAGTGCCTAAAATTGATATGTACGGTTGATACATATTTTTTCGAACGTATTTAGCAAATTTGGATTTGTTATGAGCAATGAAACATTAGCAAAGAAACTATAACACAGACAATTTCAATTTTTATAAAATGCTGTGACACCAAAGTTTACATAGTGCAAGATTGTTCACTCAACATTTTGTATTTGTTTCTGTATGTATTTCTCTGTTTTCCAATGATAAGATTAAATCATACTTTTCAATTACTTGAAATTCTACCATATGAGCAATATAAACTTATCCTCGTTCTCAGTATCCATTTTCGGGGCTTTTCCTCTTCCTCCCACAGAAAATGCCACGCTTTGAAAAAAGGTTATAGTGGTTCCTCCTGTTTATGCTGTGTTGTCCAAGATCAGCCAAAAATACATTTGCTCACATATGCAAAGATCACCTTTTGGAAATGGTGTACATGCTTTCGAAATAGTTCTCTAGTCTCACAGTTTAAACATTGTTATCAATATAGACTTAGAATATCTATAATTGAAAAAAAATCAAATATTGCAATAATTATTTTAATTGTCAAATAAAACCACAATTGGGATGAAGAAATATGTGTAGTAATAATACTCATATGTGTGTGCAGTAATAACAATTGTGCCATTATCCTTGATATATTCTAAACTTGAATAAGGTGGCATGATTGTACGTCACTACTGATATATCTGTTTATTCAGTTAGAATGCTGAACAGAAATGATGGACCAAAAATGAGGATTTCCAAATAATTTCGGAAAAAAGGGTTATATCATGATTTACTGTGATCCAAGTAACACAAATAATCTCAAATTTTGTTCTCAAACAATGAGAAATATTCAGATAAGTATAAAATAAGGTTTTAAGGTTTAACAAGAAGATGAAGACCTTTTTCTCAGAAATATCGCAAGGAAATATGGCTTTTTAGGGTTTGTTCTACACATGGAAAGATCCATCCCAACTTGATGCCCAGGGTTATAGATTGTTGTATGTTTCACATTTGACGTGTTTGTTCCCTAAAGGGATTTTGATGCAATATGCAACTAACTTAGAGCCACAATGTTTCACCATTTTCACGGCTTGGCTTCGGCTATATTACAAATGATTTTCCCAGTAACACAATTTGAGTAAATTCATTCGCTTCTCGTCCTAATTCAACATTTTAAATCCCCACGTCAGTTCCTTACTTAAATATTTTCCCGTCAAAGCTTCCGGAAAAAAACGTTATCGAAATGTATGGCGGATAAACAGATTTAATTATGTGACTTTCTGACTGTACATTGTCCCAGCTGGCAAAACCTGTTGAAATGACGTGGTTTTGACGTGAATGTCAGGTGGTTTTGACCATTTCCACGTGTAAAAGACGTTAATTATTCACGTGTAAAAGATTTGATTTATTGAAAGGCAAAATAAGAAAAATGTTTACGTGAAAAAGACGTGAACTATTCACTTAAAAAATGTGTGAATTATTATTGAAGAGATAACAAATGGATCAGAATTTTTATCTGTTTTTTTCAGGGTATATCAACTAACAGAAAATTGCATAACGCTTTATTAACATTAATTTACAATTTATACAAATGTTTTAAGCAGCCATTCGTTATAACAGATAACATTGGAGTATGAAGATAATATCGTTCTCTGACATGTTCAGAATATGAAGTTGACTATGACAAAGCAAGAGAATGCTTAAGATGAAAGAAAACCAAACAAAATTGAAATTGTTTATAAAATCCACGCCGTGACGAGATATTTTCTCTACGCAAAGGTTTGGACCCGCACAGAATACAAAAGGACAATCTCGTTGTTAAGAAATCAACTCTCCCAATAATTGATATGAAAGAAAATGCGTCTTAGAAAAAATACTGAGATGAGGGCGTATGTTTTCTAGGAAGATATGTTGTCAGTTGTGTCATATTGTTTTCCTCAACGTTGGCGTTCTCAATATCATTTTTAGCCACCAAATTGTCTCACCGATGGTTTTTTTCTTCATTTTCCTCCACTCTGCTTGAAGGTCTGTCCTTTATCTGTTGCCCAGGCGTTTCTGAGATCCGACTCAGAAAACCAAATGGTTCTGATGTGGCGTTTCTGCAGGATTTTCATTAACTTGAATTCAACAATAGAAATTTTATTTGAATCCATACATCTTTGACTTTCATTTGTTCAGGTTATGAAATAATAAAACGTATACAGCAGTATTATTTATACACTAGCAGTCTCTTAACAAAATATCCTCATATTACTATCCATGGGAACGCCTGTTGAATATACATCATCCCTTCAGAGTTCAACATGTTTACCAATTATTTTAAACCATCCTCAGTATATATAATATATATTTGGTTAATGATTAGTGTTATCATGATGTTATTGTGTGTCCTTAAAATGCTGCAGCCACCTGAAATATTGAACACAGAGATTGAGCTAACCTTGAAAACTTGAATTTCTTAATCAAATATTGTTCTATAAATTATTTCCTTTGAAATCTAGTATTTTCTTCTCAAATGTCCCCTTATGAGAGAGGATGTTATATACTCTATTATTCTGTGAAATATACTGGGTGTCTGAACTTATTGTCACAGACATTCTAGTATATCTTTTATATCAAAACTAACATTCAAATAAAACATTACCATTAATCAATACATATCAATGCAATCGAAGAAAAGTAAAGAAAAAACCTTTGTAATTTGTGTTCATCGTCATCTTGCAAGTAATATTTTCGCACAGGACCTATGAGAAGTATGGCTTTGGATTTTTTCATGTGTGGAGCATCAACTAGACCCAGAGAAAACTGATCTGTCCTCACAGAGGTGATAGGCTCTTGATCCTAAAAACACCAATAAGATGAGAAAAGTAAAAACACAATGAATATTATTTGTTTGAAGGTTTTAGTTATCATAAAACAAGGCCATTTGAATGAATATATATGATTTTAATGTCCACTTTTGTGACATATTATGGAAATGCTTACAAACAGCTATACATAAGATAATTAAATTATGGCCTGCTGTTTTAGGTATCAGGAAGATTCATCATAATGACGACCTTAAAGGTAATTCTGATTTACTTGGTTCTTTGTGTGTTTTTTCTGCTTAATTTACCAATAATAATCTTACCTGGTTTGTTTTGTAGGAGTTTACTGTACCATCCGAGTACACAATAAAATGCCTCTTTTTCCAGGTTTTCCCTTCATCTGTGCTGAGTTGTAACATTCCGTTTTCAAGTACTGTCTTATCCTTGAAAAATTGTTAATTCATTTGTTTTAATTCAGGGGCATGTCAGCTCAGATGTTTTTTTATTTAAATATTTAGAGAATGAAACGTATTCTTCATGATAACATTTTCATATACTTAAATGTCAGTACATTTTGTGTACATGGAATTCCTATATTTTATTCTGTAATTGTAAGTTGTAATGGAACTAACCTTTTCAGGTGTTTCTTTTGTACTGTGCTCTGGTGGCTTTCCGTTTCGTTTTGCAATTGTTTCAGAAATAACCTGAAAATTAGATAAACGATACTGAGTGATGTCCAATTTTTAATTTTAGTATATTTTATTTCATTGCTAGCCATATATAAATATATGCATATATAAATACAGAAGTATACCTACTTTCATCCAATCTAACCTTTCATCTTTTGTACTGCAATACAAAGAGATCTTTATGATCAAAAAGTTAAAACAGGTTTTTTTTATCAATACATACATGAGACGTTTTTCTTTTACTTTTTACTGATTCTAATGATTCCAGATGTTGCCTACTTCCGAATTCGATTTTGATAAGGATGAGTAAAATTTAAATATACTTGCTGACATGCACTAAAGTGAAATTAATATAAGGTTAACATAGCACAATAATTAATCAATTCACTTCATAAGTGTATAAGTCTCCTGCTAAATTATTAATATAACAACGATAACAAATTTAAATTTGAATGATTCACTGATTCCAATTAAATGTTGCCTACTTCCGAATTCGATTTTTATAAGGATGAGTAAAATTGACATAAACTTGCTGACATGCACTTGTCTAATGTGAAATTAGAATATGGTTAACATAGCACAATAATCGATTTATTCATTTCATAAGTGCATATGTCTCCTGCTAAAATTACAAAGATAACAAATTTAAGTTTGAATTGTCTATTTTCTGTTTTGGCTCCATGAATATAGTAACAAAAACAATCAAAGCAATTATAATCCCACATCTCCTTTATATTAGGAAATAAACTGAGTAATGTCTGTTTATACTTTTAAAGATGAATCCATACCTGGTGCAGAACTCTAGAGTGATATCTCTGCATTTAATGCAGAAGTTATTGGGCACCTCCAGATTGGTTCCCTCGCCCACCTGGTAATATAACAACGTGCATTGATAAATCAGGTATAAAAATACACATATCATGAAATCAATATTTTAATAAACACAACATCAATGTTTGAGGCAAGGAATTGATCCGGAGAATGAACAAAATGACTATCACGACCCAATGCACTTGGTATTTTTGGAGTATATGAGATTTATGGACAAAACTGACATCCCATTGCAACACTTTGATAGTAATATTGTATGATGTGAAAAAAAACTGTGCTGACCTTTACTTTTTGGTACTGTTTTCACCTAATTAAAACAATAATAAGGTATCTCTTTCCATCGGGTTTGGATAAAAAAGCGCCAAAATATACACGGGGCTGTGAAGCTTAATTCTATAAAAATAAAGTGTCATGTAGACTTACCTCTATTTCATTGAGGTTGACACAATGTTTTACTTTAAACTTTGTTGACACGGCAACCTTCATTTTATTGCAAACTAATAACATGTCGCTAAACTGAAAGAAAACGAGTCAAACGATAAAACATTCTGGGTTTTTCTGCTTCATTCAACTGGAAAACAATTATTCGATTTAAAGTAATATTATATATAATATTCTTATATAAAAAAATATATATTTAACAAAAATATCTCATCACTTAGGTTACAATTTGAAATGCATCGTAATGTACCAGGTATATTTGTTTCTCTGTTAGTTTTCCTGTCGTCTTGTTGATTGAGTTGATTCTGCCTTCTCTCACCAGATGGCGTGACGCCTGAGCTATATTTACATTGCCTTCGATTCGAGACTGCAGCTGCATTAACTGACCAATCCTCGACTGCAATGTAAATGCTCTCATTAAAATGTAATCATGCTAATTATCCACAATTTTTATAAGAATAGATCATGAGTGAAAATATCTGTGGAAAGTTTAAATCCATAATGGATAAATTTACAATCTTCACAAAAAATGTATAATAACGTTCTGTTACAGTTTGACAATTCATATTCTACACATGTGTCTGATTGAAAAAAAATTAGAAACACTGAAGAATGTAAATCACGAGAATATGACTAATGTTATAAAATGTAATTTGTGAGGAATAAATGCATACATCTCTTTTGATCATTTCCTCAAAATGAGAAGCTGTCTGTGCCACAGATTCTAAAGCCTCTGAAATTATAAACGTTGAGAACATTTATCAACAGTTTTGGTTTTTTTATTGAAATTTTTAGTTTTTCAATAACGTTTTCAGCACTTTATAGACCACTGTATCAGGTGAGAGAGAAGCCTCTAAATAAATCTTGCATAGTCAATATTTGACTCCTCACTTTCTTTTTGTATCATCATGCTGGAAAAGTTTAAAGCATCTAGATAGCATAGCATGAATATGATTGAGTAGTTAGTTGATTCCAATGACTCACTTTGTGCATCTTCTCTGTCAGGAGATGTTTCTGGTATTCTCTTCAGGTAATCTGAAATAATACAATCATGTATTCATGCACACAATTTATAATTACAGTACCTCGCTTACAACGCTATAATTATTTTTGAAAATTTCTTGTTTCTAATAAATTGCTGATTGAAATCAGTACTATTTTACACTTTAAAAAAAATTAAGCTCAAAGCTAGCTGTCTCACTGAAGTGTTAGGTTTACTGATGGATGATAATACATATTTGTGATAATGAATAAATAATCGTCTTTGCAAGCAGGCCAATTAATTTTCTATATTTTCGAATATAGGCATACAATTTGTCAACTTTTTTGGTAGGTGTAAGTAATTGGTTTGTTTAGGTTGCTGGCGTTTTCGACCATTCTCCAGTACGACCATGGGTAAAAGGAACAGACCTCACTAGAAGTGGGCCCTAGTCACTCCGTAATGAAAAGAAATTATTTGAGAAGGCTAATTAATCCTGAATGCCAGACTCATGTTGAAAGGAAAATGAAAAAGTAATGTTGAAAATAAAAACCAGAAATTAAAGTCAAAAGTAATCGATATCATACGGTGCAAAAGGTTACGGTTGAACAGGGAGCAGACAAACAGGGTAATGGACAAACAGGGGAACGGCCGAACAGGGTAATGGACGAACAGGGAAACGGCCGAACAGGGTAATGGACGAACAGGGAAACGGCCGAACAAGGGAACAACTGAACAAGGGAACAACTGAACAAGGGAACAACTGAACAAGGGAACGGCCAAACAGGGTAATGGACGAACAAGGGAACGACCAAACAGGGTAATGGACGAACAGGGGAACGGCCAAACAGGGGAACGTCCAAACAGGGGAACGGCCGAACAGGGTAATGAACGAACAGGGGAACGGCTGAACAGGGTAATGGACAAACAGGGGAACAGCCAAACAGGGTTATGGGCGAACAGGGGAAAGGCCGAACAGGGTAATGGACGAACAGGGGAAGGCCAAACAGGTTAATGGACGAACTTGGGAACGACCGAACAGGGGAATGGATGAACAGGGGAACGACCAAACAGGGGAACGACCAAACAGGGGAATGGTCGAACAGGGGAATGGATGAACAGGGGAATGGCCGAACAGGGGAATGGATGAACAGGGGAATGGTTGAACAGGGGAATGGCAGAACAGGGGAATGGATGAACAGGGGAATGGTTGAAAAGAATTTGGCCCAACAGTGGAACGGTCCAACAGGAGAATGGTCGAACAGGGGAGCAGTCGAAACAGCCAGTCACTTTTCTTTACCTCTAAGAAGCAGTTCATATCGAGGCACTCTTTGCACTGGTTCCATCATGTGCGCCTGCACCTTCAGCTTGCCATGTCTCCCACTTTGGTTCTCCTACAAACAAATATCATATAAAATAACACATTCAACATTTTACTGCAAACTTAGCTACATAATATATGTAGACTAGCAATTAGTGTTGATAAATGATTATGAATTCATTAGCACTCTGATTTATTGCTTAACCGTGATATCATATTGATGCAATGGATGACTGATGTCAAAACTTGCCCTGATTTCTTCCAAGGCTGACGCAAATGAACTGGATTTCTTCTCATAGGTGTCCACGAGAGCAGAGGCTTTCTGGAACTCCTTGACGTACTCTGTGTACAGCTTTAGGAAGGGGGTCAGCTTCCTCATCACATCGCCTATCTTCTCATACTGCAACCTGTACCAATAACACACATTGAAAATGTCAACATTATACACCGAATGGTCATGGTCAGAAGGCTCAACCTGGGATATATAAATCAAGTTTCCCAATTGTTTCTATTGGTATGTTTAAACTGCAGTAACAATAGTGCTATTAATAATAACAAAACATTTGCTCTTTTTTAGTCACACATTACAGTTTGTCTAAGTAACAAAATTACAAAATTATGAATCGGGTGGGATACATCATGACACCATGCAATTTGAAATGATGAATATGGTGATGCATGTTCATTGATCAAAGTATGGTTACAGAGCTGACAAATATGACTATAGAATTGACAAGTATTACTATAGAACTGATAGATATGACTATAGAACTGATAGGTATGAATATAGAACTGATAGGTATGACTGTATAACTGATAAGTATGACTATAGAACTGAAGGTATGACTATAGGACTGATATGTATGACTATAGAACTGATAGGTATGACTATAGAACTGATAGGTATGACTATAGAGCTGATAGGTATGACTATAGAACTGACAAGTATGGCTTCAGAACCGATAGGTATTACTACAGAACTGATAGGTATGAATATAGAACTGGTAGGTATGAATATAGAACTGATAGGTATGACTGTATAACTGATAAGTATGACTATAGGACTGATAGGTATGACTATAGAACTGATAATTATAACTATAGAACTGATAAGTATGGCTTCAGAACCGATAGGTATTACTACAGAACTGATAGGTATGAATATAGAACTGGTAGGTATGAATATAGAACTGATAGGTATGACTGTATAACTGATAAGTATGACTATAGAACTGATAGGTATGACTATAGAACTGATAATTATAACTATAGAGCTGATAAGTATGACTATAGAACTGATAAATATGGCTTCAGAACCGATATATATGACTATAGAACTGATAGGTATGACTATAGAACTGATAATTATAACTATAGAGCTGATAAGTATGACTATAGAACTGATAAATATGGCTTCAGAACCGATATATATGACTATAGAACTGATAGGTATGACTATAGGACTGGTAGGTATGAATATAGAACTGATAGGTATGACTGTATAACTGATAAGTATGACTATAGAATTGATAGGTATGACTATAGAACTGATAATTATAACTATAGAGCTGATACGTATGACTATAGAACTGATAAGTATGGCTTCAGAACCAATAGGTATGACTATAGAACTGATAGGTATGACTATAGGAATGATAGGTATGACTATAGGAATGATAGATATGACTATAGGACTGATGGGTATGACTGACCATTTCTTCATTCTGTCTCTGAGCTGAGGTAGTAGGTAGTCATGATGGAACTGGTATATCACCTCTATGCTCATGAACATATGTCTGGCCTGGTCTGCTCCAAGTATCTTTGTAGCTTTTTCCTTTGCCTTTTTAACGCAAATATCACATATTAATTAATACTCAAATAAATAGTACAGTGTAAGTTCACATCTTACAAATTACCCAATAAACGAATTATAATGGAAACAATGGCATAATTAGAAGAAATAACATAATATACAAAATAACATAATGTACAAAATAACATAATGTACAAAATGACATAATGTACAAAATGACACAATGTACAAAATAACATAATGTACAAAATAACATAATGTACAAAATGACATAAAATACAAAATAACATAATGTACAAAATGACATAATGTACAAAATGACATAATGTACAAAATGTTATATGAAGTAATGACTTTTTCAGGAATTGCTAAAATAAAATAATAATTTCGCAATTTGCTTTTTGTTGCCAAACTCCAATCTTGAAATATTAAACCAGAATGACCACTTCCCATGTTCACATTCAATGTATAACTATGTGTTACAGTTGCTGTATTACAGAAAGTTAAATATTTGATATTACAAACTCAATAACGCAGTGATAATGAGTAAACATAATGAGCAAATATTGACCTTGACGAGCAAGCCCAGTCTTTCAACATACGCCTCCTCCGTCGTCATGAGCTCATTGCAGATATGGTAAACTCTATCCTTAGGCTGGTGAATGCAAAACATAAAAGACATAAATACAGTACACAGAACACAATATAAGTGGTCATCTGAAAATGATGAAAATGGAAATACTTCTTATATATTACCCCATCAAAATATCACAAAATCTATGAATAACAAAACTAGAAAGCAACGTATTTTGATAGCAAGCACCTGTTTGGCAAAGCATGTGTTCAGCTAGACATCAAGTGACTAGCAATATGGTTCAAAACGCTTTCAAAGCAAAACTCACAGCTAAAACAAGCCATACAAATCTCTAGCCTCAAATATATGTTTGAGATATATCAGATCCCATAATATTCTAGGTTTCAAAAGAAAGTCTTTGATAATTATTCTGAGACTAATACATGTATATATTCCACCAAATAATGAAATACAATTCAGATTAATATTATTATTTAGACTACTATCCCTTATATAACCAAGACAAATGCAAGACTGGGGCTTACTCCTATTTAACGCCACAAGGCGCTGCGCCACAGCGCCATGGCACCACAAATACACCACTTGCAAAAAAGAAAAGAAAAATATAAAAAAGCACACCTACATGTGTGTTAAGTGCTTTATCAATATTCTCACAAGCTCACCTTTCTCGCCCGAGAAGGAAATTTGCCCCATAAGACCTGATCCAAAACTTGCCTGATCCAAAACTTGCCTGACCCAAAACTTGCCTGACCCAAAATTTGCCTGACCCAAAATTTGCCTGACCCAAATTTGCCTGAGACAAAATTGACAATCTTTTATTTTTGTGCTAGTCTTTTGGATGGCGCGACGGTGCTGTGGCACTGCGCCATGTGTCGTAAAATCGGAGTAAGCCCAGGATATGTACATACATATCAAAATGCTGTGCAGAAATGAGTCTTTGTCACCAAGTATTTTTAGATAGCCAAAATGACTTCAAGTATATGTATAAAAGACTCTATGATAGATATTAAAGCACAGCAATCGTTTCCATAGTTCCCAGGAAAACGTGATAAAATCCAGATCTACAGTTTACTCCTTATCGCGTTATGGGCCAACGTTTCACACCATTCTCACTTACCATTTCATGTTAAAATCTGTGGGAAAATATCTTAATTTCTACTATATTAAGCAAACAGAGCGGCTTGTTATAGGTTATATACTCACTACCAGTCTTTCTCTTTTACTTCCATATCTACGTTTGATTTTCCTTTTTGCTTTCTGCAAGCAAGTTATTTTTCTTTTTTTTTTAAATAACATTTTGTACAAGAGTACAGCTGATGATAGGTTTTTGCGAAATATTCATCAATAAATAAATTTATTGATGAATCTAGAATCGTCAAGAAATAGGTTTTATATGATATTTGTATATTTAGGATTTTATTTAATATATTTGTATGATAAATCGATAGGATCGAGTTAAGAGCTGTTGTAAATTACATTGAAAGTTAAACTGATATCAATTGATTGGCAAGTATACATTTAATTGTTTTAAAGTAATTTAAATGAAATGCACTGCATTTGATTCCTTTAAATAGAATGCACTAAATAAAACATTTAATTACTTTGAATTAAATGCATTTTATGATACATTTATTCCTTTATATTGTATGCACTAACTGATACATTTAATTTCGTTAAATTGAATGCAATATGTAACATTTAATTCCCTTAAATTGTATACACTATATAACACATGCAACTCCTTCAATTGAACAGAAGTCTAAATGACATTTAATTCCTTTAAACTGAATGCATTCTAAAACACAATAGATTCCTTTAAGTTGTAAGTTCTTTGTAACAAAAGTTATTCCATTAAAATTAATACAATAGGTAACATTTAATTTCTTTAAATTGTATGCACTCCAGAACAAATCTGTGTTTCAACTGAATGCATTCAATAAAATATTTAATAATTCCTTTAAACTGAATGCACTTTATGACACATTTATTTCTTCTCAATTTTATGTGTTCTTTCTTCTCATGATTCCACTGCATTTCAGAGAGGTGCCTGGGTATGATGCATCTGACAATTCTTATAAATATAGATGTAAAGTAAATAATACTCACTGTCAGATCCTCTGAAGCATCCTGAAACTCCTCTTCTTCATCCTCTTCATCTTGATCACTATCACATTCATGCCAAGTGTCTACGTCATCCCACTCACGTGACACATACACGATTGCTGATGACGTCAGAGAAACTGCCTGTGTCGCCACCTGTCCAAGAAAACTTCCTAAAGCTCCCGCTGCTGAGTTGAAAAGTTCCCCCCAGTCTGTTGACTCATCGGTGCCAGATAATCTTTCCAGATGCTCTGGATAATCATCCAGGGGATTTACCCTGTGGACAGTAGAGCTGGGTCTCAATATACTATGCTGAGTCACAGTTTCTTTGTCATCTCTGAGCTTATTTACCCCCTGATCTGAGTCATCAGCAGTCTGAGTAGCATTCTGTGCAGGTGGAGTAGTCTTTATAGTGTTTACTGATGTCTGAGTCATATCATTATCTTGAAGATACTTTTGAAAGTCGCTAGTAGCATCGCTTATTGCACTGTAAATATCTTCACTGTCTTTCTTCACTTCAGAACCATTCTCCAATGTCTCATCCTTTGGTGCAGTACTGTTGCTGTTTCCGGTCACGTGATTCACCATACTAACACCACGTGACATCTTTCTTTTCACGTTTTTCCTGGTTCTGTCTGAGCGGTTTATGCTCTTCCTCCCACCAAGGGACCCCGGTACTGGGGGAGGGGGCTCCTCTTCAGGAACACTGTCATCCTTTGTGGGTATAACTACATCCGGTGCCGCCATGGCATCCTCAGTTGTGACTTCTGAAGACATCTACAGCAAAGAAAAAAAGTTACAATTTATCTTACTTTATATGAACGGACAGCAAATAGTTTGTGTCTATCACAGCAACAACAAGTATTTATCTGTACTATATTTCAACGCATCATAATTATCCATGGCACATTCTTATAAAAATCTATCAAAAACGTTACCATATGGCATACTCTTAATCCTTGCATTGTCTATATTTATTCATACTTTTTGGGTGTTCACATTATTTTCCAAAATGTATAGGCTAGGATACTAAGATATTTATATTATATCACACGACAGGGTGAGGTGGACAGTATACTTTGTCTCACAGTCACTGCCAAATGTTTTCAACCATTTTGTAGGAAACCCTATATTTAACCACATAAGTGATTACATATCAAAAACATCTTATCTTAATAACTCAACAGATCTCACATAAACTTTGTAAACAAATTTCAAATTTGGATTTTACTATATCTTAGTATATGCATACTATGCTAAACGTATTATTTTTTTAAATTGGGATCTTTGGAAGCTACTGTGTGATATCCTGGGATGATTCATCTTCCTTGTGCAGTATATACGTTTATGACCTCCTGTTATCTGTAGTATTGATTTATGCTGCAGTGGTCTAGAGGGGCTCCAATGTTAGCCCAAATAAAGCATCATTCCCTCCATTATGTTGGGGTTCCTGGCTTCACTTATAATATCTGGACTTTCTCACATGACTTGTTCTCAACAAATTGTACATCTATAGTTTTTGCATAATTGTTTGGATGAGTTACTACACAAACATTTTATACAAGAGATCACTGTGATAATGGTGTTCACTAAACTAAAGCTGACCTTGATAACTTACATTGGACATATTTTCCTCAGATATTTCTAATCGGTAAATCAATAGATATTGTCTGGTTATAATCTATGACACTATTTACATTAAAAATTGGAATTCTACACCATTACAACAACCCTAGACACACACACACACACATACACACACACACACACACTTATAATTTATTCATTATATTAATCATTTGGCTTCCTTCTTTCTTTGGCTGACTTTTAGCAAATATTGGCCACAGTTTCACTCCCTCCCAACACTCATTGACAACTCCCTCAACTATCTTTACCATTTAACAAATATTCTGAGCCTTTTATGGTGGACCCATCATTATAGATACCCTTTCTTTGATTATCGGTAGGTTAAACATGTTATACACCTGATACAAAGAGAACCGTTTCTGACAAGGAGTTATCTTATCAATTCACATGGGAAACGTCACTGTAACTAAGAAGTAACAAACAGAATTGATTCCAATAAATACAAAGTGGTTTAAATAACAGATATATTCCGGTTATTAATATTTAAATCACCTTGAAATAATGTTTTAAGTTGAAAATCTAATACTAAAAGAGGACAAAGTTCGGCAGAAATTGCTAAGACATTACATGATGTGCACTGTTTTCAATTTATACTCATTGGTAAAAGGATTCACTTACTTTACTTGTGTCCGTCCCCTGACTTAATGGTTTTTCACGTTTAATAGTTATTTTAAGTTAGAAAATAGAACAGCTATAAATGGCGATGGAGAAATGGGTCACGGCGTTACGATGAAATAGTTTATAAAGCGCCCTCCATGTAAACAACGCACATCAAAGGCAAACAAGACATTATCAACAAAAGCTTTTATGTGCTTGTACATAGTATAAGACAGATCTGGGTGATTCATTTTATACATTTATATCATCATGTCATCATTTCTTATTGTATATCTGTAACAGATTATGTTACGATAAGGTAAACCTTATAAATAAATACTTCAATCATTCACTAGTGCTTAAAACATTTCAGAAATCACTTGAAACTAAGACATGTTTGTACAGTTCACTTTTCACAGATAGCCTGTAGGTATGTTTCAGAAACCATACATAGACTTTTATGTACGTGACATCCTTCCGCGTTTAGTAAATTGCTTAAGGACGAGTTACAATTCTAATTTGTTTAATTTTGCCTATCCAAGAACTAGATTCCTTGTAGTTGCTATAAATTATACATTATAAACAGTTTATATGTAAATATATGTACATAAAGTATAGTAAACAAAGTTAAAGATTCTGAGCAATATATATATATATATATATATATATATATATATATATATATATATATATATATATATATATATATATATATATATATATATATATATATATATATATATATATATATTGATGGTGCCAGATAAACCGTTTAGGCCTGAGGTAGGTTAATCTCAATGTGTGGCTATCCAGTGGTAGGTTAGAATGGAGTACTGATATCTGAAGATTATATAATAACCCCTGTATCCCATCAACACGTTATAGATCTCTCTGCACCTCGTTATCCTCGTTGAGGAGTGGCGTTAATGTTGCTACCAATAACCATGATAACAATACAGGTGTTTCTGTATTTGCATGGTATTTTTGTATTTGCAGGGTATTTTTGTATTTACATGGTATTTTTGTTTTTAAATGGAATTTATGCATTTGCATGGTATTTTTGTTTTAACACGGTATTTCTGTATGTGCATGGCATTTCTGTATGTACATTGAATTTCTGTATCTGCATGGTTTTTCTGTATTTACATGGTATATCTGTATTTGATGGATTTTCTGTATTCGATGGAATTTCTGTTTTACATGGCATTTCTATATTTGCATGGTATTTCTGTATCTGCATGGCATTCCTGTATCTGCATGGTATTTCTGTATCTGCATGGTATTTCTGTATCTGCATGGTATTTCTGTATCTGCATGGTATTTCTGTATCTGCATGGTATTTCTGTATCTGCATGGTATTTCTGTATCTGCATGGTATTTCTGTATCTGCATGGTATTTCTGTATCTGCATGGTATTTCTGTATCTGCATGGTATTTCTGTATCTGCGAGGTATTTCTGTATCTGTATGGTATTTCTGTATCTGCATGGTATTCTGTATCTGCATGGTATTTCTGTATCTGCATGGTATATTCCAATATTCGCATGCCTATAACGTCTTCATGTCTTCACTTATTCGTCGTGTCTTCACACTATTATGTATGTCTACACCATTAAATATTGTCTGATGTCTTCACACTATTATGTATCTTTACACCATTAAATATTGTCTGATGTCTTCACACTATTATGTATCTTTACACCATTAAATATTGTCTGATGTCTTCACACTATTATGTATCTTTACACCATTAAATATTGTCTGATGTCTTCACACTATTATGTATCTTTACACCATTAAATATTGTCTGATGTCTTCACACTATTATGTATCTTTACACCATTAAATGCTTGTCTGATGTCTTCACTTGTCCACATCTTCACTTTCTGGTGTATCACTTGTTGATTATCTCCATGACTTACATCTGGATTAAACATAATAATGCAAATATGGTGCATATTGTTGGTCTGTGGACTCTGACAAAACCTTTTTTTCAAGCATCTCACTCTTTCATTAAATGAACAGAATGCTTATAATTTACCCCAAACATTTTATGAACATTTGAATTCCCAAATCCACACGTAGCTATTGCATACAATATATCATTTCAGGCTAAGTGGCAATATTCCATAAATATGCAATAATTTTCAATCATTGAGTTTGTTGACTCCAAGTTTGCAAAACATAAACATCACTTTTAAAGACATATTAAAAACAAATAATTAATGATGAGAATATACTGATTCAACTTACCTGTATTTTCAAAGTTTCCTATAACATTGTTGCCGTGAAATCATTTATCGTCAGGAAATACTTATACAAACATCAAATAATCCGCAATTAACCTCGTAAATATATCAAAGAGGTAGGTCCCTCTATATATATAAACATATATCTAGAAGTCAAATAATTTGCCCGAGGGTAGTGTCGCCTTCCAAAAAGAAAATGGGTCTTACTAGGTCAGATAAAGAGTTACAATGATCGAACCACTGGGTTATCGCCTGCACCTTGAACTTTGACCTTGAGATGAGTCTACTGGCTCCCGATCTAAAGTCAACATTGTGTAGCATATGCATACAAGCAGGGCACACGACTAGATTGTTGTGATAGACTGGGGCTTAAGGTAGAAAGTGGCCGCTCAGCTGATAACATCAGAGAACCAACATTACAAAAATGTATTGGAATCAATATTAGTCAAGGTTCTGTACAAGAATGATATCAATTCAATCATAGGTAACCTGCCAGATGTCAACGGAAGTGGTAAACTATAGTTTTGTCCAAGAAAACACCGTGTGAACAAAAATACCATCTATAGAGCTTTGAAGAGAACTTTAGTTTGTATTTCAACATTTGTTATTATTAGATTATTTCATTGTTTAGGGCCTCGCTTTCAACATTGTTCATTTCAGACGATTCACTAATTAAGTGAAACATTAATTTGGAAGTAGTTTCTCATGATTTATGCAACACGTCAGCCGTTTTCAAGAATGTGTTCTGTTCTCATAACTGAAACAAATTTTTTATACATATTATTGTTTCTAATGTTAATTGAAATATCCTCATAGCCAAAGCGAAGTGTTGTATTGTTAAAGAGCAATTGGTTTCAAAATACCAAACAGTTTTCCTCAGTAGGCAAATCCTGTTTCTACAGGATTGGAATGATTTGGGACAAAAGTTTTATAAATATAGTCATTTGCGTGTAAGTTCATCCTCCGTGCATACAGTCCATGATTCCAGTTCAGATTACTTGATATCATCATGGAGATAACTTTATTCCTCAATGCAGCAGCGATATCTACATAATACAGTTTTACCTTTAATTCTCAGTATGATGAAATTGAGTCAAATCTACAGAAAATTTTGTATCATTTGAAATTAAATTATTATTTATTCAACTTCGTTTACAAAAGAGGTCAATGGGAAATAACAGTCATTCTTATCGTTACCTGTTAGGCCCTAAAGAGATTTGGGGTTATTTCAGCCACCATGTTTTAATGATTTCAGAGCTTGGCAATCACAATCAGAATTGATTAAAAATATGTGTGAATGCATTCACGCTTCTACATCTACTCTGATATACTTCTTTATCTCCCACGCCGGTTCCATACCAAAGACGTTCCTCTAAAATCTCTCCCAAGGGAATAACATATAAGAAATTGCTTTAATTTACAAGGATGCCTTCACCGTAAACGCTTTTCCCATAAAAAAAACATAAAAAAATAAATAAAAAAAACAATGTGAATTGGAGTAAATATTTCGAATTTACCATGAATCATTATCGTATTTACAAAATAAAGTTATTCCTCATTTCATTTCTCTCTTTTAGATAAAGTTAGTAATCAAATATGGAAAATTTAATCCCTTTCCTTAATGTTGACAAAGGCTGACCATGTCCTTGTCAGATTCTTTGTTTTGAGGTAGGTGTTTATGTTGTTAATGAATTAAAATAAAATAAAATCTGATTTAATTTCCTAAGGTAAAATGTGCACATAGATCAAGAGCGGGTTATCATTGATAATAGGATGTTGAATATGTATCTTGATCATCATAAACATAGTTATTGTAAGTGAAGTAAATGGATGCTGGTATGAACATGAAATGATTCCAAGAGTTATTAATAATATTGGCATTATTCTGGAGAATTCCTCTGATGGAGGTGAAAAAAGGAAGTCAGCGTAAACGTATATATATTCCCTCAACATTCTTATAATGGTGCAATCTGTCTTGGTTTCTGGTATAGTCGGTTCACTAATTGATGTGATGTTTTTGTCCTGTTTCTGAGCATGTTATACCAGAAATACTATGTTAATTATATAATGGTCATCGACTCAATGTTCTAAAAAAACTGATGAAGGAGAAATAGATTTTGCAACATATCAACTAGATTCAATGCAGTTTCCGGCACCTCCATAATTGTATCCTTATACCCAGTAAGGTCTATTCCTGTTGCAGAAGATATACGTCCAATAACAGGGCATGACTCTGTATTGAACAGGGGGAGTCTCCGCATTAGAAGTTACAACATCGGGTCTCCTACAGAACCACATGTACACACATCCCGCCGCGGAACTGACGGTGAACAGACCGCCAAATGCTGAACTCACTCCAATGATGAGCTTCCATGTAGAGGTCAAAGCTTGAGCAGACGATCTTGCTCTCCTCGTTGCTGCCCTCACCGCAGAATGCACCTTGTCGCCGTTATCCGCCACTTGGCGCGCCACCTTTCCGGCTGCCTTGCTCCCGATGACGACATCCGGTATCCGGCGAACGAGAGCCGGAAGCTTCCTCGCAATCTTTGGCACTTTGTTTATTAATTTCCCAGCATGCTTGAAGATGCTTATTATGTATTTTTTGCAAGGTTTACCTGCAACATAATATTTGAGAAGATATATTATATGCACAATAGAAAAACTAAGGAAAATGATAGATACTCTACTTTGCACCTTTATTTATGCCAAATTGTATTCTTTTTATAACTATAGGCTGAAGACTTTGTGAATTTTTTTTTCTTTGGTAATTTTAATGGCTTCCCTTACAAAAATATGATTTAGAGAGTTTCATGTTATTTATCAATATAGAAAAGGGTTAGTTTTACATATTTATTTGATATAGAATAATGGCTAAATAGGAGTTTTCAGCATTTCTTTTTTGGATATTCCTTCCTTTCTCAATTTGATATCATTTTGGTTTAACTGGATCAATGGAGCATTTCATAATTTAATTAATATGCACATTTATGGAGAATACCTGTGCCAGAATATCACTTTGGACAAAAACTTTATATTCCCAAACTAAGCGTTCAATATGTATTATTGCTAACGGGTGCTCCCTTTTTCACCACCAAATACGATTCTATCTTACTGATATCCTTGCCTGAAATATACAGCCCATTTTTGATATGTCCTTTTGCAAGAATATCATTTAGTGGTCTGTGGGGAGAATGTATGGGGCTTGCTCTATTCTTAGCCTCTCTACACACTGATAGCATTGTATATGGTATGTTTAGCGATGTGCCTGGAAATCGATCATGTGAAAAAACCCACAAAGTCATTATGCTATCGTAAATCATTCTTTAATGCTTTCACCAAATACATGACGCCTATGTTCACATTTTATAAATAAAAATAAAATGTTTGATCATGCCAAAGTTACATTTTAGGCACCTACTTCTGGTCAAATTCAATGGAAACAAACAAACCATACATGGGCAATGATGGCTGGATATGCTCTTTTTCTTACATTGCTTTACTCCATTGCATTTTTTAACTGCTTGTTTACACAATAACGAAGCCTCTCAATTATTTGAGAAAAGAAATAAATATACAAGAATCAGAGATGAACCTCGTGTAAGAAGTTTGAGAATATCGTTCATATTTTTAACAAAGTTCCTGTGATAGAATACACCACAAATTTCCCTTTCCCCTTAAAGGTCCTGAGGATAAATATAATTATACCTTTTTCTCTGCATGGTGCTGAGGTTGTAAGTACAAAGCATCCTATCAGGATAATGGTAACACAGTGTTTCTTCATTCTGCGATCCCAGACATAATTTTGCCATCATCTTCTTCCATGCCAAGGCTGCTATGCTGAACAGTACAGTACATCTCGTGGGGTGAATTGTTTGTAGAGCTAAACCTCCTAATTTCGCAACTTGTTGGGCCTTTAGATGTGAGTCTTAAAGATGTTTCATCAGTTGTATACAATATTGAAAAATTGTGATAAAAACATTTCAAATAATCGGATATGACCGTTTTTTGTATTTAAACCTGAATAAAATGTAGTATAGCCATCTGACAATGGTTGCGAACGGAATACCATGAGATCTACTACTTATTGTGCATATGTGAATAATTGACAAGCGTCAAGCCAGAGCAGAATACATGAGCACCAGCTGACCCCAAAACACCAAATAAAGGTCTTAATGGGGGTTAATGCCATAACCAAAAATTGAATATCACCTTGAGGATAAAATAAAACAATTAAATTTCAACTAAAAACTCTTCACTATGGAGGATGTCCAGTCAGGCTGTGATTAAGAAAAAAACAACCCTCATATATTAATGACTTTATTACACTAATTCCTGCACATTTAATATGATCAAAGGTCAAATTGGAGCATGGAGAACCATATGTGCGTCAATTTATGCAACACTATCATTTAAATTGAGCTACATATAATCACAAATAATGAGATACATCAGTGTAAACGGAATTGTAAGATGTACATGTTTATATTAGTGTATACAAAGACTAATTCGGTCAACATCAATAAGGACAACTACAACACTAACAGCAACAACAATATATCACTGATACCAGACAATGTCTCTTCATATGATTTACAAAGATTATAATAATCACGAATAAACAACCAATCCCGATCTGATGTGGTCTCCTCCGCAATAACATAATAATCCCCAAGGCTCTCTTGAACATCTTTGTATCATTGGATCAACAAAGATAGATGAGGCTGGGCTCATAATTGTTGCTTTTACCTTACCTGTAGAAAAAAATCTTTCCGAAACACAATGGCTGGTATGTTATTGATTCTGCTGCTAAATTCGGATAGTGTTCATGAGAAAGGGCCAACGATATGGTAGACTGTACCATATCCAGAATTATTCAGGAGAAAGTTACGAGAGGTTAAAAGGGCCCCAGTTACATTTGCACAGGCAAAAGTGGCCAAACAAAACTCATAACAAACTACGAATGCGTTCCATTGGAATATTGCAAAATGAGATTAGGACTTCTGGTGACATCGTTTGGTAAAATTCGTATTTGGTAATAGATATTACATGTAATTTTAAGAACGTCAGAAATAGAATTGAATGTCTTGCAAACTCAATGCCCTACTCATTTCGAAGAGTGGCCGCGTATCTTTCTTTTGCATTATCACACAGACATGATAACACAAACCACCGCCTTCGGAAACCGGTCATGGAGCACTGGCTGCAATGAAACTCCGAACTCAGTAGTAAATATCCACTTCCATGGAAATAATCCTATTTACAGGGTGTTCAACTTTTCCTCATTTCTTTTAGAACACAAATTTCATCTTCATGAAAGAATATTGTAAGAAAGCAAAAGGTAAGGTTTTCAATTTTTAGAAATGCTTTGTCACATTAGTTAGCATTGTATGGATCACATCCTTTCAATTTTAGAATGTACCTATTTATTTTTAATCTAATTTGAAACATCAGATTGCCAGAAATGTAATGCAATAGTTTTAATGCCCTTAGTGCATATAAAGTAATACCATATATGGACACATGGCTGAGATTGAACCTATCCTTTTTATTTGGTTTGCGGACAGCTCATGTTCACAAATATCTTAATCCACTTTCCTTATTCCCCTTTGAATGATTTATGGTCTGTGCTTAGAATGAATAAGTAAATACATAAATACAAATACATTGTAATCTACATCACCATTATATTGTAAATGCCAGAGCAAATAGAACTTTCTCCAACCGATTGTGGTATGTAGAGTGCAAGGTCCTGACACACCTCTGTGGGGCATATACATTGGTATTCACGGACAGAAATGGAACTAGACACAAGTTCACATAACTTGCTGACGTCACAGAAAGGTCTACACGTGACAGAAGCCATTCTGTGTTTGCCAGAAGCCATTACGATAAGTGAATATGGTGCCATTTGGTGGCAGGTTTTGTCATCCACATTTTTGAAGCTCCCATAAATCTTGACAGACGCGCCCCAAAACGAAGAGTCAGTCCTGGCAATAAGGTAGATATTCCTTCCGTCTGGTTTGACGGACTCGCAGCCAGGGATATTGCTCTTAGAATAATCAGTTATCTCCGTCAAGGCCAAATATTCTTGATCCCACTTCAAAAAGTTCAGTTCTATGTTTAAAAAAATACAATAATGTTTTGAAATCATACATTGAAACATTGATTTACAAATTTAATTTGGTACCTTCCAGCTCCATGTTTACTAAATATGATATGTTTACTGTATTTAACTTGAAAAGTCTGTGTAACTAATAAATCTTATTACTCTCTCAAGGTAAATACACTTTTATGTTCTGATCTTTAATTCTCCCTTCAATGACCACCTTGATTATCTTTTATTTCTGATTTACAGTTGCTTTTGTCACTCACCTGTATTCCATGACAAACTCGGATAACTTTCAACTGGGCCAGTAATATCTAAAATTCCTATAGGAAAAACAGGATCGTTGAAAGTGTAAAAGCATTTTCGGAACGAAAACGAGGCAACCGTTATCTGCTTTATAGAAATAAATGGTGAAGAAGAAATTGACATCAATATGTCATCTCCAACCACGTGACCTCTACCGAAGCTGACTATTTGACAACACGTGTCGCCTGGTAACCAACTCATCCAAAACTGACGAGCGACATCTGGCGTGAGAAGAGATCCTTGCGACGTCTTGTACAAATCCTGTATATCGTCATCTCCAAACTGTGATGAGAGAGTACTATGATATGACTTATAGGCATCGTCAAGGACAACCACGTATGCCATATCACCATTGTCACCCATAAGACCCACAGAGCAGGAGTTATCGCCCATTATTTCAAATTGTATCTCTCTCAATTGCTCAATGGGAAAATTAACTTCCTGATAATTAAAGTCGTCGGTAACTGGAGAGAGACATAAATAAAATACAATTTTACTATTTTTCTGCAGACTTATAATGTGTTATGTGTCTATTTTTATTTCACACAGTAATACTGTATTGCTGAATTTAATAGATCAAGAGTATCAATTCTGTTTATATTCCAGTTGATATTCAGACCCATGTCATGAGTTATAATCAATCCATGGTTAGTTCCTTCTCAATTGTTTGATCATTTGTGAGCTATTATAAATGTCAGTTATGTTTTGCTTTTTTATTTTGCTTGGTCATCTCAATATCAACCCAATTCTAACTCCTCATGCCCTTTCCCCCCTCATCCCCTTTTCCACCTTATCCACTTTTCCCCCTCATCCCCTTTTCCACCTTATCCACTTTTTCCCCTCATCCCCTTTTCCACCCTATTCAGTTTTCTCCGTCATTCCCTTTCCCCCCTCATCCCCTTTTCCACCTTATCCCATTTCCCCCTCATCCCCTTTCCACCTTATCCCATTCCCCCCTCATCCCCTGTCTCTCTCACCCCCTTTCTCCCCTCGCCCCCTTTCCCCATAGAGAACCACATTAACTTCCAGCCTCTCACGACACGTGTACATGTAGGGATACCGATGAGTACGCAAATATGGTACATACCAAGAGAGGAAACAAAAATCTCAGCAATTCCCGACCTTTGGAGGCAGTTGGAGTTATAAACTATGCAACTGACAGCTTTGTCTTTGAATGTGCCTCTGGTCATCTTCCAAAATCAATTATCTTGTGTTCCGTGATTGTCATATTCCACAATGTTTGTAGAAGAGTAACTTTAATTAGTTTCAAAGTCAGTCGTTGGGCTGCAAAAAAGAAAAATTAGATCACTTTGGTGCCCGGATGTAATTGGTTGCTTGAAGACTTATATAACGTCACAATACATTTTCATGTGAGGTCAATCAAAACAATACCGCCAATTTTAAATATGTTCCAATCAAGATTTAGCATGCACGTGTGTCGGCTGACTTCCGGGCACAAAAGTGATCTGAATTTTCTGCAGCCAAGAAAGTTGACAAAAACATGGAATATATTTAATATTTTGGAATATTTATCTTTGGAATATTTTATCAATACTTTCAGCATATGCTGTCCAAAGTGCATCATTCATAATGCTTTGTACACTCCACAGTGAGAAATTCTTGAAAAACTTGTTTTCATCTCTAGAAGTTCATCATATTTGAGTTATCGCATCGTGCACGTGCTATGAAAAGCTGGAAGCTAATGCGGTTCTCTTTGTGGTTTCCCCTTCACCTCCTCCCTTCCTTCCCTTTTCCTTTATCTACCTCCCCTTCCTTATCTACCTCCCCTTCCCCTCCCACCCTCCTTCCCCTCCCACCCTCCTTCCCCTCCCACCCTCCTTCCCCTCCCACCCTCCTTCCCCTCCCACCCTCCTTTCCCTCCCACCCTCCTTCCCCTCCCACCCTCCTTCCCCTCCCACCCTCCTTCCGCTCCCACCCTCCTTCCCCTCCTACCCTCCTTCCCCTCCCACCCTCCTTCCCCTCCCACCCTCCTTTCCTCCTTCTAATCTCACCTCAGTACCCTCTCCCATCACACTATCGTTCCCCCTTCCCCCCACCTACAATATAGACAATCTTATTTTACCCCGCAAAACAACCCTGCCCCTTGCACGATGAATGGGCCGTCCATGAACGGTCAACTAATTCTTATTTGAAGCAGTTGACAATGGACAATAACGATGACACAATATATCGTCAAGACAATGGGAAATATGCTACTGAATATATCTATAACTTACTGAAGTTGACATCGGCTTTAATGATATTTATCATCACGAAGAAGACCACGAATATCATACTGGCAGACTACTCTGGTTCTGGTTAACAAAGATGTAACAAGCTACTTTACTCTATTTAATAAATTGATCAGAAATGGTGGCGTCTTTCACCAACCACATTAAGGCCCAAAGGTCAATAAGTAGTGGGTAAATACTCTCTCCATATTAGTATGTACACGGGAGACCAACATATATATGGTAACAAGCACTTTATATTTGTAACAATTTTGATACTGCAATAGAGTTACATGAGAACCACTCATGAATGAATTAATCATGAATGAATTGTCTCTTGGTCAGAGGTAGACATATATAATATCTTTTCTACCAGGAAAGTCTGGGGAAGTTGGGGGAAGAATTGATGGATACTTGTTGATACTTTTTTCAATGTCATCGAAGGTTGGTGTTAACTTCTTTATTGAATTTCTATGGCCTTAGAAAAAAAGTCTCATTTTTGTTTATAATATCGACCGTCCAGAAATAAAATGGGTTGTCCATGTTTAGGAGGAAGATATTGTTTGTTCTTAGGTAATATCCCTTGGGTTTGTCTGGCAATGTCAGTTTGCATGTTTATTACCTTGTATAAATTGATATAGTGACTGTTGATTCAGTTAATCAATATTCATTGCCGATTTGCAGTTAATGTAGACTCCAAAGCAAACACAAACACAGCATCATACCATAACATACGTCACCCGTTGCATCACGATGAATGAATGAATGAATGAATAAATGGTGGCTTAAAGGCACATTAACTGTTCAGGTAAGTCAGTGCTTAAAAGAGTAAAACCATACATTTTGAGTAATTTTTTGTTTGTTTGGGGTTTTACATCACTTTCAACATTATTTCAGTCATTTCGTGATGAGACCTACTTGTAGCAGATATAGTGCTGCCTCACTGAATTGTGAAGTCGCAGGTCCTTGACATGACAACCCACCCGGTCACAGATTTACAAGGACAACGGGTTAACCCTTTAGGCACGGGCCTCAGCTCATGTGTGAAATTGTACCATGAATTCTATCTCGGCATGGCCGTACATTCACTGAATAGTCACCAATAACTGTATATCCATCTCCTTACCTTACAATAGAAATAAAATGGGAAGGTTCCATATGCTCCGACATATTGCTCTTAGTTTACAACCATATGCATGCTCCTTAGCAACGGTGGCATGCTCCTTAGCAACGGTGGAGTGCCTGACATTAAGCCAAAAAATACCATAAGGTTTTCTGTCATTTCATATCTCCCTCTCATGTGAACTTGATAATCATTATGATAATCACTGCTACATGATGCTACATTCATTTTACTCCAATCAAATTTCATTTCTCTTTTTAATGATCTTTCATTCCCATTTCCTAGATTTTAGGGATTTCTTGCATTTACTGTTGCATTATAAGGCACATGTCAATGACATGTGTGCCACAATCTGTGCATCCTACTTAACAAGTATATGATGTGACATATTTGTAATTATCAGAGTTTTTTCCAAGTTGGTTGAAAAGCAATATCTCAGCATTATGTTTGCCCCCTGGCGTAAAAGATGAAACTTGTTCACATATAAAACTCCATAGGCCATCACAAACTTCACAAGTAGGTCCAAATGCTTCACATGAGTAAAGAATCTAGCACACTGATGGGTTTCCTTGCTGATCTGTAGCCAAATGTTGATGTCCTATGGTTGAATGTCAGCCCAAACTGCTCCAAGTCAATTTCATGCCGAAACACCCCACATTTACTTTTGACTTATGTGCAGTATTGATCTCTGTACGCACAAGTCCTACTAGGCATTTAGAGGCATTTAGAAAAAATAATCAAACAGCTTCTGGTGAGACATAAGTTCTTTTCAGTAGGATATAACAATACAACTTTGTCTGGTAGAAGTAGGTTTTGAAAGGATTCACTTTGAACAGATTTCCATCACACTAAACCAGGACTTTGAATCTGTCCATCTCAGTCACAGTGCTAGTGACTGCAGCACCTTGTTTCTCCATAACAAAAGACAATTCTGCTCCTTCGGCCAGATATCTCATGTAGTTTAGCTATTCTTTGATGTTGAATTTCTGTCAATTGTCAGTCACAATACTAGCTCCTCATCTTTGTTCCGATTCATTTTGCCCAAGTCAAGGATATTGTAGGCAGCTTTTTTTATTTACTGAGAAAATGAAAAAAATACTTCCTACAAATTCCAATACTTCAGTAGTTTTTGTTATTATGTTTTTGTTATTATGATTTTGTTATTATGTTGATCCCATTTCATGTCTGTTTAAAGTCCAACTCCCATTTAATGTTTATTTTCTTGGTTTTATAACTGCCCACGTTATTGCATTGCTAAGCATTAAATCCAATTGTCCCCCATTTAAATTGACCATTCCTCCATTATATTAAGATTCTCTTGCAATCTTACTGCATCCTCACTTTAAACTATTCTAAAAAAGAGGTTGTTGTTTGCAAAGAGTTTCGTGTTTGAATATTTTATTTTCTCTTCATTTCGTTGATTTTAAATGGAAAATGTATTGGCCCCAGTACTCTTGCCTGTGACACTCCTAATTTCACATGTACAGGGTCAGACTTTTCATCATCAATATCTATCCTTTGTTTCTCCCCTTATTTCTAGCCTTAAGTATATACCTGTAAAGTTGTAATTAACTGTGTTTTTTACAAGTGACCCGTTCTGAAAACATGCTGAAAATTTACCAAGATATGGTTTTATCATATGTCTAACCATTTCATGCCCCAAAGTCTAATATGACACATATGACAAGGAATGTGGTTTGAAGTAAGTATCACAGCTTTTATCACTGACTGTGACTGTGCACTATGTTTTGCATTTTTTCTTTTTTTTCACGTGAGTCTTGGAATATCTTTTCAGGATTGGAGCTATTTCATGCAAGCATTCTATCAAGACCATTGGCAATTGATCTGGATCATTGTCCCTTTTGCACTTTTGGTTTTTTCGCAGGTATTTCACCCCAGCCATTGTGATGGTAATTTGTGGAGTTCCATGTTTTCAATAAAAAAAAATACAGAATTCTATTGACTTGGTAGAACTTCTGCCTTGCCCTAACTAATTCCTTTCACTAAATTCCTTTTTCTAATTCCAATGTGTTCTACCTTTACCTGGTGAGCCTAAAAGAGGGAGGGCTGACATCATAAGTATGACTGGCTGGACCATGACTGGCTGGACCATTTCTCATTTATTGTTCAAAAATAGATGGCGCCATCGTTGATTCTGATGAGTTCACAAGATTGAATATTAGGTAGATATACATATACTTCATTTTTATATGCTATTAACCGATCACGATTCAGTTTTTAAAGCATGCCATGGCATAAATATCATTACAGATGGCATCAACAATGCTTCAAAAGATGAAAGTCAGGCCTATTCAAACACTAGCAACCAGGTGAAAACACAACATTCCACACCAGAGCCACCAACAGTAACAACCCCAGTCAACATAGCTACATTACCATTGATTCATGAAGGTTGCTACAAGATACATTAATCAAAATAGAAAATTGCAGCCCATCCACACCAATAAGTAGACCAATAAGTAGTCTTTTGCTTCCCCAGTTTGACAGTTATGTTACAAAGTGCTTAAAAGAAGGAAAGAGCCATTTGGTTTGGAACCAAGAAGTTGAGACCATGTCATCTTTCTATATGGACAAGAAAGGCAGGATGGAGAATAAAACTGACTATCACCAAGTTGGACATGACAAGTACCTTTGCTTCCCAGAGATTAGGAGATCCATGGGTAATTAACACAATATTATCAAACCATAAAACATAACACACATGTTTGGTTATTCGACCAGTGTATTAAAAATTTCACTCATTATAAATACTCATATACTCAATTTGGATATTCGCCTTCATTCAATGAATGAAATATATCTTTATTTATAAAAATGTGTGAGTCAGAAGCTCAGAAACGATCACTGTAGAAGGAAGAGAAAGAGCACAGATATGTTATCAAACTCTTTACTTCCCAACAAACGTGACATGACCATGGTGACAATATCAGCATCTTCGACAAAATGCAATGAAACATCAACTTGCAAGACCAGCGGAAATCCGTGACAAGACTCACTTGATGTACTTGATTAAGGTAAAACTTTACTTTTTTTACAGTTTAAACATTTTTATTGATATAATTTATTTGGAATGAATCACATGAGTGTAGATGTGGAAACCTGTTTATTCACATAGTTTGGTAACAAACAGCATCCATCCTTATTTCCTAAATATCATATAATCTTCAGGAAACTTTCTATAACCGGAGAGAATGGATGAAGGAGCAACCAGTTTATATTCTATAACCGGAGAGAGTGGATGAAGGAGCAACCAGTTTATATTCTATAACCGGAGAGAGTGGATGAAGGAGCAACCAGTTTATATTCTATAACCGGAGAGAATGGATGAAGGAGCAACCAGTTTATATTCTATAACTGGAGAGAGTGGATGAAGGAGCAACCAGTTTATATTCTATAACCGGAGAGAGTGGATGAAGGAGCAACCAGTTTATATTCTATAACCGGAGAGAATGGATGAAGGAGCAACCAGTTTATATTTTATAACCGGAGAGAGTGGATGAAGGAGCAACCAGTTTATATTCTATAACCGGAGAGAGTGGATGAAGGAGCAACCAGTTTATATGCTATAACCGGAGAGAGTGGATGAAGGAGCAACCAGATTATATTCTATAACCGGAGAGAGTGGATGAAGGAGCAACCAGTTTATATTCTATAACCGGAGAGAATGGATGAAGGAGCAACCAGTTTATATTCTATAACCGGAGAGAGTGGATGAAGGAGCAACCAGTTGACAAGCCATGTCTTATGTTCTCCTTGGCAACACATTCACCTGCTCTATAGTTTGGGGAATATGTGAGTCATACTTCCGATTAATAACTTTAGCAGGAAAATATTATTTTCTTTTAGAACAAGGACATGGCATGAGAGACATGTTAAAATGTACAGTTTAAAGAATATCAGATAAAGTTTGTACTTGAGCTTTTTTTAATCAATAAATTAATGTCCAGAGGGTTGAGCTATGATAGCAGGGAAAGGTGTCAAAGAATTGGAGATGGAAATGGATGAGTGGAAATGGAGAAAGCTGAAGATGAGATGCCAAAAAAATGTGAATTTCGATAAATATAAGAATGTCAATAAAAAAAAAACAAACGGCTTCATATGAAGAATTCATTTTTAGAAGAAAACATGTTATGAACATTTCCAAACTTGTGGAATGGAATGTCTAAATCCCTAATTTTGAACTATAGTAATGTCATACCAGATCATATTATGACATGACCAAATAGTCATGCACCAGGCAACACGTCACACATTGTCCTTTATCTAAGAAAAAATATTAATTTCTTTTCAGGGAGACCTCAGAGTAGCTGCAATGCAACAACATGTTGAAGGCAAAATAGCTTACAAGGCAGGACGGGGTCAGAAGTCCCTCACAATTCTCGACATCCACACTGATGATGCAGCAGAGGAATCCTCCAGTATTGCATCATCCTCTGCCTGTGATAGTCCAGTGCTTCACATTTTCATGGATTAGGAAACCTAATCAGTGTCATCCTCAGTCATATCATGGGATGGTCTTATCCTCCACCTTCAGGGAATTGCACCATCTCATGCAGTTTTTACTCTACTTGGCTGTTATTATGTGTTTGACATTAGTTAACCTAGGCCTTATTTACAGATTCACAGATTCTGTTGAGAGCCTTGTCTTGGCCATAAAACTAAGGGGTTCCACATTGAGCTTGCAAAGTATTGCTAAAAGAATACAACTGAACATCAGATGTATCCATCCATTCATTAACATTCAAATCAAAAATAATATTTAATAATAATTGCAAATGTGAATGCAAGTGAGATAGTAAAGAGAACTTTATAACACTTGTAGTGGAAATCTGTTGAGAGCCTTGTCTTGGCCATAAAACTAAGGGGTTCCACATTGAGCTTGCAAAGTATTGCTAAAAGAATACAACTGAACATCAGATGTATCCATCCATTCATTAACATTCAAATTAAAAATAATATTTAATAATAATTGCAAATGTGAATGCAAGTGAGATAGTAAAGAGAACTTTATAACACTTGTAGTGGAAATCTAATTTGAAGTCTAAAATTGACCTTTTAATTCAAATATACTGTGTACAATATGTTTTGAATAAACACAATATTGGTTTAAACACATTATTCTGTTTCATTTCTGGGACAAGCCAATAAACACAATATAGTGTTTTTTGTAAAACACATATTGTGTTGCATGAAGTGTTTTGCTCAGGCATTTACACACAATATAGTGTTTTCCAAATCGAGACAGTCATTGTGTTTTATTTGACACACATTAATTGTGACAGTGTAGCAGATATAATACTGCCTTAATGAATTGTCATGTCGCAGGTCCTTGACATGTGAGAAAACAATAACCGTTTTCCATGATTATTGATGTTTTGTTTTTTAGTAAATCATAGAAAAAAAACATCTGCACTTTAAAGAAAGTAGATTGGATCTCCTGACAATTCTACAACTTGCCTTATTAAAAGAGATCCATCCAGTTGTGTCAAATGGGATTCAAATGAGTTTGTCGTATATATGGAATTACACTAACTGAATAGGCTTTGCAGACAGCACAGCTAGAAAGGTAAGGGCCCCGCTCAGCACAGTAGACAGATGGATTTGTTCTCAATTAGTTATATGAGTTGAGCACGGGGGTTACACTTTTACTGGTAAAATGGGCGAGAATGCAGACCAATTATGGCTGTAAATGCTTAAAAGATCATATACACCATTTCACCAGGGGGGGTCGGAACCGATGACGTCATAACTATTTTGGAAGCACCTTTTGGAAAGTAGGTCAGGAAACCCACAGCAATGGCCGATCGAGGTGAGCTTGAAATTGAGACAAAAACAAACTTAGTTTTATAATGTAAAAAAAAATGAATGATATTTAAACCTGTGATAAAGTGGTAAACAAAGATATTTTCTATGCAGGTGCTATTTTGAATTTCGAATTTTATATCCTTAATGTTGAACAAATCTTGTTTCTTTGTGGGTCTGTTTTAGAGCTCATTCATTGAAGACAACATTTTGACAAATGGTAAAATTAGGCAATATCTCCCGATTTTTAAAAAGAAAACTACCCGACAGAATGAAATCAATTAAAGATAAATTTACACTTGAGGTTCTTTTTGAGAAAACTGTCGGATGGGACTTCAAAGGACTCGCCTGTAAATATTGATTTTTGCAATGCAAAGTAGACCACATTTCTCCTGTTCTCCAGCTGTCACTCGTGTGGAATGCAATTCACCCCAAGTGTCCAACCTGCACAACTCGTCTTTCAAGGCTAGTGGAATGCTAGACGTCGCCCCTTCAGTTATTACTATCATTGTGAAATGTATTATGCTTAAGGAAATTCACATCTTGGATGCCTTGCAGTTTTCATTTATTGTCACTTTCTTACATAGAAATCTGAAATGAACAGTTTCCTGCCACAAATCATGAATATCATCAAATATTTCTCACCAAAACCAACAAATGTGAATAATATAGCATGCCGTCATCTTTCATTCTTGCTGATTATTATTTTAAATTGCATCGTCTTTGAGAAAACTGACATCTTGGGTGCCCTGCAGATTTCAGACATTGTCAGATGAACAGTTTCCTGCCTAAAAATCTTTCATATTATCCAAATATTTTTCACAAAAACAACAAATGTGAATAATATGACATGCCGTCATCGTTCACGTGCACTCTCGCTAATTATCATTTTTGAATGCATTATCTTTGAGAAAACTGACATTTTGGATGCCTTGTACCTTTCATATATTGTCACTGCTTTGTATAGGAATGTAAGATGCACAGTTTTCTGGCCAAAATCTTAAATATTATCAAATATTTCTCACAAAAACCAACAAATGTTAATAATATAAGATGCCATTATTATTCATTGTTGATAATTATCATATTTGAATGCATTATCTTTCAGAAAACCGATATTTTGGTTACCCTGTAGATTTCATATATTGTCACTGTTTTGTATTGAAATTTAAGGTGAACAATTTTCTGCCCCAAATAATGATAATCTTTTAATATTTCTGACCGAAACCAAGAAATGTGAACAATATAACATGTCGTTATTGCTCATTCTTGCTAATTATCATTTATGATTGCATTATCTTTGAGAAAACTGACCTTTTGGGTGCCCTGCAGATTTCAAACATTTGTCACTGGAAAGTATGATTAACAGTTTCCTGCTCCAAATCATGATATTTTTTAATATCTTTGCACAAACCAACAAATGTGAATAATATAACATACCGTTATCATTCATTGTTGATAATTATCATATTTGAATGCATTATCTTTGAGAAAACTGACATTTTGGATGCCCTGTAGATTTCATATATTGTCACTGTCTTGTATTGAAATGTAAGATGAACAGTTTCCTGCCCCAAATCGTTAATATTATCCAAATATTTTTCACTTAATTGCATTATATTTGAGAAAACTGACATTTTGGGTGCCCTGTAGATTTCAAACATTGCCACTGTTTTGCATATAGAAATGTAAGATGAACAGTTTCCTGCCCCAAATCATGATAATTATCAAATATTTTTGCACAAAAACAACAGATGTAAATAATATTACAAGCTTTTATCATTCATTCTTGCAAATTATCATTTTTAATTGCATTATCTTTTAGAAAACTGACATTTTGGGTGCTCTGTAGCATTCCAATCACATTTAACATTTCCTGAGAATTCTATTTATTATAGAAAACTGGAAATACAATGCAAGCTTCAAATTATTACAGGTTTATTACAAGGTCAATTAGGATTCAATTAGGAATCAAAATTCTATAATACTTTTCCAAAAATACCATTGCCTTACAAATAAATATTTTCAGTGTTTGAGAAAATTGGAATAACGTCACTAGATTCATAGTGACGTTATTATCACCAGTTATATAGAAAAACTTTATCCAATATCTCAGATAGAAAATACCATCACATTCACATTTGACATGTACTTGAAATTATAATATTATGTTGATTTCACATTACGATTTTCAGATTAGGGTTGTTTTCATCTACTCATCTTAATGTATGGTTAATGCTATATGATATATCTCTTAATTTGCATGAATCTTACTTCAATAAGTACAGTTTTATTTTTTTTTTGTTCTTAAGATTACTAACAAAGTTTTGTTGAGTTGGCTCAAGTTCATGGTCTATCCCTAACTGACGAGTCCTGGGTAGACTGTATGGGCCATTAACCTGTATCAGGACGAAACACTGCCAATAACCCATCATAAAAAAATGTCTTAAGGTCTATAATCCACAATGAAACATTGGGACAGACTTATGTTTTTTTGGCTTAAATGTGTTCAAAGTCATGTTATTTGTTAATTTAGCACAGAAAAAGTAAACTTAACCAGCTAGTCTTAAACTTTTATTTTTTAAATTGAACCCGTTTTAACTACCCTTAAAACGGGTTCGACTCAGTTATTGCAGCTGGACATCATGTGTGCTGTATGAGAAATACCCCCCACTGACGTCATAGCCTCACTCTCATCCTGGAATCCCCCAGAACATGCAGAGCCGAAGGCAGTTACGTAAATATACGAGACCACACGAAGTTCTCTCCCGATGCTTCAAACTGATTGTGGATTATAGACCTTAAGTGCCTGAAGGTATTAATGATTAATTTTCGTAGTAATCTACAGCTTACAATATATTATCATTGTTATTGGCAGTGTCTTAGGGGTGAACGTAATTAAGCCTTCCAGATGACGTCATCATGCTATGACAATGGTGTTTGTTGACTCTCACAAATTGTTTAATATGTTTATATCATAAACAGGTCTTATAACCATTATGTAATTACTTTACCCATTGGTGTAATTAATACGTGCATGAATACTTTATGACAGATCCCATCATATTTTGAAAAAAATTACAATATATTCATACCCTGTCGTTTGTTCATTTCTACAAAGCTTGTTATTCCTATGATCAGATCAAGTTCCATGCTGTCTTTGAGTCATGTCTTCCCTTTTTGACAGAAAGGTTTTCACATGCATAAGATATTTTTTTACATCAATAGTATAGTTTCCCCATAAATGATATATTTTTCACAACCATAAGATATTTTTTACAACCATAAAATATTTTCATGTGAGACTGTTTGAGGTAATGGGTGTGCTCAGCTGAAGCATGGTTTCGAACCACATCTCACGATACACCCTTGGTCTCGCACTCAAAAAAAGCTGTTTACCTCATTTTAGCTCATATGAAAAAAATATTGTCATGCTGAACAGTTTAAATTTTCTTAATAGACATAATGACCGATAATTTCCAATTGCAAAATAAACGTTTCAAAACTATAGACAATATAAGAGATTTAACAAGCATAAAGTTTTAAATGCTGATCTGGCACCTTCTTCTCGCTGTATAATGCACTTCTTTCTTAACAACGGCAGTACATTTGCATTTGAGGCATTCTTCCATTCTGCAAAAAAATGTCAATATGTTTAATGTTCAATCTGCAAAGATGTTCAAATAGTTGTATTAAAATTAACAAGATATGGAATATTGAACAGATAGTGAACATTATTTTTTTATGAGCAAATGACTGATTTCTTACCTTTTTATACAGAAATGAAACATTCTTGTCACCGGATTGTGGACTCTTTTTTATTTCTTATAGATGGCCGAGCCGTGGTGGTCAAAGCATTCATCCCGCCAATCTGCAAAGATGTTCAAATAGTTGTGTAAAAATAAAACTGACAAGAATATTGAAAAAGAAAAAAATCTACAAAATGCTTGGTTGTGAAGAGATCAGATCCACAATTCTTGCTATTTTGACAAAGATATTTAAGCATATTAATAGAATTGAAGATAAAATAAGTAACAAAGCAGAGCAAATATAAAATATATGAAAATTACTTGGTAGCTAGAACAGATAGTGAACATAATTTTTTATGAACAAATGACTGCAGGGATTTTTTCCATCTTTTTTATTTCTTATCGATGGCCGAGCCGTGGTGGCCAAAGCATTCATCCCGCCAATCTGCAAATATGTTCAAATAGTTGTGTAAAAATAAAGCTGACAAGAATATTGATAAAGAAAAAATCTACAAAATGTGAAGAGCTCAGATCCACAATTCTTGATTGTGTACTTCTTAATTTCTTATCAATGACCAGGCTGGAGCAGTCAAAGCATTCATCCCTTCAATCTGCAAAAATGTTCAAATAGTTGTGTAAAAATTAACAAGATATGCAATTTTGACGAAGAAAAAAAGAACACAAAATGCTTGTCTGTGAAGAGCTGAGATGCACAATTCTAACAATGTTGACAAATATATTGAATAGAATTGAAAAAAAAATAACTCTCAAAGCAGGATATAAATAAATGAAAATTACTTTCTGTTATTTGTAGGTGGAAGAGAAAAGATCAACTTTGACATGTACATCACCCAGAAACACTCACCAGATAGAATCAATCATCACACAGAATCATTTACCAAACAGCAAGCATCATGAAATATGTCCATTCATTCCATCTGCACATAGTTTTATCTTGAATATTTATACAGTTATCAGTGACAATGTCACCTCCTTACTTGAGAAAAGTTCCGATGGGTGATATTAGGTGAAATACGTGATCGCCACTTTTAACATCATTGTTTTAAACTCCTATCATCAAAGTATGTCTACCAAATTTGTACTGATAAGTGCTTATGACCTTAAATAATGATGTACAGATGTTACCTGGAATGATAATTGATATATACAGCGTAAGTGTAATTTCTTTTTTGCACCTTGCAAATTTCAAATGTTGACAGCTCTGGATGCTCTAAACCGGAAGTGCACAATTTGGTAGGCAAGATGGTGACCCGCAATCCAACTATGAAATAAAAAAATCACAGACAGAAAACAAAGAACTAAGAAAACAAAGATGATATTGAATGGATTCAACTAATGATTCATAATGATTTTTTAAATTTTTTCCAAATTGTCAATTTTTTTCCCAAATTTGAAGAAATTTGATAAATTTGAAGAAATTTGATAAATTTGAAGAAATTTGATAAATTTGAAGAAATTTGATAAATTTGAAGATATTTGATAAATTTGAAGATATTTGATAAATTTGAAGAAATTTAAAGAAATTTGAAGAAATTTAAAGAAATTAAAAAAAAATTAAAAAAAAAATTTAAGAAATTTGAAGAAATTTTATAAATTTGAAGAAATTTTATAAATTTGAAGAAATTTTATAAATTTGAAGAAATTTTATAAATTTGAAGAAATTTTATAAATTTGAAGAAATTTTATAAATTTGAAGACAGCTGCATAAATAAGAGATAGCTACAACAGGGATAGATAGCTGCATTGAGACATGAATAGCTGCACAAAGTGAGAAATAGTTACAACAATCAGAAAGATGCAACATTGAGAGATAGCTGCAACAGTGAGAGACAGTTACAACAGGAAGATATAGTTACAATGGTGAAACAGTTACAACAGTGAGATGTAGCTGCATGAATGAGAAATAGCTGCACAAATGATAGACATCTGCATATGTGAGAGATAGTTACAACAGTGAGACCATTATAACAGAGAGAGACAGCTGCATAAGTGAGATAGCTGCAAAGTGAGAGATAGTTACAGCAGTGAGAGATAACTGTACAAGTGAGAGACAGCTGCAAAAGTGAAAGATAGCTGCACATGTGAGAGACAGCTGCATCAGTGAGAGATAGTTGTACAAAGGAGATACAGTTACATAGGGGAGAGATAGTTACAACAGTGAGACATTTCTGTCAAAAAAGGGGAAACTTGACTCCCATTTGACCCCCTTTGTTAAAAATTTAGGTTTTTCACACCACTGAATTGGAAGACATCAAAGGCTGAGCTGTAATTCGGAATTGTTGTTTGCAGACACAGAAAATACAAAAAATTTAAATAAAATAAAAAATCACAGACAGAAAACAAAGAACTGTTAATATTGGAGTTTTATTTGAGCATTACAAATGTCAGAACATAGAATTGAATTGTTTTTTGTTGTTTTTTTTTTGCAAACGTAGAATCTGAATCCCCCTTAAAGGCCGAGCTGTATAGAATTGAATTGTTTTTTGCAGGCACAGAAAATATTTTTAAAAAAAGACTATACACTGTAAACAAAGATGAAAACTTCAAATTTTAGGTTTATTTGAACGTATAGAATTGAATTGTTTTTTTGCCAAGAAAATATAAAGAATAATGAATTATACAAAAAACAAAGATGAATATATAGAAAAGATAATTCTTAGCCGGGAGTATCCGGGTCACTCAGTGCATCACGTGATTTCACAGCTTGGCAACCAGTTTTACACGTTGAAAACAAATCCCTGTCAGCCATTGAAACAGAACAGTAAAATAGCACCCCAATATGAAGATTCCATCTTTGTTTTCTGTGTAAAGTCATTATTCTTTATATATTCTATGTTTAAAAAGATAATTTAATTTGATATGTTCTGATGTGCATATCGCTCAAATAGAAGCCCAATATGAAGATTTCATCTTTGTTTTCTGTATGAAGTCATTATTCTTTATACTTTCTATGTTTACAAACTAAAATAATTCATTTTTATATGTTATGGTATGCATATCGCTCAAATATAAGTCCAATATGAAGATTTCATCATTGTTTTTTATATAAAGTCATTATTCTTTATATTCTTTTTTGAGGATTTCATCTTTGTTTTCTTTATAAAGTCATTATTCTTTATATTTTCTATGTTTGCAAAAAACAATTATACTGTATGTTTTGATGTGCATATCACTTAAATAGAAGCCCAATATGAATGTATGCCAAAAACAAAACAAAAACAAAAACAATTTATTCCTATACAGGTCACACTTTAAGGCGGATTCCATACAGCTTTTGATGTTTTCTCATTCAGTGGTGTGAAAAACCCAAAATTTCAGTAAAGGATGTCACATAGTAAAATTTCACTGATGGCAATTATCCGCCTTCTCAGTATTGCTCTTCAAAATCCTTATGATGTAAGGTCAAACCTGTGATCAAAGGGCATTTCGTCATTGTTTCCACAGCTTTGAGTCATGTCTTGCCTTTTTGACAGAAATGCTTTCACACACATAAGATATTTTTTTATAACTAATATAAGTAAGATATTACTTTCTTTTAGCCCCGAAAATGCCGTAATTGTGAACGATACAAGATGTCAATGATGGTTCTAAAGCTAAAGATTTCATATTAATATCTTGGCCAATAATACACTTACAGAAATGATTTATATATGTGTGAAATCGTGAGAACGAGAGGGAGACAGTTAAATATTTATTTTGTAGATTTTACTTCGTTTTGGCCCCGCAATGGCTGCCGTAATTGCGAATATAAAACTGCATGGGCGATAATATGGTTTGTACTCCACTTCACAGGAAATTCTCATTCGTATTTCAAGGTTATTATATCATATTTGCCACTAAAATTTTGTCAAATCATATTTTAAGTGTAGAAGAACTTGTTGAACTGCTTTTCAGTTGTGTGTTTCTTTTTTTTCAAAGAAGATCAACAACAAAACATAATTTCATCTTACCTCTACAAGCAGCAGACGCCAAATGAACTGATGATGATGATTTAGGTTTGTGGGGATAATTTAGAACCCACGAGGGCCGTAGCCAGATCTGGCGGCCCTCCAAAGTGGTGCTACTAGAGCACAAGCGTTTATAAGTTGTGCCGAAGCACTGGTGTGCACAAGCACTTGACCGTGATAAAGTGATAAAGAAAAAAAAAAAAAAAAAGAAAAAAGAATAACAGAATATGCAACATAGTACATACTCCGATCATGTCTGAGCTGTCCAGCTCAATAAGAAAGTGACACAGTATGAGCTCACACTGTGTCGAGGCGTGAAAAATAACAAGTAACTTATATAATATATGAAAGGGCATGTTGCCAGACGGTTTTGAAATGTATCATAGGGGGCATATTGCCAGACGTTTTAATGATAACGTGGTCTTAGTAATGTATCAATGGGGCATAGTGCCAAACGATAATAAGTATGGTCATACAAGTGGTTTTAGAGTGGGAAAACCTACCCCCGGCACCAGACCCCAGGGAGCGCCCTCCAGGCCCCCGACTGGTGCTGTATACGAAACGAGGGGAGACAAGCAAGGCCGAGCACTGCACTACCACCAATTGACCAAGTATAACTAAGTGGGGCTTGCTCCACCAAGGCAAGCCCAGGCGTTTGACCAACAGTAGGCAGTGCAGTTGCTGAAAACAGAAATCAGGTCATTCTCCAGACGAATCACGTGACCTCGGTTCCGACCCCCCCTGCCATTTCACAATGTTCCGCAATTCATTAGAGTATGGGCCAAAGGCCTGAGAGCTGTGCTCATCATTGTACTGTTGCAATATTTGTGTACATTTTCCCGCCCGGTTGATGAAGTAGTCATACGTTTTATTTATCTTAATAGTAGTTGAAATGTGCACAAATTTGAGTGAAATATATATAAGACAGACAGTTGTATGAAAGTTGGCGGATGTGGTGAGACAAAAGGCAGATTGAAGACAGGTGATAGGTTCACCAAGTCGCCCTTCTTCTTGGAGCAATAATTACTTCAAGTTTCTTTGAAGCTAAGAACTCCGACTTTAAAAGTTGGCGGACAAAATGACAGAAATAGCCTCCCCCATCACTGATTAATGCATGCGCTGACGCAAATCGTCAACAGAGGTCACCACCAGTATTTCAATGACTCACAAATAAGCATGCACCCATTCAAAATGTTTTCGATTTTTTATTTGATCCTCCGAGGAATATGTATTTATCATATCATCCCCTGAAATATTCTGTAATTCCAATACATAAACATATAGGTATTAATCACAGACTTTCTTTTGGAAATGAAACTCAAAAACAAGTACTTTTACCTGTTTGTTTGGAGTTTCTCATTTTCAACAACTATTTTAGTCATTTCATGACTGGATCTACTGTGTACTGTACGACACATATTATCGCCCTGCGTTTCAACATAGCTGACTGTTTTGAAAGTTTTCTCAAAAAAACTTACCAAAGAAAACATTGAAAAGAAACTCCTTCAACACAGAACAGGTCTCTTACAAAGATCTTGGTCTTAGATCACAAATCCTCTGAAGGCCAATACTGTTTATGCTTAAACTTTATGCAGTGGAATTTGCACTTTGGGCTCTTTTGGGAATTATTTCTTTATTATATCATTTGATTTTTAAATTATCACCATGGATTTTATGCATCACTGTAAATGTTAACCAATTATGAACGAAAATATCTTGTCAGCAATATAATTTCCTATATTTTTTGCAATAATGTCGGTCACTTCCGGCAAACTCAAACTGAAAGTTCATTATTTGTGCTTCAATATCATGCGTTAACTGTTAATATTTCTGTGTAGCAAATTAGTTGTCTATATATTAATAATAACATTATTAACCTCGACAGCCAGCTTGCTTTATTTCTTTATGAACCTTTATAAGAAGACCAGTGCCTTTCCGTGGCACACGCGGGGCAACCACGTGCCACCTGAGTGAGTGACGCGTTTGAACTCAGTGAACAGGCAGAGGCAAACGGTCATAAGTACTATAGAACAATAAAAACCTATGTATACCATCTTATCTTTAACAATTGCCATGGTCAGGTGTGACGTTAAACTTTGTAATGATAGCATTGCATGTTCCCAAAGGTGAATAAGTCAAAAGTTAACCCTTTAAATACATGGTTTCTCTATGTCGTTGCCAATCATGTCATAGAATCATGTTATATAAAAATGTTTAGAATAGTATGGATTCATTTATGCGTGTGCAAATGATCATTCTTTTCTCTTAAATGTTTAGCAATAGATGATAATAATTAATAGTATTGGTTTGGATCTTCTTCTTTTTTTCATTAAGACTGTATAAAAAACACACCTGTAATGAAGTCGAATATTTGTTTTCAGTCTTCGTTATAATGAGTGGTAGGTACAAGCATATTATTTCTTTGTATGAAAAAATACTGACCGGCGAAATAACGAAGTAGATACTAGTACTTTTATGCGGACCAACTGAACATATATGTAATTAAAATCGCGCAACATAAATTATGCTAAAATCGTTATTTAGATATATAGTTGAGGACCAAGCAGTAGAGGAAGACGCAGTGTTAGTGGGCGTGAAGAAAACTCTCCCCAGTTCGATACCTTAACATTAACCATGCTCTACCACCTCCTGCTAATCGGGTATATAATAAGTAATATGCGCTATTGTAATGGTCTCCAAAACACCACAAATTCTTCTCCAGTTCTCACAGGAAATGCGAGTTCTATTAACACAACTTTTGGCGGCGCCGTGGGAGAAGGGATCATAGACTTGTATATATTGGGTTTGTGGCCAATGGGAGGGCCTTGGGCCGGGGGACAGGGTCTGCTCCCCGCCGCCCTTCTTGCCCTGGACCATGTCAATGACAACTCACATATCCTTAATGGATACAGACTCAACATGATCTGGAATGACACACAGGTGAGCTCATATAGCAGTTATATCCGATAATAACAGAAGTCACAGGTGAGACGTTATTATATGAATTACTGTTATATTACTATTTGCGTTCTTGCGAGTTTGATTTATATACATATGTATGTATCAATGGTAGAGCCTCCTAGGTTTTGATTCAAAATATTGACAAAATCAACCAACTAAAATGTATTCATAACATTTGACGTTGTGCAGGCCTTTGATGCAAATGTAGCAACTGTGCAAACTCAACATCTACATGATCACAGAAAAGACATAAGAATTAGAATAGTATGAATGAATTTGTCATGAACAACTAGTTCAATAAGGTGTACGGATATTTGTCGGGGATAAATGTTTCATAGAGCAATTTATTCACCATGTCATAGATATGTATTCCCTGTCTTTGATTGGAATAGCTGTGCGTCATCTAGAATTTTATATGAATGATGTCAGGCCTATCACTGTTAAATATAGATTTACTGATAAGACCACTGTATTCGAGGGTATATTTGGATTTAGACAAATATTTGGTTTGAATGTAAGATGGACATGAAATGACAGTGGTCTAACTATTATGTATTATGGGGGTCTCTCAAACAATTTTCAGATACATCTCAATTAACTTATAGCCACTATGTTCTTTGGTTCTTTCACACCTTGGCTACCACTGTCACATATTATTTTGGAGCTGACACAATACATGGGAATGCACTCGCGACTGAGCCCTATTCAACTGTTTAAAGCATTCATGAAACCTGACTTTCAGGCACATTTTCTTTACTTAACATGAATGTTTATACCCCAAACAGTGCTTTTATGTAGTATTACTCAAAATATTCCCTGTTAATAACTTTCTGTGGCACTTGAAAGTTGATCAGTTGTCTGCTGAAACCTACACCAGCAATTGAACACTTTGTCAACCAGCTTTGTTTAGCTGGTCTGTGATCTTGTGTAAACACATAATGAGTTACCAGTTGGGCACCTGTCCTGCTTGGGAAACAGGGTGGAGATGTTTTGTACAATTTATTGCCAGGAGTATAGTTCAGAACAAGATAATATTATTTTAATATTATTTGAATCAATGAAATAACTGTCATTGTTGTCATAAATATTTTATGGTTGTGAAAGATATATCATTTGTGGGAAAAGTATACTATTCATTTGAATTATGCATTTGAAAACCTTTCTGTCTAAAAGGGAAGACATGACTCAAAGGCTGCTTGGAATTTTCCTTAACTTAAAGGCCGAAATGTGGAAAAAGTGACATTAAACCCTTTGATCACTGGTTTGGCCTTAAATCACAAGGACTTTGAATGGCAAAAGTGTGAATGCTGATAATGGTAACAGTGAAATTTATGATTTGGCCCTCTTTGATGACATTTGGGGTTTTTCACTGAATGGGAAGACATCAAAGGCCATAAAGGCTGGGCTGTATAGAATTGATTTTTTTTTGCAAACATATACAAAATAAAAAATAATGATTTTGTATAGACAACGAAGATGAAATCTTCATAATGGGGTTCTATTTGAGAGAAATGCACATCAGAACATGTAGAACTGAATTATTTTGAGCAAACGTAGAAAATGTGAAGAATAATGACAAAGATGAAATCTTCATATTGGGGTTCTATTTAAGCAATATATACGTCAGAACATAAGAAACTAAATTGTCAATTTCTGCAAAATCTTCTTGCGTGTTTGTACCCATAACTTCATAAATATTCATCCGTTTTTAATAATTTAACCACCAAAAGAAAGCCAAGAAAAAGCAAGTGTTATCTTCCAATTTATTCTCGAAATAGTGAAAAAAAATGGCTGAAAATGTGTTGCTCCAATTTTGACAATTGGTAAACAAAACCTCCTGTGACTTATAGAGGCGCCTGACAGTTCAAAGGTCAAGGTCACACAACACACTTCCTGTCCAGTACTGACAGTACTTGGTGGTCACAAAAAAGCATATGTTCTTTTGTGGATTTCAGACAGATAGCCTGTATGTATGTATGTCAATTTTAAGATTGTATATTGTTTTCAGGCACCTTAAACTGCTGTAATATTGCCTGGAAGGTTTCATGAATGCTTTAAATCTCCCACGTTGGACTCATATATAAAATAAAATCCTGTGTAAGTTATTTTATTTTGAGTGTTGGTTAGGGTTTGGGAAAGTTCGGTCAAATGTGTACTGGAAGCTATAATTTATATCTTATACACCACACCTTTAAAAACCCACTCTACTAAATGTGATATGAAAGGTACACATACATATATATATACAAAGGTACACTCATCAAAGGGAAATAGCTCACAAATTCTACAATTAGACAACTCACTGCGAAATACACACCTGTGTACAGGTGGCCCCTTATTAGTGCAATATAAATGCCCATCATAGACTTTCAGTTTTTTATGTTTTAATACTCTGGATTTCTATTTGTAAGATGATCATCTTTTGAATTACATCACCTAAAATTGTCTCAATAATAAGCACACATACCAGGACCTTTAGTTTCCATAAGAGAATATACCGGAAGTGAAACGCTGGTGGAATAAGAAACAGTCGTAGGGTATTAACAAGTTAGATAGAGCAAAGCGGTGAACGCATTTGCACGTATTGTGTTGTCATCAACACCATGTGTTTGTTTAATTGTTTGTTTGGGGTAGTACATCGCATTCAACATTATTTCAGTCATTTCGTGATGTAGATATAGTGCTGCCTCAATGAATTGTTATGTCGCTGGTCCTGGACATGATAATCCACCTAGTCATAGATTTACAAGGACAATGGGTTAACCCTTTAGTCACGGGCCTCAGTTCATATGTGAAATTGTCTCATGAATTCAATCTCGGCATGGTCGGGGATCAAACTCACAACCTTTGGATCGCCACAGAGGAACTAGTGCTATAAGCTGGCGCTCTAACCAACTGCGCCACGGCCCGTAACCTAAACCATTTGAGATAGCATCGAGTTTATAATTATGGCAATCAACAAGACCAAGCTGTAATGTTGGTGTCATTGGATTTATCTGCTGCTTTCAATCCTATTGACTTCGAGATATTGACTTTCAATAGAGTAGAGTAAAAAACATAGCATTGGAATGGTAAAAATCCTAGCCATAAATTAAAAAACAATGTGTTATAATTGCTGGGAATTATCTGAGCATGTAGATATAAAGTATGGTATTTACTCCTTTAATGTACCCCCTTGCTGAAATCATAAAGTAGGCCCAAATAACTGTCCCAGATATGGGACACTAAATCACCTCACCTTAAGGACCAAATCGAACGCATTTAAACGAGAGAACCGTGATTGTCCTACTTTTTGAGTTGGACAAGGATTGGCTAAATCATAAATGCACATGGACTGAAGCATCACGTATATATACTGAATGACACTCAACCATATGTTGCATTATAATAATAATAATTATCAAAAATATGAATAGAAATGATAAGTTCATTAATTAAGTCATACGTGGCATCCGCTGCACCAATTGGCTTGATCTTGGGCTCATTGGAAAGAAAAAGATGAACTATTAAGAAAGGTTGAAGGGACATAGCATACATTTCTTTTATTATTAGTCAAAATAGCCAAAAACTGGTATTTCAAGCAGTACAGAGGGAGGAGCTTACCAAAAGGTAACAGCAGTATTGTACATGATCATATTAACATAATTTATGATGTTACCATGACATCATTATGATGACACTTCCATGTCTGACGTCACTATGACAACTCTTTCCTTTCTGACGTCACTCTGATGATACTTTCCTGTATGACGTCATCCTGTTTATCTTGCTTGCAACATCAATATCAGGGGTGGGAGAGCTCTGAACCAATTTGGTAGGTACTCGAAACATATCTGGGCGGTATGACGTCATACCATTGTTCTGAACCAATTCTGAACCAATCTGGGCGGTTCTGTTATGTAAAGACTTTTTCATATCTCATAAAAAGCATTAAAATCATATAATGATCACCACAAAATTTTACAAATTTCGTTACAGTTGAGTGTATAACAGTGTCTTGTTCATGATAGTGTAAATATCATGATATATCTATAATGCTTTTGCAGTAATATTTGTGCCCCCAAGTCAGGAATTACCCCTTGTTATGCAATCTTAAACTGGGGCACATTCCTGTGTTAAAATTACGCAAAAATCTCATTAAAAATCAGTTATCATGTAGATTATCATGTGGTTATATATGTAACTGATGAGCATGTTATTTTCTTTTAAAAATGGGTATGATAGTCGATGTATAAAAATTTAAGATAGTCGATATATAAAAATTAAAGAACTTTTTCATTCTCGCCATTGTCCACCATACAACAACGGTCAAATACCACTCAGATTGGCTGCGATTTAGTGGACAGATTGTTGCGGGCATCCAGAATGACGTCATTTAGCACCCGGATCAGATGTGAGCGACCCGGGGGGGGGGGGGGGGGGGGTACTCTCATGATTTTAACCCGCGGAGGCTAGGATGGAACTGAAAACCCCAGAGCCTGAATTAGGGAAATATTCTATCATTATTGGTACCCTGATTTAGGACTAGCTGAAATTTGGTACCCTGATTTAGGACTAGCTGAAATTTGGTACCCTGATTTAGGACTAGCTGAATTTTTTATACCCTCATTTAGGGATGATGCAGAAGGAGGGGATTTGGAAAAGGGGATTGTGATCCCTATTTTAGGGAGAAATTTGAAAAAACAGTACCCAGATGGAACTGAAAACCCCCGGAGCCTGATTTAGGGAAATATTCTATCATTATTGGTACCCTGATTTTGGACTAGCCGAATTTGTTATACCCTCATTTAGGGATGATGCAGAAGGGGGAGATTTGGAAAGGGGGATTGTGATCCCTGTTTTAGGGAGAAATTTGAAAAACAGTACCCTGTTTTAGGGAAAATGATAAAATATCTTAACCTGTTTTAGGGAAAATATCAGCGAAAAGGACCCTATTTAGCCCAGCTTCCCCGGTAACGCTGACTATGAGAGTACCCCCCCCCCCCCCCCCCCCCCCCCCCCCCGGGGTGAGCGACCAGAATGACGTGATTTAACCAGATTGGTTCAGATTTACTGCACAGATTGGTTCAGAGCTCTCCCACCCCTGAATATGATCTTTCTACTCACAATTATTGACAAAGGTATGGTCTTTACCCAGCTTCACTAGGCCTCTTCCATACAGTGTTATAGTGAGCCTGCCAAGTTATTGACGAAACTGTGGTCATTTGTATGTGTAATATTCAGTGGAAAGAAATGTCCATATCGTAGCCTCACGCAACTGTGTTTATCTTGCTCGCAACGTCATTGCGGTTCTAGGGCAGGTTAAATCATATTTCTACTCCAAATATTGACAGAACTGTGGTCATTTGTATGTGTAATATTCGGTGTAAAGAAATGTCCATATCGTAGCCTCACGCAACTGTGTTTATCTTGCTCGCAACGTCATTGCGGTTCTAGGGCAGGTTAAATCATATTTCTACTCCAAATATTGACAGAACTGTGGTCATTTGTATGTGTAATATTCGGTGTAAAGAAATGTCCATATCGTAGCCTCACGCAACTGTGTTTATCTTGCTCACAACGTCAAGAGGCCTTTCTACTCCAATTATAGTACACATAGTCTTTTGTATAAGACGTACACGTGCATCTCGTAGCCTCATGAGTCATGTAACTTTCTACTCCAATTACAGGCGACAACAACAGAGCTGCGGACGACAACAGAGCTGTGGTTCAATTTTCAAAGCATTTTAATTGCGTCAACACTAACAAAAATTGTCTCGTCTAGCTGTTGTCTGACACCTGTATGTGCCAACATAGTCAAATGGCATAATAAACACCGGCAACTGCATCGCAGCTTTGTTGTCGTCCGCAGCTCTCTTGTCGTCGTCTGTATTGTTGAAGGTATAGCGTTTTGCAGATGTACATGTTATATTCAGTTGAAGAGGTTCCATTGCAATGAGCGTGAAGTTCTTTCAACATTGGATATTGGACATTTGAGTTTTTTTTTGTAAAATATACAAAAAATGTGTATTCCATAGGGTATAAGGATATATACCCTAATTAAAATGGATGTATCCCTTTGACCCTGACAAACTTTCACATAATATTATGCTTCTTTGTCATTATATGGTCACTATTTCACTTTGTCAATTGCAATATATGGTCACTATTTCACTTTGTCAATTGCAATATATGGTCACTATTTCACTGTTGTTTCATTTCATATTATTGTTGGTTCACTTAATAATAATAATAATAATAATAATAATAATAATAATAATAATAATAATAATAATAATAATAATAATAATAATAATAATAATAATAATAATAATAATAATAATAATAATAATAATAATAATAATAATAATAATAATAATAATAATAATAATAATAATAATAATAATAATAATAATAATAATAATAATAATAATAATAATAATAATAATAATAATAATAATAATAATAATAATAATAATAATAATAATAATAATAATAATAATAATAATAATAATAATAATAATAATAATAATAATAATAATAATAATAATAATAATAATAATAATAATAATAATAATAATAATAATAATAATTATAATAATAATAATAATAATAATAATAATAATAATAATAATAATAATAAAAATAATAATAATGATAATAATAATAATAATAATAATAATAATAATAATAATAATAATAAAAATAATAATAATGATAATAATAATATAATAATAACGTTTTATATAGCGCCATACCAGACCAGGTCCGCTCATAGCGCTTATTCAGGCTGTAAACTTTGTTGATTTATAAAAAAATCAATGTATGTAATTTAGGACTAATTATTATGAATTTCATAATATACAAGTGTTGCAGGGGGTATTACTGCTGATTGGGTCAATCGAGGGACCCCCATGTGGGCCTGGGGTTAGAATGGTCCTCTGATTTTTTTATTCCCTGGTTTTTTGTCAGTTCGTAAGAGACTAACAAAAAAAACCATGGCACCTTTTTTTGCTGTGATAATAATAATAATAATAATAATAATAATAATAATAATAATAATAATAATAATAATAATAATAATAATAATAATAATAATAATAATAATAATAATAATTATAATAATTATAATAATTATAATAATTATACCATTTAGTCCTATCATAAAGTGAATAAAATGTATAAAGGATGTAAAAATGTTTTTACTAGATAGTAAAATGAGGATCAATGCATGGAAAACGGAGATGCTTATATATAAGGTTAAAGATCTAGGGTTAGACATAGATGAATATAGACCAGAAGAACAAGTAGAGAAGATATTAGAAGATACATTGCACTCATTAAAATCCCATGAGACATTTCTGCCTTCTCTTGATGGGAGGTTTACCACATAACAACGGAGATCCCTTTTCTTCATCACATATAAATCCCCTCAGGGAAGTACCCCCATCTGACTGTCGGGTAAATTGAATGTCCACCATTTTTTGTATTTGTTCTTATCATATCTTTATTGGTCCTTGAAATTATTATAATCTGAGTTTGTATAATCATACATAATAACCTTATAAAATATTTCATTCATAATAACCTTATAAAATATTTCTAAAATATATACTGTGGACCCAAGTGGTCTTGCTGAGAGAAACTGTCCTAATATGATGATATAAGGTAAACTATGAGGCCCTGGAGGTTATGCACACATGTGACCATATGTTGCTAGATGTAGTCATAATTATAAATGACTTTACCTCCATTAAAATCCATTGTGGTAAGATGCTGCACATGCTAATGTGAATACCTTTGAGGCAGATAAACCCATACATTGCCCACAGACAATCTGTCAATCAGTATACAAGTGAATGCTTACAATGGAAGAATACTTTTCACAGATGTAAATGTCTGAGACCAACTATTGTAGCCATGGTAACAATGTCTAGAATGACATATGATTTTTTCCTTTATCTCCCTTCGTGACCAGTGTATATTTGAATGCATTACAGAGTTACAGAGGAGAGGCATGGAGACATAACTATGCGAATTTTTCTGTTAGTCTACAAATATTCTAATATTCAAAACTTAGTGTCTTACCAATTCTAACATCTATCAACCAAAATATCAAGTAGGCTATGTTGTGTATTTCTGCATTTAGGCACAATTAAGCTGGACATTTTCACAAAATTGTTTAATATTGTCACTGAACTGGATACAATTTTATGTCTGCAACAAATAGGACATGATGAGTGATATGTAATGATTCCTTATACTGTATAAATGAAGGGACCATTTCCATGAGAATTTCACCCCACTTGATGAAACAGATGTTAAAAAACTTCTTTAAGAAGCGGCAAAGAATTCTTGTGAACTGTGTGAACTAGACCCAGTACCCACTTGGCTACTGGCAGAGTGCATTGGTCCACTATTACCCATACTAATGGCGATTATAAACAAATTAATTATGCCTGATGATACCTGGCTTATATATCTAAGCTCATTGAAAAGGCGGCAACCAAGCAGTTTGTCAATCATCTCAAAGTAAATAAAATTCAAAGTATGTTTCAATAAGCATACAAACAATTTCACAGTACAGAGACAGCACTGTTACGGGTCCAAAATGATATTTTAATGGATATAGATATAGAATAACAAAAAAATAATGTTGGTGTTACTAGACCTCTCAGCGGCCTTTGACACAATTGATCATGGAATACTAATAAAAGGTATGGCATAAGAGGAACTGCTGTAAATGGTCATATTTGTCAAATAGAAAATGAAGTGTAGTTATTGAGGGGAAAACATCTGAAAATAGAGATATCAATTATGGCGTCCCACAGGAGTCAGTACTGGGGTCTATACTTTTCACAACATACATGGAACCCCTTACTGAAATAATCAATAAATATGGGCTAAAACACCACATTTATGCAGATGATACCCAGCTCTACATCACCCTAGAAACAAAATCTAATAAAAAATTTAAATTTTCATGCTTTGAAATGGAAAAAATGTATTATGGGAGTTAATTACCCCTGGAAAACAAAATGAAATCAATGAGGCATAACTGAACTAATAATGTGTGAAAAAACTCAAGCTTTAAAAATTATGAAATTCCATCTGAAATTTCAGTTGGTGAAACAAATATTCCAAGATTTAATAAAGTCAAGCAAATTAAACAATTGGTGAAAAATTGGTGAAAAATTGGTGATCCACATGTAACACGGATGGGAAAAAAAATATAACAAACCAAAATTCACAACAAACAGAACAAAAATTAAAATAAACGAAACAAAAATTACAACAAACAAAACAAAATTAAAATAAACAAAACAAAAATTACAACAAACAAAACAAAAATTAAAATAAACAAAAAAAAAACACAAAATGAAATAATTATTGCAAACTGATGGGCCAGTTGAAATTATCTTTATTTTTCTTTTGAAAACATTTAATTTGGTATATGAACGATTTTTTTAGCACTACTGTATGCAAAGATGTGCCTTTTCAGGTTTGATTGCGTAAGTTGCTATATTATCGCTCAGGCGCTAACCGCAAATCATCGATCAGACTTTGGCATGTCATTTCTGTTCTAATTGTCCGATTTACACCAAATTTGAATTAAACTTACTGACAATTCCTTGTTCTAGCGATTGGGAAGCATTTTCAAGCAATTTAAAAAGATAATTTTATGAAACGATGGGCGAACACGATGACATAATATGAAATGGCAGAGGTGCAAAATTAAATAACCATAGTTTTGTCAATAATTATTATTATTATTATTATTATTATTATTATTATTATTATTATTATTATTATTATTATTATTATTATTATTATTATTATTATTATTATTATTATTATTATTATTATTATTAATATTATTTTTATTATGACAATAATATGAAATGGCAGAGGTGCAAAATTAAATAACCATAGTTTTGTCAATAATTGGAGTAAAAAGATTTAACTTGCAATGCCAATGGTGAAAGAAGTCTAGACGTTGCAAGCAAGGTAAACACAGTTGCGCGAGGCTACGAGATGCAAACTCTTTCATATTACACATACAAAAGACCACAGTTTGGTTAATAATTGAAATAGAAAGATGTTTTAACCTGTAATGAAGATGTCTTGACGCTGCGAGCAAGGTAAACACAGTTACGTGAGGCTACCAGATCACAATTCTTTTAATTGAATATTACACATATAAAAGACCACAGTTTCGTCAATAATTGGTGTAGAAAGATGATTTAACTTGCAATGAAGACGTCTTGATGCTGCAAGCAAGGTGAACACAGTTGCGTGAGGCTACGAGATGCACATTTCTTTCCACTAAATATCGTATATACAAATGACCACAGTTTCGTCAATAATTCATGATAATTTGAGGAGAAAGATGATTTAACCTGGAGTGAAGTCTTCTTGACATTGCAAGTAAGATAAACATGATGACGTCATACAGAAATGTGTCATCATAGTGACGTCAGACAGGCAAATGTTGTCATAGTGACAGACAAGTGTCAACATAGTGACGTCATGGTAACATCATAAATTATGTTGATGTGATCATGTAAAATACTGCTGTTACCTTTATGTAAGTTCCTCCCTCTGTACTGCTTGAAATACCAGTTTTTGGCTATTTTGACTAATAATAAAAGGAATGTATGCTATGTCCCTTCCGCCTCTCTTAATATCTCAACTTTTTCTTTCAAATGAGCCCAAGATTAAGCTGATTGGTGCAGCGGATGCTGCGTAGGAGTTAATTAATGACTCTATCATTCCTATTCATATTATTGATAATTATTATTATTATTATTATTATTATTATTATTATTATTATTATTATTATTATTTTTATTATTATTATTATTATCATTATCATTATCATTATCATTATCATTATCATTATTTTTATTATTATTATTATTATTAATCAATCAATCATCATCATCATCATCATCATCATCATCATCATCATCATCACCATCATCATCATCATCATCATCATCATCATCATCATCATCATCATCATCATCATCATCATCATCATCATCATCATCATCATCATCATCATAACTTATATGACGCTGATATTAACCCTCACACTGTTATATCATTTTCCAGAATTTTAACCCAGTGGGTGTGCCGTTGTTAACATAATATGCTATGTAATTGATTGCACCACGATGGATTTCATACAGGCGAGGTCAAACATATATCATGCAGCAAAGTCACTCAAGACTACATATAAACATTAATGCCTCTTTAGGACATAATATGGTGTTATTTGTGCATGACCTCCTGCAGGAGGTCATGCACAGCATGATCACTTGCATCCTTATTCATCTAAGAAAAACACAACACTGAGAACCTGACGTATAAATGGTGTGCTCAGAAATGTTTTATATATAGTTTTATAATTTTATATAACGTTAGATATTAATACTTACTAAGACCAACAGAATATATAAGAGCAAATGACATTTAATAAAGCTTGGTGGACATTCATTCTACTGTCAGAAGAGGGTGCTTCCCTTGTGCCTTGTGTGATATACCTGCCAATGTCAATAATGTCATATATTTTTTTTGACCAGAGATTGAAGGGTTAGCATGTTTACATGAATACAATATAAACACAACAATGATGTAAATATTTCAATACATTCTCAACAATAAAATGTATCTAATTATATATATTTCATTATATATGTATAACATATATATAATATATATATATATATATATTTATACATGCACACACAAATGTGTATTATACACATTAACATTGAACTTTGTGTGACAGTTTGCATAGTTCCATGATCACATTTCTGGTGGTGCATTGTAGCATTAATAATAACAGTGTCACGAATAGTTGTCATTTCATGGAACAGGTAGCTCGGAGACCAGTTTGTGGTCTTCAGTCATGTGGGACAACTCGCTATATATGACTGGGGGAGAACAAAATCACATCTATCTCCCGAGAGATGGTAGTCTATTTCATTTCCCTTTTGTCCTGTGTTATCAAACTCAGATAGACCTTGTCATCACAAATTTTGAAATCGGATTGACTTTACATTGGAATTGACAGTGTCATGTCGTGACCACTATTTTTGGTCATTGTGACTCTGGTTCGTATCCTTGAACTTTGCCAGTGGCACTTTTCAATAACGTTTTATAAAAAAAATGGCTTAATTGAATTATTTAATTCAAAGAGCCAACACCTAGGCATTGAAAGGAAATATAATTAAGTGATACCAGATTCGATATGATTGAATTTGAGACAGGTGTCAGTTGTGACAGACGGCTGTGTACGAAACTAAGATTTGAATAGGGAATTTGATCTGTCTCTGCTTTTCCCCAGTTTGTGGCTTATTATTGAAATAAATAAAAGGAAGTTACATCACACAGAGAATTGATTATTTCTCATGCCTCTGCAGCAAAGACACATGATCTTCATCATTATCTGATAGTTGATTCAATGGTCTGTGTGGCCCTGGAGATATTTTGTCCCGTACACACAATGTAAAATATCGGTCGTTCATTACAATCTGCACTGCCCGTAAAGTGCCATTTACACAAATATACATTCATTGTTTTCCTAATGTAAAGACCAATGTATACATCTCAGCAAATAAACAATTTTGTAAATAACATTTAGTCATTTTCAATGCATAAATATATTCAATATGTATTTCAACTGATATATCAAGTTGCGTATCTCTGTTGCAGAACAACATTGTAAATACTGTTGAATTTCTTAACATGTTTAAAAATGTTGTATATTCAAAAATACTTCTTCACCTTGATATATTGGTGTATTGCATATATCAACATATACATTTCAGGATTTCACCACCTATTGGCTATTTGACATTAAAACTGCACTATAAATTATTCCTGACCAATGATTGGCTCAAACTTTGATGTCTCTAAGATATCTTGTTCATAATGTTTATGTTGATATGACTTAATGTTGATAGAATTTTTCAAGAGTTTGTTTTTACCATTTCTTGACACTGAATGACCTAAACGGTTCATGTGCCTTTAAGCTACGATTCATTCGTTCATTGGTAGGACTATTCAGAGTGATTATTCACTCACAATATGAGCAAATCTTAGATCAAGTTCAAAATTTCAAAATTGTGACTGCCGTCTTTTATACTTTGTAACATGTCTTTCAGATACTTATTACATAGATAGAAAATTTCAGAGTAAAAGAATCACTACAAGCCAGGATATTAGTCAATCTTGGATCGGAATTAGGGCATGGCTGGCTGCTCAGTGGGAGACATTATTGACAAATATTATCATTCTTATAGGAGATACACAACTCTTTTCATTTATGTGGTCAACTTATGAACTGTTTTTGATCAGGAGAAAGGTGAACAACTTTAAATAGGAGTTGAAAGCTCATATGACCCTAGCTATGGTCATTGACTGAAATAGGCACTGGTCATGAGATTAAATAAGCTTTATAGTATTAATAGCAAGGAACGAAATGTTGGTCCAACTTACATGATATGAAACTGGCACTAAGGGATGCAATTAAATCAGCTGATGTGGCAAAATGTCAAGCACAGGTGAATAAGCAAATGTGTGAGAGCCTGGAGTTTTGGATCTTAAACATGAACGTGCAAAACTATCTGCCAAAATAAATGTTGTGAAAGAAATTTAAGGTTTGAATGTCAGTCAAGACACAAATATACATTCATCTTAACTAGGATGGTGTCACTCAGGAGAAGAATGATTGTTTGTTTGTTTCTTTGGGGTTTTACATCACTTTCAATAATATTTCAGTCATTTCATGATGAAACCTTATAGTGCTGCCTCACTGAATTGTCATGTCGCAGGTCCTTGACATGACAACTCACCCAGTCACAGATTTACAAGGACAACAGGTTGATCCCTTGGCACAGGTCCCAGCTCATGTGTGAAATTGCATCATGAATTCCATCTCGGGAAGGCCTGAGATCGAACCCACAACCTTTGGTTCACCACAGAGGAACTGTGCTCATAAGATGGCGCTCTAACCAACTAGGTTAGGGGGGACAGCATTGCTAGTTTCATATCTATGAATAGTAAGAAATACTACCAACTTATAATTAGGCAAAAAGCTAGGCCACCCACCTGGCCAGACACTTACAATATGTTGATTGGACAGTACTGTTTCAACGTCCTTTTAAAACAACCAGAGAAACTTATCTACAGTCACTGCAGGATAGGATTCTGCATCAAATCTTTCATTGCAATAAATGGCTCCATAATCTCGATATTATTCCATGGCCACAGTGTAACCTTTGTTCAGAGGAAGACACCATTGAGCACTTCATCTTACTTTGCAATGAGACTAGTTGGGCTCCTCTTTTGAATTGGTTTAAAATTCTTACTGAAACTGAATTTAGAAGGAGGAGGTGCTGTTTGGAATTTTCACAATGGCTCTGCCAGCCTTTTGTTATTTGTTTTTCATCATTATAGCCAAGGCCTGTATCTATTAAACTAAATATTTATTAAAAAGGAACCTATCTTTGTATGTGCTACACGTTATTCTAGAGAAAAATGGTCATATGAAAGACTCCTTGTGGAAAATAATGGTAGAGATGATTAACTTAGTAACCTGATGATGATGTATGAATGTATGTGATTTATGTGTAAAAATCTATGTTAACAAATAAGAGTGTGATTAATGTAACCAGCAATAGATGTAAATAGGACAATAAACATGCTTTAAAAAACTTGCAAGTCATAAGAAAGGGTATAAATCGTCAGAATAGTGCCTTCAGCTTTTACATTTTTATTTTCCCATATTACATTCAGATATTTGTATCACCATGATTCTTTTGTTTCGCTCCCCTGGGGGTGCTGGGATTAAAGAATAGCCCCACTGCCCCAAGCATGTCATAAAAGGCGACCAAAGGGTCGTCCTGTTTGCTGTGGGATGCGACCTGTGATATGGAATCCTGACAGGCTGAGCACTTCGCTGGTTTGGCAGTAATACCAGTCCAGTTGCAACATGCCTGTCTTGGATCCAGATGTTCACCAGACGGGCAGATCAGATTAGGCCCAGGTCTGATTTAACCAGCTTGTGGTATATTTCCTTAAATATATTCTGGCTACTTTATTTTTATTAATGGAAATTTCAATGTTTGAAATTAAGGAATAATTGTACAAGTTTTGATAATTAGATATTTACTGAAAGGAGATTACTGCTGACTGGGTCAATCGAGAGATAAAGATAAGATCCAAAAGGGTGGACTTTTTATTCTAAGAGTATGGCATATTGGGTATCCTCACAGCGTCAGGGCTGAGTTACCAGCCCAGAAAGGCCTCTCCTTGTTGGGCTCTATGGTGGGTAGGGGACCTAACTGATGAAAAATTACAAAAGCAAAAAAGACCAAGGAATGAATCTGACAGCGATGATGATTTAATCAAAGAAAAATGGCCCAGATTTTTTATGGTGGAAAGTTTAGATACTACTTTGCAACAGCAAATGTTGAACATACAATGCATGATGGCATTTTTAATGGAATTTGGAGTGATATGGCAATTGAATCAACCTTAATTAATAAAAATTAATAAAAGGCGAGCATGTTGTTTGTATATATTTTGATTTAGAGAAGGCACATGACACCACATGGAATTATGGGATAATGAGTGATTTATATAATAAGGGATTAAGGGGTCGTTTACCCCTTTTTATTCAAAATGTCTTGTCAAATAGACAATTTAGAGTCAGAGATGCTTAATCACTTTCTGATGCATTTGATCAGGAAATTGGTGTTCCACAGGGTAGTATATTATCTGTCACCCTATTTATAATATAAATCAACAGCATTGTAAATTGTATTAGACCTGAAACAGATTATTCATTATTTATTGATGATTTTAATTTATGTTACAGGTCCACAAGCATGCATACTATAGAAAGACAGCTCCAACAACATCTTAATAGAATACAAGAATGGTCTGTTCATAACAGATTTAAGTAATCTTTGAAGAATATTGTGTGTATGCACTTTTGTAAAAATGGAAGGTTCACCCAGATCCTGATCTTTATCTAATTTTGACAGGAAATTATCTTTTATTCCTCACATTAAATACGTTATAAAAAGAAATGCCAGTAGGCATCAGATTTTTTACGGGTTCTTGCCCATACTGATTGGGGAGGGGACCGTAATGTGTTATTGCAATTATATAGAGCGCTGGTACATTCCAAACTTGATTATGGATGTATGATATATGGATCAGCTCGTCCATCTTATATTAAAATGCTTGATCCGATTCAAAATCAGGGTTTAAGATTATGCCTTGGTGCCTTTCGTACATCACCTGCAGATAGCTTGGCAGTTGAGGCAGATGAACTTCCTTTTGATATAAGAAGAGAAAAGCTTGCCCTTCAATATGCTGCCAAAATTGCTGCTTGTTCAGACAATCCTGCAAATGATACCATATTTAATCCTAATTATGTTGACTTTTTTTAAAGTAAACCTAATACAATAGCAACATTTGGCATTCATATCAAAGAATCTTTACAATCCTTAAATATCAATCCAAATCAAATAGCCAAATTTCAATATCCAGAAACACCTCCATGGACCTATGCAACTTTAAGTATTAATGTAGCAATGTCAGAATTAAAGAAATACTCAACCGATCCATCCATTTATATAAATAGATATAAAGAAATAAAATCTATATTTACTGGATATCAGTGTATATTACACTTAAGGATCATTTAATGATGACAAGGCTGCTGCAGCAGTTGTTAAGGGCAATCTTATTTATTCAGAACATCTGCCAAATAAATCGTCTATTTATTCTGCAAAACTTCATGCTTTGTACCTAGTGTTAGATCATGTGGAGACTTCTCCACATCAGACATTTTTAATATTTTCTGATTGTTTGTCTTGTTTACAAGCATTAAAGGCAAAAGATTGGAAAAATTCTTTTATTTATAAAATCCTTGAACGGCATCATAAACTCTGTACTGAAGAAAATAAAGAGATTCGTTTTTATTGGATTCCCGGTCATATTGGAATCCTTGGAAATGAGGCTGCATTGGATAGCAGTATTGGATATGCTTATTTTTTATACAGTTTAAGAAATATATTAATGTTTTTTTATATTCTAAATGGCAATTGAGCTGGAACGAAGCTATCTTTAATAAACTACATGAAATTAAGCCTGTTCTAGGTAAAACCAAAGGAGCTTGTAAAATTAACCAAAGAGAAGAGTCTCTTTTAACTCGTATAAGAATCAGACATAGTCATTTGACTCACTGCTATCTTCTTAAAGGTGAAGATCAGCCTCAGTGTATTGGATGTCAAAGGGCTTTGACAATGAAACATGTTTTAATTGAATGTATCAATTTTATATTAGGAATCAGTATTTTAATGTGCAAGATTTACATACGTTAATTGATACTGCAGATACATCTGTGATAGTATCGTTTTTAAACCAAGTAGGACTTTTTAACCGATTTTAAATGTGGAGCTCTTGTTTACTTAGGTCATTGACCTATTTATCAAGAACCACAAAACATCAAATGGTAGTTAAAGTCTTTTAAACAATTTATACATATGTATTATATACATAACTGATTTTGTTTAAATTATGTGATGTGAGGATTGTTTTTATCTTATCTTGTTATACATCATTATCTAGTCAAACCTTTGTTTTTACCATTTTTAGGTACTAAATGACCTTAGCGGTTGATGTGCCTCTAAGCAACCATTCATTACATCATCATCATCATCATCATCATCATCATCATCATCATCATCATCATCATCATCATCATCATCATCATCATCATCATAATTGTCGTTATCAGTATTATTATCATCATTATCATTATATGTTTAATGCATATGTTTTGCAGTGTAACACAGGGATTGGTACTAATCTGATGTACAGCCTGCTATACGAGCCTCCTGTGAAGCAAATGATCATGGGCCCCCACTGCAGCAACGTTTGTGAGACCACGGCCCAAGCTTCTCATCTCTGGAATCTGGTGCATGTGAGTCAACCCTTGGCTTTGACTCAAAGCAAATGTATATGATTAACATAAGGTGTGTGTGTGCATATGTATGTATGGAGATTGGCGTCACTTTCATCCATATCATGATGAGACATACTTGAAGCTTTCAAAGTGATTAAAAAGTACTACCTCACTTAATTATTTTGATGTACATTGACAGACAACACCTGGAACATCCAGTGTCTCATTCTACTGAGCATAACCTCATCAGTTTAAGAGTTCTGGAAGAAAACAATGTGGGGTGATGGAGTCAGCTGCAATATTTGGCAGCTTATTTTTATCACATCGACCTGCAAAGCTTGGTAAATGCTAATAATGACCATTCATAAAGCGCTTTACTGGCATTTCCAGGAAATGTTCACAAAAAAGCACAGTTCTTAGAGAAATATCATTGTTTCACCACTGATTTGAGTCACAAAGGGAAACAAAACACGGAAGAACAGTTTAAGTTGTTGTTTTCATTCAGCAACAATAAATTCCAATTTCATTTCTCTTTGTGAAAATCAATAAATAGAAACAAAAAGCTGTCCAATAAGAATGAAACTGATCTGGAACCCCAAAATTACACCAATGTTGCTTTCATTGTCTATATTTCTACAATTCTCATTCTACATTATGACTCCACTTTTATATTACATTTTTACGATTCTGCTCAGTCATTTTTATTGTAATATTACCGATATCCAATTCCCTACCCTGTTGGAGAATGACTAGAGATCTGTCTTTTGTATTCACACAAAGACATGTTTCATGTTACATTTTCTGTATTCTTGAGTATTTTGTCTAATGTAGCCAAGATTTATAGGTGTGCTGATGGCTCTTCCCCATATCTATAATTCCATATTATTGAAATAGGAGTCAGAGGTTAGACATAGGAACATGGCCAATGAATAATAAAAAAACACATCTGGGTTACATTTTATGTATTCTTGAGCATCAAACAAACAAAAAAGACCAAGGGCTAATATGGAAACAGACTCAGACAACGAATTGAATATGAATAAAACTAGATGGCCAAGATTCTTAATAGTTGAAGGCACGGATCCACTACGCACCACAGAAAAAATGTCTCCTTTTGCAATAGAAAAGGGTATTTCAAGGAGTAGCTGGAAAAGTGAAAAATGTTAAGAAGTTGCATTACAAATTACTAATGGAAATGGACCGAAAGAGTCATTCCAATAATTTATTGAAATTTTCTTTATTGGCCACTATACCAGTCCTGTAAAAATAACTCTTCATAAAACCCTAAACACCAAAAAGGGAGTTATCAGGTGTCCAGAACATTCTATTGGGGAGTTATCTGATCAGAATGTTGTCGCTTGCCGTCCCATTATTATCAATAAAGATGTTGTCAGAACTAATATGTAAATTAACACTTTTGAAACAATGCAGCTACCACAATCAATCAAGATTGGATATTTAAATGTAAGAGTCAATATACATATTCCAAGCCCACTGCATTGTTTCAAATGTCAGAAATATGGTCATGGCTCAGATAATTGCAAAGGCAACTTGATGTGTCCAAAATGCACTAGCCAGCACAGTAGTGAAAATTATGAATCTCACTCTTTTAAATGCAATAATTGTGAAGGTGAACACCAGTCAAATTCTCGGAATTATCCCTCTTTTATAAGAGAAAAAGAAATACAGAGGATAAGACTTAATCAAACAGAAAACATTTCTTTCCCAGAAGTCAGATAAGTGTAGATAACAAATATACCCCTCAATGAAATTCTTATGCTATTGTTACAAAATCAAAAAACACTAAATCCAATTCAGTTAAAACAGATTTAACATGGCCAATTGGTGAAAAGAACTATTCCTTTATGAGCAAATCAAAACCAGCAATATACTCCTGTATATTCTTCCACTTTACTGACTCAATCTTCAATAAAACCTGCACAATCCTCCATATAACCTTCACAAATTCAATCAACGTCAAGCAATAAAGGTGCAAATTCCATTTCTTCACATTAGAATTAACCTGTTGATAAGTCTGAACAAAAAGAAACCAGAGATCAAGGGAAAATGAAATAAAAAGAACATAATCATAAGAATGGATGGGTACATATGATCCTCCTGATATAAATAGTATTCAGGTGCATTCCAAGCATAATCATAGTAGAATTAAGTGATTATGTTTGACCATATATTATTACTCATTATTTCAAATATGGCTATCAACAATATTTTACAATGTAATTGTAGAGGATTTGAAGCAAACAGTCCAGAATTGGAGTTATTAGTCCAAAAATATAATGCATCAGTAATTTGTTTACAAGAAACTAAATTCAAAGATATTTCAACAACATTTAAGGGATATATACCTTATAACAAAGTTGGATCAATAGATGCAATGGACCGAGCACATGGTTTCTATTTACATTACATCCTGTATGCCCCAAAGTTACATACATTGTTTGAGACTGTAGATACCTCTGTGATAGTATCGTTTTCAAACAAAATATGACTCTACAACCATTTTTAAGGGTGGAGCTGTAGTTTACTTAGGTCATTGACCTATTTATCAAGAACCACAGAACATCAAATGGTATTTAAGTCTTTTTATGAGAGGTTAGATGTATTTAACCGCGGTTAGAGGTGAACAGAATCACATTTCGCTTAATGCCAGCAGGAGGGCCGCTCATGCTCAGGTCACCAACTCACCTGCCAGATGCCACCACTGGCCACCGGTCAGTGGCGGGTCAGTAGTCATTCCATTTCTGTTCTGTTTCTGTTCCGTATCTTAAAATTCTATAATGTAAGGATTGTTTATATTTTATATTGTTACACATTATTTTCTTGTCAAAACTATGTTTTTACCATTTTTAGGCACTAAATGACCTTAAATGACCTTAAATTTTAGGCACTAAATGACCTTAAATGACCTTTTATGTTGCAGGTATCATCATGTGCTTCCTATGCCTTGTCAAACCGAGACAAATATCCGGGTTTTTTCCGGGTGATTTACCCGGACACAGTTTGGAACCCATCCAGGGTGGCTCTTATGATGCATTATGGGTGGAATAGAATAGCGACCATACACCAATCCTATCAGCTCTTTTCAGCTGTGAGAATCTCCACTTCCTTATCTTATATAAGTTTAATTTTAGTGTATCAAATGTTATATACTTATTTTTAGGTAGGTTTTATATAATCTTTTTTATATCATGCTTCAATTATGTTCCCAAGGTAACAGACGATATAGTGGAAAGATTTAAGCAGAATAATATCAGTCTTATAACATCGGAAATATTCCGGGAAGACCCTGCTCCCCAGGTTAGAAATCTCAAGGTATAACAATTCTTTACATCTTTTCATCTTATGTAATTATAAAGTAATAAATTGCCTCTCAATTTAATCAAATTCTTGTTATATGGAGAATTTTAATTTACATTATAATTACATTGATAGTAACTTTCTGAAACTACAACATCATACTTGATTTGTTTCTTGCAACAGAGAAACCGCCAAACTGAGAATACAAAATATATAGCTATTTCCCAATGATGCCCATATATCCGAATGAATTAGTAACTGAATTGAATTAGAAAATGTGGCATGTCATGCATACCAGTTAAAATACTTGGAATTCTTTTGACAGAAACAAGATGCTAGAATTATAGTGGCTGGTTTTTATCAGGATATGGCTCCTAAAGTGTTTTGTGAGGTCAGTAAGTTTCTTATCAATCCTGCCATATTAATAATATGATAACCTGATGAATTTGACTAAGAATGCGTCATCATAAAAACCCGTTTGGAGTTTCCCAGAACCCAAGATTATTAATTTGTATATGATTTCCTATTGATAGTCTTTTGAGATTCTGTTTATCCAGGATTATTTATTTGAAGATGTTAATAACAGGTGCAAGCGATATATCACCTGTAAATGAGGAGCGACGTGAAACTGCCACTATATATGTTGTGGATAATTATTTTATCGTATATAATTCATATATCGTGTGGCTTGTATTAGGTGTTATTTTTGTCTGGGGTTCATATGTCTCATCATCCTAGGGGACAATATATCACCATAAGTTTTCCCCTTAAACTATTCTCAATAGGAGAAAATCGATTTAGTTGGCAATTGCTTGCTTTCTTGGCAAAATATGAACTTAAAATAGTCAAAATACAAACTTAGTTTTTACTATGATAAACCAGTTATATGGACATCAGGATTGCACCTGAGAGTGTAAAAGTGCTAATTGATATTAACATTTCCCAATTGAGCAACACAGGATGCATTATCTAGCAAGAAGAGTACATTTACCTCAGTTAATCTCTCTTTCACCTTCCGTCACACATCGACCTCCCTCTGAATGTCCGGTCAAGCCCTCCCTTAATTGAGACAATTAATTCACGATAAGATTGAATTCCACGATCAGTTATGACATTAATGTGATAAACTACAACGGAACTGGATTGGATCATTTCAAGGTTCGGTCACACTATCTATGTAATATATGTTTGAGAACATGGAGGCGGAACCGGAATTGTCATTACATTATTATATAATACAATTATGAACATACTGTGACAGGACGTTTGCGGTATATGTGCCAAAAATCTGAAATGCCCTGCCCCTGGAAGTGAAAAATTGAAATACACTAGGTAGCTTTAAATCTTAATTCTAAACTCATTTATATACAAAATATTATCCGCGAAATTGTTTATACGTTATTTGTATTATTTCTTGTGTGTTTTATCATGGCTAAATAATTGAGAAATAATTGATTCCACATAAAAAGGGATTCATTATATAATTGAAACTTTGAGTTAAATGCTTTTCCATGGAGGCATGAAATGGGATGAAATTAAAAATCTATACATATCCATGTTAATCTCCCTACATTTCCCATATCTAAGCGTTAAATGTACTTAGCTGTGATATCAAATTATTGATCTTTGACATTACTTAGTGATTTATTATTATTAAATGAGCTCTCACATTTACGGGGGAAAGGTTCTTGGTTTCTTTTATACCTGTTCATATATTTCACCTATTTTACATCCCATTATCAATTTAAAGACATGAGTTTAGATAGTCTATTTTAGCTGAATGTCTATGTGATTAATACTGATTTCATCACTAATGAACCAGAAGCTTCAGGATCTAAGGTTTCTGTTATATAAGAGTCACTCCGATTAGTTTATGACAATGAATTGTCTGGTTTTATCTTTTAAATTAAATATATTGGTGGAAGCCCTGTCCTGTATAGCTGGACTATCAATAGATTGGTGGAATCCCTTTAGGGCATGCTGGGGTATCCCAATTATATTTTTCATATATCCAGTTAACTGAAAATATTTTGTTATTGTTTTTATCAACATCAATATAAAGATGAAATATTGAATAGCTCAGGTCAAGATAAAGTAACATCATGAACTCAAACAGAAATTCCTGTTAGATTTAACAAAATGGCTGCTTACTCCAACCAGCCCTACTGGATCGCACATATTCTGGTAGACCGGCTAATTCATAAGCATCAGATCATTTCAGGTTAGCTACATCAGGTCATGTCAGGACACTATGGCTAATCAGGGCAATCCTTTATCTCATGGAAAAGTTTGTTTATCTTACAATACCTTTACTTCTGTGCACTAACATTGCAACTTGCTGAAATGCTTTTGTAGAATAATTCATGCTTATTTCACAACCCAAACTTAAAGAAATAGGCTACAAATTGTACACACAATTCAAATTTTATTCCTGAGCATGTGAAACCAGGAGAGGTTTATGTCCAAGAAACGTGCAAATGCACTTCTAGATCAATGTCCATCTGTTTATCATACTGAGACCAGAATGCCATTATATCCGTGTGCCTCCAGAGGCCAAGAAATTAATTTGTGGAACTTGAGCCTGTTTTATTGATTCAGTTTTATTTGATACGTATTTTATCGTTTTGGCCTGTTTTATATAAACTTTAGCTTTCATCAGTAATGTGCATGAAGTTGGCAGAGTGTTAAAATGAAAGTTTCTCCTCCTGTGTAAGATTATAACCATCACGTCTCTGTCACATTTGAGACATTCAGGCCACTGCATCACGGTCAACAGTATGTTTTTTTTATGGTGAATGTTAGATCTTAGTAAGGGTTTTACAATGTCACATGCAAATTACAAATATGAAAAGTGTCACATTCATGCCGACTGTCACGCAGCAATAAAGGTCACAATTCCTTGACAATCAGAATGTTTGTCAGTGTGGTTCCTTCAGATAGTGGTGTTTATTGTAACCCTCTAAAAAATATTGTTAAGTTTACAATGTCTTTGTATGTTTTTACGCCGATTAACCACCAGTCTCCATATATATAAACTACTTTAAGGCATATTAAATGTGACCGGGAATGACATTTATAGTTCATCCAATCATACAAGATAGGGAGATATAAGAATTACAAGTACATCTGGCGATATCAAATCCACTTCCGATTCTACCGCATTCCATTTCCGGTTCTACCGCTACCCACTTCCGGTTCTACCGAATTTGGTTAGAAGCATTATATTTCTTTGAGGATAAATATATCATCAAATAGTCATTTTCATGTGCTTCTTCCCATCTTATTTTTTCAGCTTAAACATGAAGTCATCAGAACATTTTAATCTCAATCCTGATTATTAGCCATCTTTGCCACTGAATTAGAATGAATGAATGTGGTATCAAATGTGTCAAACCCTTGCTTGTGATCATGTCATAAACTAATAAATGTTAAAGCCAGTGTGGAAACGTTGAGAGTAGCTTGGTTTCTTATGGAGAGAACAAATCTGTAATTGTCACTCAAAGAAGCATTCTTTACGTGAGGGAGTTCTCTTATTATATTAAGGCCGCGGTACAGTTGGCAAACCTTTGATATTCACTGAGAAGTGATGGACTTGTAATTCATCAACATAAAATATTGACCACCTTTCATTTAATCAACAATGCAATTACATTCAACGAATACAAAATTAAAGTAACAGATAAAATTCTACCCTTAGGTTTAATCATCTTTTGATTATCATATTTTTAGAAAAGCAACTTTTTTTTATCACATATCACATATCATAAAAGTTTTTTTTTAATGAACTCTTTGATATCTATTGCCTCTCTTTTGACTTGTGCCTATTGATTGCCATTACAAAGGTATAAAATATATAGGTTTGGAGGAGGGCTAGAATCATTTGGTTATCTGCAAACCAAATGATAATAATAATGATATTTTCCACCTCAGTCATGTGCCAAACTGTGTATAGACAGAGGGCATGAAAACTCTTGCACTAATGTCAATGTAATGTGTGCAATAAAATGGGAAATAGGTCTATCATATAATTTAAAGAATATAATCCATACAATGCTCAGAAAGCAAAGAATATTTTAGAATCTATAAATCTTTGTTGTCTTACAATATTTGAAGTTCAAATTTGTCTTCCAAGATAAATGAGAAAAGGTTTGCTGTGATTATGTGATGAATACGGTGAATAAGATTATGCAAAAAGAACTTTCCCTTTTTGTTCTTCCTGATCATTTGCTAATTAGTGGCAGTAGATTATGTTCAGGAATATTAATCAATGCAAGGCTAGGAAATATTTTAAAACACTAAATTGGAGGATAAGGTGATAGAAAGTAAAAAATGTCGTCTGTTTTAGGACATGAAGAAAATTAACTACTTTAACCATGGGTTGCAAATCTTTTCACCCAAGGCTATGAACTTTCATCCCTTTAGTTATATATGGCACAGGAAATGGAATTGCATGGCTAATTATTGGGTTATGTGAAAATACGTTTATTCCGAACAGGCATATCGCATTGGGTTGTATGGACCAAAATATGTGTGGATCCTGCCAGGATGGTTCAGCAATGATTGGTATGAAGAATCCTCTCACCTCTCTGACTGTACCAAACAACAGGTTATGACAGCAGCCAATGGTAGGTATACATAGCAGGTACGAAATACGTATATATAATAACAGGCGCCAAACACGTATATAATAACAGGCGCCAAACATGTATATATAAATGACAGGCGCCAAACACGTATACATAGCAAGTGCCAAACACATAGATATAGAAGCAACAAACACGTAGATATAATAGGCACAAAACACGTATAGATAGTAGGCACCAAACGCGTATAAATAACAGGTGCCAAACAAATAGATATAGCAGGCACCAAACACATAGATGTAACAGGCACCATACATATAGATATAACAGGCACATAACATGTATAGATAACAAACACTAAACACGTTTTATTGGCAAGCACTAAACATGTATGTATATCAAACAAACATGTATATATGACAGGCGCTAAATACGTATGCATAACAGGCACCAAACACATAGATTAAGCAAGCACCAAACATGTTATGACGTCTGTGGGGTTTGCAGTTTATCTGACGTCTGTGGGGTTTGCAGGTTATTTGACGTCTGTGGGGTTTGTAGGTTATTTGATTCTGTGGGGTTTGCAGTTTATCTGACGTCTGTGGGGTTTGTAGGTTATTTGACGTCTGTGGGGTTTGCAGGTTATTTGACGTCTGTGATATTTGCAGGTTATTTGACGTCTGTGATGTTTGCAGGTTATTTGACGTCTGTGGGGTTTGTAGGTTATTTGACGTCTGTAGGGTTTGCAGTTTATCTGACGTCTGTGGGGTTTGCAGTTTATCTGACGTCTGTGGGGTTTGCAGTTTATCTGACGTCTGTGATGTTTGCAGGTTATTTGACGTCTGTGATGTTTGCAGGTTATTTGACGTCTGTGAGGTTTGCAGGTTATTTGACGTCTGTGATGTTTGCAGGTTATTTGACGTCTGTGGGGTTTGCAGGTTATTTGACGTCTGTGAGGTTTGCAGGTTACTTGACGTCTGTGATGTTTGCAGGTTACTTGACGTCTGTGGGGTTTGTAGGTTATTTGACGTCTGTGATGTTTGCAGTTTATCTGACGTCTGTGGGGTTTGCAGTTTATCTGACGTCTGTGGGGTTTGCAGTTTATCTGACGTCTGTGATGTTTGCAGGTTATTTGACATCTGTGATGTTTGCAGGATATTTGACGTCTGTGATATTTGCAGGTTATTTGACGTCTGTGATGTTTGCAGGTTATTTGACGTCTGTGATATTTGCAGGTTATTTGACGTCCGTGATGTTTGCAGGTCATTTGACGTCTGTGATGTTTGCAGGTTATTTGACGTCTGTGATCTTTGCAGGCTATTTGACGTCTGTGATGTTTGCAGGCTATTTGACGTCTGTGATGTTTGCAGGTTATTTGACGTCTGTGAGGGTGGTGCAGAACCCTGGGGATGATATAAGTGTAGCTGGGTTCACCTCCTCGCAGCTCTATGAGCAATACCAGACGCTGATTGGTTGGGATGGCAGGTACGGCAGTGAGTTCGCTCCCTGGGGATATGATTCCATATGGGCAGCGGCCATAGCGCTCAACAGGACCATCCACCAACTAAAACTAATGGGTGCGTAAAACCTCATCATGTCTTTTTTTTTTACTTGACTTTGGAGTTGGTACTCTGGAGAGAGTGACTTTGGAGTTGGTACTCTGGAGAGAGTGACTTTGGAGTTGGTACTCTGGAGAGAGTGGCTTTGGAGTTGGTACTCTGGAGAGAGTGACTTTGGAGTTGGTACTCTGGAGAGAGTGGCTTTGGAGTTGGTACTCTGGAGAGAGTGGCTTTGGAGTTGGTACTCTGGAGAGAGTGACTTTGGAGTTGGTACTCTGGAGAGAGTGACTTTGGAGTTGGTACTCCGGCGAGTGGTAGGGCTAACAACCATCAATTTCGAGCATTTTGGTCTTTGTCAGTCATTACATTATATTAAAACGTTGAAATTGTGATGAAAGCATTCAAACTTGAGAAAGGGCTGAATTCTGTGAAAGCACTGGAACCAAGATTGCTGAAAGTTGGTTGAAAATTGCCTCAAAATAATTTTATTTTTTTAATTTGTTGTTAATTTAACATACATTTACTAACTTTGCTTCGGTGCAACTTCTAATGTTACAAACTGGTCAACTTAAATCATAAAATAAAATCATTTACACATCATTGTGTGATAAAAGTCTTTAAATTCAATTGTATATATGTTCTACCTTTGTATTAATTACAGGTTTATTTTTCTTTTCTCCTGATAATTCTCTTTGTTATTTCTTCAGATTCTCTTGTGGCTAATACTGTAAATAGAAAACGATTTCCTTTGATGTTTATTTCACAATCTCAGCAATTTCTCAACCCAACCATTCTTCCAATCATTGTTTCTTATTATTTTTATTGTGTCCTTATATACATGTACTAGTTCCTATTTACTTTAATCTCAAATATATTTCCCATCTCACAAGCTTATTTGCATTATTGAGTTCTCACAGATTGATTGACCATAAAAAAGCATCTTTCAAAACAAACACATTCATGTAATGATATATTATGTTGGTTATTTTCAGGGACTGGCTTGAAGATAGAGGATTTCAGTTATGATAGAGTTATAGGGGACGTGATTCTCGCTAGTATGAAGGAGACGGGATTCATGGGAATGAAGGGGCCGGTATACTTTGACGAGAGCGGAGGAAGTATGTCACTCATCACAACCAAGAAATGGACAAGTTTGTATCAATAGTTTTGTCAATTTTGTGAAATTTTTATTGTCTCATGAATTATCCACAACAAATTTTTAAACACTGTTTATACTTAAATTTTATAGTAATGATCCAACAACAGATTTTGGGAGATTTTAATTTTGTAATTATTTACTTTGTATTTGTTTATGTAAATGACAAATAACATATGAACCAAAATATATGGGAAATTAACAGGAATTCCGGGTTATGCTTAAGACAGAAACGCCACATTCTCAAGTTTGACTCAGTTATCTTCATTTCAATCGTGAACTTTTCAATAAGTTTCTTACAACACGTGGCGTTTCTATCATGCCAACACGCGAATATTTTTCCCCTTTAGTACCCCTTTTCGAGAAACAAACACACGATAAAAATCGATATTAGGAATGGAACGTTATTTTTCATTGGGCCAGGGTGTTGTAATATAAATTTGCCGATTTTTCCATGTTCAAGGCCATTCTCAAATATTTTTTCCAAATAATTTTTTTTCCATATTTATGTTCCCTATCGCTTTTTCCCCACGGGTGAATATCCTAAACTTTATACTTACCCCCTTCCACCGAATGAATAATGGTTCGTCCCTTAGGCACGTCATTTTTCAGGCAGGATACTATTTCCTCCGATGTTTCTTTATAGATGGAACATTGGAGGAATTTGTAATATTTCACCCGGAAAGAGTTGAGGGCGCGCAGCTAGAGTGGCTCCCCCTGGCGGACAATATATGGAAGGAAAACGGTCAGAAATCAAATATTATATCTCTAAAATCAATTGTCACAGTTCTTGATAATATTATAATTACCACAACGATAGCACATTCAAATGTGCACTGCATGACACAACTCATAACATTATAAAAACGAGGTATTTCTGTATGCAACTCTTAAAGCAATAATAAGCAATAATAAATATATGTAATGAAATAGACTATATTATAACAAATGCATATATAGTGATCGGAGACGGCGAAGAGTGGTGTGTATACGTCATAAATGTCTGTGTACATGCCATTCTCAATAGTAGTATGTGTTTTAGGGGTTCTGGATTAGATTTTCTTTATCAAACGCATCTTCAGTCGACGAGTTTTGGCGAGATTTACGGCCAAGCCATTTGGCATAAGGGGGGTGGAGAAATATAAATGTAATTTCCAAATAAGAAATTGCATACAAATTCTCTTTTTTTAAAAGTCTTTTTTGTTAAATAATAGGTGTTAGTACCTCGCCTGTCTATTTTGATTGTATTTTTCCAGGTGGTGAAGTTCCACTGGATTCCACCACTGTGATTTTCCAAACAGGTAGAATTTCCCTGGCGTTGTATGTGACAGCAGTGAGTTTTGCTGCTCTGGGAATACTTTTAGCATTGTTTTTCCTTGCTTTCAACATCAGCTTCAGAAATGAAAAGTGAGTTTAAATCACATACTTAAGCATTCCATGGCTTATTTTTATTTCCTGTAGAAAAAATCAGCCATATGGCACAGTCATCTAAATAAACTAGAGTTTGAAGGTGCTTTTACTGTCAAATATCAAACCGCTCAGACTTTATGTAAATGAGATTTGATAGTAATCATTTCTAAATTTACATTCTACCACTACCACATGAAATCAGCTGTATTCGTATATTCATCTGACATGGCTTGTTTTGCCTTAAGAATCGTCAAACATCTTTTCACGTGAATCAAAAGAATATAACATAAGAATGTAATACACCTTTACATGGTCCGTTCGAAGATGTTCTTTACAACAGTATTCTTAATAACCATTGGTTTATATAAATTATCTTAATTAACAGATGCTCTTTTTATTGGTAAAATATAAGGTATAATAGAGTGATCATTTTCAATTTAAATAATTTGTTCACATTGGTTTGATTGCATTGTGGCAATTGATATGTTCGTAGAGTCACAATGTTTCTATGACTGAGTTACAGTCCCCTCTCTGAGTTACAGCCCCCTTTCTGAGTTACAGCCCCCTTTCTGAGTTACAGCCCCCTCTCTGAGTTACAGCCCTCTCTCTGAGTTAGTCCCCTCTCTGAGTTACAGTCCCCTCTATGAGTTACAGTCCCCTCTCTGAGTTCGTCCCCTCTCTGAGTTACAGTCCCCTCTCTGAGTTACAGTCCCCTCTCTGAGTTAGTCCCCTCTCCGAGTTACAGCCCCCTCTCTGAGTTACAGTCCCCTCTCTGAGTTACAGTCCCCTCTCCGAGTTAGTCCCCTCTCTGAGTTACAGTCCTCTCTCCGAGTTACAGCCCCCTCTCCGAGTTACAGCCCCCTCTCTGAGTTACAGTCCCATCTCTGAGTTACAGCCCTCTTTCTGAGTTACAGCCCCCTTTCTGAGTTACAGCCCCCTCTCTGAGTTAGTCCCCTTTCTGAGTTACAGTCCCCTCTCTGAGTTACAGCCCCCTCCCTGAGTTACAGTCCCCTCTCTGAGTCACAGTCCCCTCTCCGAGTTACAGACCCCTCTCTGAGTTACAGCCCCCTCCCTGAGTTGCAGCCCCCTCTCTGAGTTACAGTCCCCTCTCCGAGTTACAGCCCCTCTCTCAAGAGAACCCCTCACAGCATGCAAAGGTTCATAAGGGAGGGATGGTAACAGTCAAAATAGTTCAATGTGTTATATATTTTGTTACTGTTTGCTTACTGTAGTCAGACATATCATAAACATTATCTTTTGCTTTTGAAAATCATAACCACGGACGCTTTTGGCTTATTTACATGTAATATTTTATAATATTCCAGGATGATTAAAATGTCCTCCCCTAATATGAATAATGTCATCCTTATGGGTTGTATATTGGTGTATGCTGCTGTCTTCATGAAGGAAGTCGATGCCAACAACACCACTGTGTTCTGTCAGGTGAGGTTGTGGCTTTCTTTTTCTTTTCTTTTTAATAACTATAACCTGACATGTTTGGTTTATTTTGATTCTATGATGGGTATGGCCGTGGGGAAGTTGACTTCGTTTCCAAAGAGTTCAGCTCTTTTTTTCAAGTCACAATGGGTTGAACAATTCATGCCATTGTGCAGTGTACGTCTTCGACTATGAATGAAACTCTAATTAGCACATGAGCCATCATAAATCCTAGGAAACCATCTAAGTATAAATATAAATATATTTTTTTCTTGGAAATGTTTGGTCAGATAGCTTTTATGACAGAAAAATATGGTTAAAGTATATCAGTTTTATTGGTGGAGATTAAGATATTTTGTCATATATTTGCACATATTTTAGACCCGGACAATTTTGATAATGGTTGGATTTTCCATGACATTTGGAGCTCTGTTTTCAAAGACCTGGAGAGTGCATAAGATATACACAAGTAAATTGAAGAAAGTGGTAAGTTAAAGGGACTCGTACTATTAATGCTGATCATGAATAAAAATATAAATAATTTATGATTAAATGATAAAGATACAATAAATGTCAAATATCTTACCAATTTTAATATATATGCTGAATCAGACTAGTGCAATTAGTTTAGATGATGAATTATATTTTCACTGATGTAGCTTTAATGCAATTCTTTTCAGTTGCTGAGAGATTTCCAACTTTTAGGAGTGGTATTTGTGCTTGTCTCAGTGGACATCATAATTTTTGTTTTAAGAGAAAGTCTCGACCCACAGAAATCAACGATCGAGGAGAAGAGTATCGAGGTCAGTGTGGGTGTGAGAGTGTGTGGGTGTGTGCGAGAATGTGTATGAGTGTGTGTGATAGTGTGACTGTGTGTAAGAGTTTGACTGTGTGTGAGTGTGTGACTGTGTGTGAGAGGTTGTGAGAGTGTGTCTGTGTGTGAGAGTGTGTTTGGGGTTGAGAGTGAGTGAGATTATGACTGTGTGTGTGGGTGTGCGCGTGTGTGGCTCTGAGTGTGAGCGTGTGACTGTGTATGAGAGTGTGACTGTGTGTGAGAGAGTGTGTGACTGTGTGAGAGAGTGTCTGTGACTGTGTGTGAGAGTGTGTGTGACTGTGTGAGAGAGTGTCTGTGTGGGTGGATAGGGAGGTGCCTGTCTATGAGACTGTGGGTGTATGACTGACTGTGAGTGCGTGTATGACTGAACCTGTGATAGTGTCTGTCTGTGAGAGTGTGTGACTGTGTGTCTTGACAGACTGTGTGTGAGTTTATGCGCATGATGTGAATGTGTATTTGAGTGCGTATATGGGGTTGTGCATCAATGTCAACATGAATGCAGTCATATTATGATAAGACCTACCCATAGCAGATATAGTGCTGTCTCACTGAATTGTCATCTCACAAATCAACACTATCGGAGATATACAAGGATAACAGGATATCCCGCCAGACATGGGTCTTGGGTCATATTATAAATCTCTAGGGTGAATACAGTACCGACACACCCCGAATCGAACACACGACCTTTATCAGAGAGAAATTAGTTTCGAGAAAAAATATATTCATAAAATTAGTCAAAACTAATATGATAATCAGTATGCTTGCACGATAATCAGAAGAACAACAATACCGCTGATGTTTAATTCATCACAAGAAAACGCATTCACAAGTTTATTATCAATATAATTGATGTTCTGGGTCTCTTTGAAGCAAAAGAAAGTCATTGACATTTCAAGACGTCAAGAATCTGTTGATTAATCGTGACGTCATCTTCTGATATCAGAAAGGAAGGTCAAATGTTACAGTTTACATGTCGCCACAAAAGTATCGGAAATGTGAGTCTTAGTACATTAAAGGCAATTTATTAATCATCCGGTAACTTGTCATTTGTTATTTTAAGACAAGTTTGAATGCTAAATTTGTACATTTAATTTTGGTTTTCTGTTTTTTTTGTTTATACATATTTGCAAAAGGAATATAAACAAGTCTGGAAATTAAGTTTGTACATTTATCTATTATTTTTTTTCTTCTTCTTTTGATACAAATTTGCAAAACGATTTTCCCAAAGACTGGCTTCGCATAATATTAATGAGGTCTGTCCTTTCTTTCTTCATTCCCCCTCTATGATAAATGGTGTAACCTTTGGTAAATAGAAATATAAAAGTGGTTTCCAATATCCCCAGCTCAGACACAGGTCAAGGCTTGGGCCAAACAAACCAAAGCTTATACTTTTATCTGAAAGGAGATCATAATCTATTGATGACTGTATGAAGTGCAAGATGTAGAAGAGTTGTGATTTGAGGAATATTCCCACAAAGAAATAAAAGAACATCAGTTGCAGCCTAAGAACCTCACATCCTCTAAAGGTGATCAAATATACGTGTACGTTACTTTTCAGAATGACCTCAGTTAAGGAAAAACATATTTCTTGCTCATCTCCGACCTTTGATTTCTATGAACTCATTACGTTCTCAATTTCTTAGAGCGATACCTTTCTGAGGCCAATATTTTCTGAGGGCGATATTTCCCATATGCACCATATGTATCATTCCCACTAGAAAAACATATGCCTTTTTCAATGGAATTTACATGGAAACCAAATAATATGCAAATGATAACTACATGGTATTTATTCATATGAAAACTCTATGCATACCACATGAAAACCACGCGATTTCCATATTTTACATTTTTCACAGAGAAACTACATGATTTAGAAACCATATGAAAATCATATGAAAGAATACATGGTTTCCACATGAAAATAGTCAATGCGATTTTCACGTTAACAAGCACATGATATCCTAGTGAAAACCACATGGTTTACCATATAAAAACAACATCACATTTTACCATGTAGCTGTGATGTCCGACCCCAGTTGAGAATTAACTAATTGACATGAATGATAAAATAACATAATTGATCTGTAAGGAAGAATTTGTGGTAGGATACTTGTTTCTTTTACTTGTTCCTTTTACAGCCTCCAGCTGGTTGTACCATCTAAAATATAAATTCAATATCCAGATGCTCACCACACTTCAGTTTTAATATCCTGAAATTCCTGTTATGTATGCTGGTTGTAAAGGTTAATTATGTTATACATAATTAGAAATAATATTGAAAAGTATGACGTATGCGAAGTATATTGCAAAACTGTGTACTTATATTTCTAATCATTAGGTACAATACATATATTAATAAGCATATAAATCATAGCTTAATCCGACTAAACAGGTAAAGATCCACCATAAAGTTATAAAAGAATAAAGAGAAAGTTCACATATCAAAGTGAAATCGTGTCTAAAATATTCAAAGAGAATATAAAGCTGTAATATATATTGACTCAAATTATATTATCTATCAAAGCCACGTATTCTTTTCAATTCCTGTCTTGGAACATATAATGTGTTGCTCATATATATATATATATATATATATATATATATATATATATATATATATATATATATATATATATATATATATATATATATATATATATATATCAATTTTGTTTCTCTTCATATAAGAAGTTCAAAACTTCTTTTCAATTACCACTACCTTAAGTAAAGTTACCTCATTCATTAAAATAAGTGAATTTTGTGATTTATTTTATGATACAGGTCAAGGATGATGGAGACACACTGGTTCACCACCAGGTGGAGCTGTGTACATCCCGATTTAATTTCTACTTCCTGGTAGTAGTCTATTCCATTAAGGGCCTCCTTTTGGCGTTTGGAACGTTCCTGGCATGGGAGACCCGCAAAGTCAGTATCCCAGCCTTGAATGACTCTCATAACATAGGAATGTGTATCTATAACGTGGTGGTGCTCAGCGTGCTAGGGGTCATCTTGTCATTTGTACTGGACTCTCAGCCCAACCTTAATTATATCCTCACATCTGCTCTACTTATCATCGGAACAACAATCACACAACTCATGGTTTTTGTACCAAAGGTAATATTTCTTTTCAAATATAGGTTTATTGATCTTTGTTACTCTTGATATCACCTTTTTAAATTTGCTTTATAAAGATTTCTTTCCCTTGATATCACTCTGTGTTTGTTTTGTATTGTTATTCCTCACAAAGTTGAGTTATTCTTCAGAAATTTGAGTTTTATTCCTATATTTATTTTCTCTCAGTGTTCTATGTTAGTTTTGTATTGTTATTCCTCACAAATTTGAGTTTCATCATTATATTATTTTCTTTTGATATTCTTGATATGCCTATGTTTTTGTATTGTTATTCCTCACAAAAAGGCAGGAAATGTGAAACCAACAACACATTTCCTAAAGCACTTTCCTTTGCAAAAAGCGACAGGAACTGATCAGGAAATGGTGGCAAAAGCCACTTTGTATTTTTCTGTTATGTTTATCAGGATATGAGAAAATACAGACAAAAAATCCTGTAGACAGATGCTGATTGCTTGATCTTGCTCATTGTTTAACATTCACATCTTCACAAATGGTTTGTTTGCATACTCGAGGAAAATATATAAAAAAATACATTATTCAAAATGGTCTCCTGCAGATTATGGTTCATGACACAAGTTGTGTATATATTTTCCCAAATATGTATTGTCAGTAGGATTTACGATATTTAGACTTCTTCTGTAAATAAATGCTTAAAATGTGTTCACTGAATAGCAATAACATTTGGAATTTCTTTCAAGATGTAGCTGAACTATTCCTTTTTACTGAGTAGATCTTTATTTTCAAAAGATTATTAAGATAAAGATAATATGTCCCCACTACATTACTTTTTTGTTATAAGTGACATAAATTTCAGACGTATCCTAGAAATGTTCTTACATACTTTAAAAAAACTGTTGGCAAGAAATAAATGGATTTTTAGGTCCGATATAAACCATCATGTTATAATGTTGTAGATAATCAAGTTGCATGATATCAAAATCCATGGAGAGGAAAGTGTGACATATGTACGAGGCGCTTGGCAGAACAACTCCAACATCGGTACAATATCAGGGGGTATGGAACACACACAAGTGAGGACAAATACTCAAATACTTAAATACTCACATCACTGTGAACGTATTCTAGATAACTTAGGCCCTTTTCCTTGTTGTCCTATTGTACATTTATTTTAAATATTTTTAGTTGTGGTGAATTCTTTAGTGTAGCTTATGCAGTGAAAAGTGGAAATTTTCTGTCATTCTGTCTGTCCGTCAAACTCCTCTGATGCTCCAGGTAGGAATTCTTAGGTAAGATAAAGAGTATTGCTACAATGCGAATTATATTGCTCTTGGCACATCTAAAAAAAACTTCAGAAGTGCCCCATCCTACACATCATTTTCCTACATTTAGGCCTTTTTTGACGGGGGTGGGGGTTAATTCTAGAATCTGCTTCCTTTTAATGCCTTTTTGTCGTCTCTCTTTCCTATTGACCTTTGCAAGCAAACTACTCTTTTGAATTGACCTGTGCGAAGGTCAAAGGTCACACTTAAAAAGTGGCAATTTCTATCGGATGATGGCGCATAATCGATTTTACTAATTTTTGAAAATCTTTTTTGCAAATGATACAGTTACCACTTTCAGTGGAGACAATAAAAAGTCACAGACAGATGAAAAAGGGTATGATCTTAATGGAAAATTGATTGAATTTGTCTACTGAAAATGTAACATCTTTTTCCTGATAGCTAAGAACTCCGACCAGTAGTTTCAGAGAAGATCAAAGTTGATGGTCAGAACGACAGAATAGTTCCCCCATATCACTGCAGAAGCTATGCAACGGATAGCTTATAAAACTGACACTAAATCTCTTTTTCAGAAAGATGATAAAATCCGACAGTTAGAAGCTACAATCCGTGACATGCAAAATGCAACACAAATGCCACTTTTAGACTGTTAAAATGAGCTTAGATTACAGGACGTTGATTCTTATTACCTCAAAGCCTGAATTGCATTACTGGATATTAATGCTGGATTATAATGATGGACTGCATTGATGAATTATATTAGGGCTGGATTTTAATGTTGGATTATATTGATAGACTGCATTGATGAATTATATTACTGGGCTGTATTGCTGGACTGTATTGAATGATTATATTGCTGGACTGTATTGATGAATTATATTACTGGACTGTATTGCTGGACTGTATTGAATGATTATATTGCTGGACTGTATTGATGAATTATATTACTGGACTGTATTGCTGGACTGTATTGAATGATTATATTGCTGGACTGTATTGATGAATTATATTACTGGACTGTATTGCTGGACTGTATTGAATGATTATATTGCTGGACTGTATTGATGAATTATATTACTGGACTGTATTGCTGGACTGTATTGAATGATTATATTGCTGGACTGTATTGATGAATTATATTACTGGACTGTATTGATGAATTATATTACTGGACTGTATTGCTGGACTGTATTGAATGATTATATTGCTGGACTGTATTGATGAATTATATTACTGGACTGTATTGCTGGACTGTATTGAATGATTATATTGCTGGACTGTATTGATGAATTATATTACTGGACTGTATTGCTGGACTGTATTGAATGATTATATTGCTGGACTGTATTGATGAATTATATTACTGGACTGTATTGCTGGACTGTATTGAATGATTATATTGATGGACTGCATTGATGAATTATATTGCTGGACTGTATTGCTGGACTGTATTGAATGATTATATTGCTGGACTGTATTGATGAATTATATTACTGGATTATATTGCTGGATTATATTGATGGATTATATTGCTGGATTATATTGCTGGATTATATTGATGGATTATATTGATGGATTATATTGATGGATTATATTGATGGATTATATTGCTGGATTATATTGCTGGATTATATTGCTGGACTGTATTGATGAATTATATTACTGGACTGTATTACTGGACTGTATTGCTGGACTGTATTGAATGATTATATTGCTGGACTGTATTGATGAATTATATTACTGGACTGTATTGCTGGACTGTATTGAATGATTATATTGCTGGACTGTATTGATGAATTATATTTGAACTTAAATTGCTTATCCCTACTAAGATGATCTATAGCAGTTGTAATATGTAATGTTTATTGTTTGTTTAAATATGAATTGTCATCAATCTCAGGTCACTAATATATGATTACAAAGTATTTGTTGTGTTATCAAAAGATGGAGATTGTAAGTTAAAGTAATTAAGGTACCTGTCTAAAATTGACCCTGACAATATTTTTGGGATTAATTTTACTCATTGACTCTCAGTCTTTATTCCAAAAATAGTTTGACAACGAGGGAACACAAGTCCTCACGGATTCTAATTTATGAGCCCAAAGATACCTAGATTTGCAAGGTACCAATTTCTGAGCCTATTATTTCTGAGCCAATGTACCTATCTTTGAGCTTATAGATATATAGGTTTCCAATGTACCTATCTCAATATGAAATTGTAACATGAACTCAATCTCGGCGTGGTCGGGGATCGAACCCACAACCTTTGGATCACCTCACAGGAGCGGGTGATGATAAGCTTGGGTTCTAACCAAGTGCGCCACGGTCCGTGGCCTCTGTGCCCATTATTCAGACTAATTGCTCAATATATGTGCGTAAAATTCCCGTCTTCTCTTTGATAGTTCATCCAGTTAAACACCTGTTCGAATTGTTGGATATTGGTACAAATTTGCACTTAAGAAACGTTTCTAAAAAAAGCTAAATAAAATCACTATCAAAACAAATTTGTTGTTCTTTCATCAATATCAATCCAATCGATCCAATCCAATATACATCTGTTACATATACTTACAGCTATATATACAATGTTAAATACACTGGTTTGTCCTGCATAAAAGACAAACAAGGTTACATAGATTTTTGCAATGTGTAAAGACCCTTTGATGTAAAATGTATCCTTCAAATGTTAAGAAAAACACCAAAGCAACAGAATATCATCAATAGGTGGGGAGCATCAAAGAGGGACTTATTTCTTGTCAATGATGGAGATCAGAATGCCAAGGGCATTAGTAATATATTTCTTCTGCATGTTGGAATATCAAGGGGATTTCTGGTTTAAACTTTATCTGCTTTATCTTGTGTAGATATATGTTTTCTTTGATATTTAGATAAATCTATTTACATATAAATCTAACAGATTGATATATATGGGTGTATTTTGAACACCTCATTTTCATAACTGTTATAAATTGAATATCATAATTGGCCATGTTCAAAGAGCAGCCTCTGCATAAGATATTTCAGACACTGATGTTAATTAAAATAATGAAAATAAGGTTCTGCAGTCAGGGGTATAACAGAGATCATTATCATTCCATCATGCAAAACATTTGAGATATCAATTGCACATTTTTTGTACTCGGCTTCAAATTGCATTTTTGAAAAGCTTATAACGGATCTAAATAAATATTAAATATGAGTTCATTATGTGTTGTATGTGACACATAGTATTCATTAAGAATTGACCATGACTAATTATTGTTACTGGATTAACACAAATGTGGCTTGGCCTGCTTTTGACAGTGCCTTTGATCTTAATGACAATAGGATTAACACACAACATAACCAATCATGGTTATATGGCCTTTCGAATCATGTATTTAGTTTACAGCCAGGATGTTTACTGTGTATCCCGATCTATCAGAATAACAAATATAATTCAACATCATATTGCACAGGTTTAAAGATACCTCTAGCTATATGATTATCTGCAGTATAAAGTCTCTTCTTATCCTACAGATTGTAACCTCCACATTTTCCCACACAGTATAGTACCATAAATGCCATAAAAATCCTGATTAATATGCATTATAATGTTGATAAATATGATGAATATCAGTATCAGGTTTTCATCGTAAATTAATATATTCATATAAGAACCCTTCATCAGATAGTGTCCTATTATATTCAGCAAGAGATTTTAAATGTCATGAAAGAGTTCAGTTTGTTCAATTAAGATATGGACGTTCACACTGACTGCATGGTAATGTTGCTAGTATTATCAATAATGAGTCTGACATATTTTGATTGTAATTAATATATTTGAAATAATTAAATAATACAATATTTAGAATACCTGAAGGGCGTGAACTGTAATGAGGTATTCAGCTATGAAATGTAATAAGATATTGCATTGTAGAAAAATAAATACCAGGTCGACTTTCAAGCCTTTTAACCAGTGTGAAAGTAACAGAATCAACAGTCAGTTGAATACAATACAGTTCTGTACAACATATCTTATAACACTGTCCTGACACCTAGTGGATGAAAGCATTTGGCACCATTACCAAAGAGTGGTATGCTTGACCAAAGACTACCACTACAGTCCCGTGACATCAGCCTTAAATCTACTGTATATAATCTATACTCAACAATTATAAATGATGAATTATGCAAATATTGGAACATAATAATGTATTGGATGATGAACCAAATAGGTTCAGAGCAAGACGATTTTGTACAGACCATATATTTTCACTGACCTCAGTTAAAAGAAATACAGACTAGGAAACCGCCTACATTTGTTGCTTTCGTGTAACTGGAAAAAACATATGATAAAGTTGATCATAATATGTTTTATAATATAAATTGAGACACTTGGGTTTTGGTGGACGCCGATAAAAGATATACATGTGAATCCAGTAGCATTTGGATGAATTTATTGCAGGTAGTATTGATTGGATATGTTATGATAAGTATTTTGCTATATGAAGTGAAATGGTGAAAGTGTCATTGTGATATTGTATAAAACTATAAATATCTTGGTCTGATAATTGATAAATATATCAATATAAATATATCAGTGGGGGTTCGACTCCCACTGCCAGCAGTGTCACTTTCACACTGCTTAAAAGGCTCGAAAGTCGACCTGATACGGCCATAGTTTTTCTCATTTCCTCATTTTTAGTCAGGAGAGTTTTGGACTCGCTTGTCATATCTGTTATTGTACCACCACATTTCCCATTAAGCATAGCTGCGGAATTATTGGGCATTTTTGTTCTGACCTCTTCTCCTCAATATTCACCATCCTCAAGGTCGAGGTGCAGGACATCTTGACTGCAATAATGGTAAGGCCTTCCAGAATTCTCTTGCCACGCGGGGATCGAACCCACGACATTTGGATCATCACTGAGGAACTGGTGCTAATAAGCTGACTCTCTAGCCAACAGCACCACGGTCCATGGCCCCGTAGAGGATGTGCCAAAATAGGTTTTACAATTAACACTACCCATAAACTGTCGTAAAGAGCCTGTAACCCTTTTTTGAAAATAAAATGATTGTCAAAAAAAACACTACCCATAAATCTACTGTAAAAATATTGAATGAGTTTGTTTGATATATATGATTTTTGCACAGTTATAATAAACAAGATATCAATGAATATGTAACCATAATCTGTTTGCCAGTTAAATAGTTTGTGGTTTTTATTTAGGTTAGCAGAGCTATCAACCCAAGGTGTTATGTTTCAGGAACAGTGACACACCAGATCGCCTTTTAACCAACTTATGAAAGTAACACTGCCTGCAAGGAGAGTCAAACCAACCACCCCCTTCATCTTCTATCGGAACAGACCCAACACCTGATATACAAAGCAACATCATGTCAAACTTATTTACAGCTCAGTGGCAGATATTCAGCGTGATCAATTGAGATTTGACCCCAGATTGCCAAAGACATACATGCTGATTGCTGAATGCATGTGAATGGTCTGAATGGTCTGAATGGTCTAGAAAGAGGATATCTGAGTTCTTTCCCATTCCAGCCAGTGCTCCAAGGCAAGTTATCAAAGGCCGTACTACTATGTCTCAGTAATTATGCAAGTAGAGAGATCGCCAGTCAGTCTTACGAAAGCGGATATTGTGTTCTGGTGACAGATTTTATATGATTTCATATAGTCTGAACGTAATATATATATATAAAAGATGTGAACATTCATTATAGAACAATTCCAAGAATAAAGTGGATTGATTTCTGTCATAAATGAATTCTTGAAATACTTACCTCCTCCAAGATAAAATAATGGGAGTATATATAAAATTGTTTGCTCATTTGCATGGTTACTATACAAATGGATTGATAAAGCTATCTAATCATAACTCCCCATAGAATCAATGGAGAATCTCAATATGTATGCTCATATAAGTATGTCAGAAGTACACACACACATAATATATATATATATATATATATATATATATATATATATATATATATATATATATATATATATATATATATATATATATATATATATATATATATATATATATATATATATATATATATAAATGCACTGTATATATGTATGTATATATATATATATATATATATATATATATATATATATATATATATATATATATAAATGCACTGTATATATGTATGTATATATAAATGCACTGTATATATGTATGTATATATATATATATATATATATATATATATATATATATATATATATATATATATATATATATATATATATATATATATATATATATATATATATATATATATATATATATATAAATGCATTATCAAGGGATCATTGTATCTGCAGACATGGGTAGATCTAATTCATTAGTTTGCTATTATATTACTATCACATTTGTGGGTCTTATATCTTGTTGTAGCCACACAGTCCAATATATACACGCGAAAAAGCAGCTTATTCGGTCAAAGAATCACAGCCATGCCTCTCATTATAAACTGGAAGGAAGCCAAGCGGTCTAGTGAATATTAGAAATATAAAGTCAGCTAATATACGTTCATGCATAACTAAATAACACCGCGTTCTTGATCATCGATAGAGTATGGCAAAGTATTCTGCATTTGTGGTTGTTTATTCATAAGCTGTATATTGGTGGTTAGCAGCAACACAACTTGAGGTAACTTATTTAATTTGGACAATAATTGTATGAATTATACAAGATTTGATATATCTATATCTATTTTTAATGGACAATATTTTATCGGTTTAAGTATAGAATTCTTCATGAGATCGTGTAATCACATTTGCCGTAGCTTGTTTCACAGAAATCATATTCCATCAGTGTTTTATTGGTTATGTGAATTGCAATTGGATCTTTGAATCATAACTAATCGTGGTTCTTGTTAATACCAAGTTGCGAATATTTGATGTCTCAACAATCCGACACAAAATCAATATACAATACAACCTGAATTTTAGCCGACAAGGGTAAAATATGCATGCGCCTTGGTGTCCATCTGGGTTTTTTCTAAATATTACATTGTTTTTGTTAAAGAATGGGTAATGCCAGTGACGATAATATGCACATTGAACATCTCTGTATTTGAACGCAGTTTATATTCCATGTTGGTGTGTCACTGCACCAAGAACATTCAGGATTTGAACCATCATACCATGGTAGTTTAAGAGAAACGGCATTTGGTCCTCCTTGTTCTCTTCTGGCTGGGCTGGACGAAGCAATATGACCGTTGAAGAGATGAAGAGATTCCAAACCACCCATCTAGTGTGACATTCTCCTAACAGATATGGATTCACAAATAAAAAAAAGTTGATTTTCTGGCATTTTATACTGGTTAATTGGTATACTTATATTTTATAAAATATGATTTGAGCTTAAATACCACCCGAAAATGACAAAAATCTCAGAGCAGAAGACAAACCTTGCCCATGTGGATGTCATCTTTTGTCACATGACTTGGATCCACGAGGTGCTGATGGGAGTTCAGCAAACTAACACAAACTATAAATAACTCACATCTGCTTCAAATCTCCCACGGAAAATACTTATAGGGAAAAAAATCCAAAACACACACAAGATAAATAACTTTGTTAATGTCCAAGTCAGTTCCATATACTGTACATGTGAGTGCACATGTTCAGCCCAGCTCTCCCACACTCACACTCCAAACATTTACGATGGCTCATCAGTAGGAGGGATTTACTGCCTCTGAAGTGTAACCCCAAATAACTTCTGCTATTCAATAAATTCAGACAGGAAACTCGCCAGAAAGCAAGATTAGATGTGTAAGCCCTTTGTTATTATCTTAATAGTAAGTGGAGAGTGTGTATGCTATTCACACCGAAGTCGCGACACTGTGACGCGACCTGTCCCTTCACGAGTGATAGGTGACACCGTACAACCCGACGTAGCCTCCAGAGCTCTGCTCGCGCAAGTCGGGGTTCCACAACTAATACCATGGCGAGTAAATAACAAGGGGCACTGAGGTCACATTACATGCCGATTTCAGGATTTCAGGATCATGTATGCCGATTTCCGAGTCATTCATGCCGATTTCAGGCTCATGAATGTCAGTCATCCAGAGAAACGTGGATTTCTGCAGATTTAGGAGTAGTTATTTGCAGTTATCATATTGGCAAGCGGACAACTACTCTGCGTGACGAGGAAGAGTCACGTGCAATATCTGCCACAATTGGCATGAAATGCGGAAAACCTTTCCTTTACATTAGCGTAGAGTTACTGTACAACTCTGCAATTGGTTGGCTCTTAGACATGGTCATGCACAATGACAGAACTGCACATTTGTACACGTCGATTTGTCATGCTCAAAAGCACTTTAGAATGGATCATTTATTATTTGGGGCGGTACAGCCGACGACAACTGACCTGTGGGCGACAACAGAGCTGCAGTTCCATTTTCAAAGTCTATAAATTACACTTGTACTCTCGAAAGTATTCACATCAGGCCATTCGCTGACACCTGCATTTGACAACAAGGTCAAATGGTGTGATAAACATCGATAATCATTGGATAAAGTGTTGTCGTCCGCAGGTCAGTTGTCGTCGGCTGTATATCGCAAACTATCTGGTTGGAAAAGCATATCATTGATATATTAGTATGTTTGTCCGGGGTTTTTTCATCAATTTCAAATTATTCAAGTCATTTCATGATGAGACCTAATTAATCAAATTTCACCACAAAATAATCAGGATTTTTCTTTTTTTTGCTCCCTCCTTGAAAAGTAATGCTCCATCCCTTGATGGTTTTGTCTGACTATTTTGGTATATGTATCACAAAAATACAATGCTTAGCACCTTAATTGTTGTGCTCACTTTCCAGTCATAACAATGACACTAATTAGCAATGTAAAAACAAGTGTAAAATAACTGATTCCATGCTTATTTGCTGCTTGAAAGAAGCTTGTACTGGGTGTGGTCTCGAGCTCCTAAAATTGTCAATCTTGGAGGAGAGTAAGGTCATATTTGAAATATCTAAATACATTCTAAACACTTTGACATGCTCAACTAACATCAAATGCAATAACCATATTTGAAACATGTTTTCAGTATTGCTGCTGTTCCGTACAAAATTGTAAGGAATGTCAAAATATGCAATTGGGTTGTCGAGTTCACAGAGCGATATGGGTTACTGTGACAATATGGCGGCGGAGGTGAAGACAGCCTCGTTCTGGCGAGATGGGGTTGCAGAAGGTGTGGCTACATTCTATTTAGTTTCCATCCAGGTGGCGCTACCATTGACTTGGGGAGCAACCAGGTTTGGAGGAGTATGTTAACTTCTTATCTGTGTTTGATTAAATTCATTAGATGTGTTCTTCTTAAGTAAAGATTTGTATTTTTACATGTTCACTTTGGACATTTTACTACAGGGGTGGAATTCCTGTGTGACTTTTCATATTAATTTGCGAATATGCATATCAATACATTAATGGTGCATTATGGTGTCTACATTTAATACATTTCTTGTCACCTGATTTTTTTCCATTGCAAATTTAGCACATTTTCACAAACTTTGAGAGTTTACTATCATTTTGTTATGTACCATTATAATAAGAACAACTTGTTGAGGGTTATGCTTTGAAATTACACTTATATTTTATAAGTTTGCATTGGGTCTATTCAAAGTCCGTCAATTTTAATTTTTCTACAATTACCATATTCAAGCTATTTCTAACCAAATTTAGCTTGTTAATACATCTCAAAATTGACGGACTTTATTTTTATTTGATTTTCAGCTTTGAAGTTTTTTTTCAACGAAGTATGATATGTACTTTCATAAATTAACCACCAATGAGTTGTTATCATATATATTGTTACTAAATATTCAACATGTCAAAAGTTCCCTTACAAAATGCTCGGAAATTAGAATTTCTCTAATATTGTTAGTTCTGGACGGATTTGGATGAACTCGCTTTTGAAAGATGCAGATGACTGATGTTTTGACAGCCTCATGTTTTGATCTGATTATAACTAAGCATTGATGAATGAATGATGTGCTATGTATTAAGGTTGTGGAGATAGGTGTTGGTATGGCCTTCCTTCTGGTAGGGTTGGTGGAGATATTCTCATCATTTGGTGGAGCACATATGAACCCCGCAGTTACGATCAGTATGGTTGTTGTCAAAAAAACCTCTATTGCCAGGGGTAAGTTCACTTCTGCCCTTGGTTAAACACTAAATTATCAAATACAAAGATAAAACGGTTATGACCCATTAAATCATTAAGTCTGTGTGAATAGATTTGAAAACAAAACTCCATTTTTCTATCAATAGTTACAAATGGTTCCCAAATTTATTGTCAAATTTATTACTTCTGTGTGAACGAAAAGAAAAGCAACTTTTCTTTTAATTGATAAAGATCGATATTGAGAAAATAATCCATCCTATTTTACGTGGCAAAATCTTGACACCTTTTCATATTTTGTCAGGTATATTATATTTGGTATTCCAGTGTATTGGTGGCGTGGGAGGAGCAGCTTTCATATATTGGTCAGTATTTTGGTTATTGTTATTGTTTTTGTTTTTTTCTGAATTTAAATGATTATAATTTAGGAGAGAGGAAGGGATAAAATATAAGTGAATTTCTTGTCCCACTTATTTTCCTCTTTTTAAATAAACTAATAATACCTGAATAGGTGTGTTAGGTTCGTTTAGGAAAACAGCAATTACTGTTAGTTTTATGTATTTCACGTATCATTTGACGTAGATTAGCCTTTGTTCAGTCTGTCAATATATACACTCTGGCATTTATTTTGATAATCAGTGTAAAACATATATATCATAAATCCGTACGTTATAACACTAACAGGTTTAATAATGTAATTATATGTATATGTGAAGTAAATTTGCAGTGTCACTCCACCAAACATGAGGGAGCAGTTAGGTGCAACAACCGTTAATGAATCCTTGGAATGGTGGCAAGGCATGCTGGTCGAGGCGTGGCTGACTGCCTTATTGTTGTTAACGATCTGTGGCGCCATCTGTCATCAAAGAAGATCTGTGTTAATGCCATCGATTCCCATTGGGCTCATAATTGGAATGGACGTCATGGTCGGGGTATGTATGTTAATATATATATATATATACATATATATATATACCCAGATTAACCCTTCTCTGGTACAATTTGCAAAGGCATCTGATAGGAACTATTACGTTGCTATAATGTTTTATGACATCTTTCATATTTTTAAGCAAAGTTTTCAAAACTTGTATTAATATTATTTTACCATTTTTGGACAAAGAGAGTACATGATTTATATAGTAAGCAGCAAAGTTTAATACATTTGAAATCCCTATAATGGTGGCAATTTATCCACCTGATAATGGCTACTCCACTAATGAGAGTAGTTTTGTGTTTTATTTCTCTTAAAAGTTCGTTTAAATTTTGTTTAAATTTTGTTATGTAATTTATATTCTACTCATTATTTTCAACAACTTGTTGTCTTTCTATTCAACCCAATGGCTTTCAGACCCTTTGGTTTATTGTTTTATGTATAAATGACTTTCTCCTTACAGCTGCCGTACACTGGTGGAAGTATGAATCCGGCAAGATCTCTGGGACCAGCAGTCATCATGAATATTTGGGACAAACATTGGGTAAATAAATGATTAAATTAATAATTAAACATTGAAATATACCTTAAAAGCAATTCTCCATTCCTGAATTATTATTAATTAGCGGGAGCGATCTCTTTAATATCAAAATGCACTTATCACCACTGTACTTATTAGCATCAATGTTTATATTGCTCAACATCGTTTCGATAGTGAACTCAAATGAATCAATGACATCTCTTAAAGACCTGCTCAAAACATTGCAGTCCCCACCAAGCCTCTCAATCATTCTTATATAAATGTGAACATGAAATGAACTGATAATTAACATGAAGATAAATATTGTGCCTACATTTTTTATATTTTGCTTAAACTTGTTTTTTTCTGATTAGTGTGTGTCCTACGTGAATGATATCCCCCATATGGTTATGATTGTTTAGAATTTGTTAATAATTCACATATGAAAAAAGTAGAGTACTGAAATATATTATGTGATATTGATAAACTATACATTAGAATTGTAAAACTGTTATATATATATATTGATTGATGAGCTACTACACTATGACCACTTAAGCAAGAAGAAATGTACACATTTGATGATTCCATTGCCGTTCCACCATCTTTCTGGACGGTTGCAACCTAGCTTGAAATGATAGGGCACCAGACCAGATTAACAAAGGGAGAAATCTCGTTTGTGATCTTTTTTTTTTGTTTTGGTTTGAAGACATAGGAGATCAATTTATTTCGGGGACGTGATTAAGCACTGCTGATTAGGTGTTTGTACCATGTCAACGTGGAATAGGGAATGATCAAACTGAGTTAATGTTGAACACAAACATCACACAACAGCACATATAACAGGAAAGTCTTTTTTTAAAAGAGAATTTGAATACAGTTTTCGTTCAGAAAAGGATATTTATATTTTCTTATCATCTTGAAGTTGCCGTAAATCATTGACGTCGTTGACGAGCACGTGTAGTGAGCTACAAGTAAACAATACACACACACACTGCAAATCTGCTCGGAAACTAAAATCACGAGAGTATGAATGCATCTACACAAATAACTGACGTATACACATTAGTCTCGTCGTCTCTGTTCAATATAGTATACAGTATGTTATAATATAGTCTATATTATAACATATATTTATCACAGTTCTAAGTGCTGAATACAAAAAATGGAGGACACAAAATACAGAAAATATGGGGTGAGGGATGCAGGTGTCTCCCTCTGGTGGCCATCAATAATAACAGATGGTGCCATCTAGATGCTCTGCCATAATATTATACTGCTGTCAATATTAGCGCAGAGTTAACTTGATCATATTTTATTAAATCAAACACCTTCTCTAAGAAATGGGATCGGTGAGAAAAACCTGTAAGTAAATGATAATAAGAGACTGCATTTATACATATACACTATTAATATGCATGTTTTCTTCTCAATAATAACATGTTGTTTTGCTGGTTGCAGGTATACTGGGCTGGCCCCATTTCAGGAGGCATTTTGGCCACATTATTTTTCACTTTTATCCTGGACGGAATTGGGCGCCAGGACTTGGAGTCTCCAGATGAACCCCTGCCAGGTTTGATTGCCTAACACTTTGAAACCAGTTGTATATTTACATAATCTTATTTTAAATTCAAGGTCATTTTAAGTTTGATAGTCAAGGTTATTATACAATAAATAGTTTAAAATCGATAAGTAATTCCGTCATTATTATTTAAGTATTGCCACAGTAATTTAAATATCCCATAAACATAAATGTTGGCTTTATGTCCATTTCAGTGTCAATAAGCAAGATCAAAATCCAAATTTTATTGTTATTCATAATACAACAGATTGGCGATTTCAACACTATGATTGAAATTCACAGTCTGGACCGAGGCGTCCTCCAATGCCGTTTGCCTTTGCAGTTTGCCTCGTTTTGAACCACATGGAGACCATTCATAACTTTGGTTGCTAGGTGTTTGTATATACGCGCAGATGCTGTAGAGCACAGCTTTGACTCATCTTCACCATTGAAACCAATGTCAGTTATTCATCCGACCATGCCTTGCTGGAGGCTGTCAGTCAACACTGCTATACTTTTTAATTACGCACAGCACCACTTACACATTCATTGCATACAGAGATAACAGTCTACATTACCACCTGCAGTCATCAGAATGGTCAATTTGTGTGTGCCTTAAAAGTGTAGCAGTGTTGATTGACAGCCTCCAGCAAAGCAAGGTCCGATCTTTCAAAAACTTCTGTTTGACCCCAAATGACAAGTGTGATAAAACAGTCAGTTTTGACAGACTTTCCAAATCTTTTGCCTTGATGAAATAAACTGAATTAATAGAAAAACCCTGTACAGACGCTAAACAGTTATACCACAGATGGCGTGACTATCGCATCTAAAGTAAATGCTCCATCTTGCGGGAAAAACGGGAGCTCGATCCTAACTCTTCAACTGCAATTTCTCAGATATGCAATATTTAAGCCCATACACCACATTTATTGATACGTATATTTATTATGAGTTTATTTAGAATACTAACGTCACTACAACACCAGTTTGCTTATAATAATGATGATTGATACTTTTTTGACAACTTATAATAAAATCGGAATTATGACAATAATCACGAAGGATCTTGAAATTACATTGCAAATATTTGATCATTTACCTTGAAATGACCTTGATATTTATACATACAAATTTCTAGCAGCCTACTACAAGTATTTTCCTTGTCCTGTAGATTCTCAATTCATGAATTTTGAAAACCTGCGATATTTGTCAGAATCCAAGGTGTGACTTATTTTGCAGATCTGGATCGGGCAGCCTACGTAAATTCCTGTCTGGCAGCCATGGATCACAATAGCTTCACGACGAACAATGAGACAGACACTCAACTATGACACGTACAGTGTCCTAGCAACTCTACAGTGTCCTAGCAACTCTACAGTGTCCTAGCAACTCTACAGTGTCCTAGCAACACTACAGTGTCCTGCAAACTCTACAGTGTCCTGCCAACTCTACAGTGTCCTAGCAACTCTACAGTGTCCTAGCAACTCTACAGTGTCCTAGCAACTCTACAGTGTCCTAGCAACTCTACAGTGTCCTGCCAACTCTACAGTGTCCTGCCAACTCTACAGTGTCCTGGTATCTTTACAGTGTGACGCTACAGTGTCCTGGTATCTCTACAATATGTCACTACAGTGTCCTGGTATCTCTACAGTATGTCACTACAGTGTCCTGGTATCTCTACAGTATGACGCTACAGTGTCCTGGTATCTCTACAGTATGACGCTACAGTGTCCTGGTATCTTTACAGTGTGACGCTACAGTGTCCTGGTATCTCTACAGTGTGACGCTACAGTGTCCTGGTATCTCTACAGTGTGACGCTACAGTGTCCTGGTATCTCTACAGTATGTCACTACAGTGTCCTGGTATCTCTAGAGTGTCCTGGTATCTCTAGAGTGTGATGGTATCTCTACAGTGTGATGCTACAGTGTCCTGGTATCTCTACAGTATGACGCTACAGTGTCCTGGTATCTCTACAGTATGACGCTACAGTGTCCTGGTATCTTTACAGTGTGACGCTACAGTGTCCTGGTATCTCTACAGTGTGACGCTACAGTGTCCTGGTATCTCTACAGTGTGACGCTACAGTGTCCTGGTATCTCTACAGTATGTCACTACAGTGTCCTGGTATCTCTAGAGTGTCCTGGTATCTCTAGAGTGTGATGGTATCTCTACAGTGTGACGCTACAGTGTCCTGGTATCTCTACAGTATGACACTACAGTGCCCTGGTATCTCTACAGTGTGACGCTACAGTGTCCTGGTATCTCTACAGTATGACACTACAGTGTCCTGGTATCTTTACAGTATGACGCTACAGTGTCCTGCCAACTCTACAGTGTCCTGGTATCTCTACAGTGTCCTGGTATCTCTACAGTGTCCTGGTATCTCTACAGTGTCCTGGTATCTCTACAGTGTCCTGGTATCTCTACAGTATGTCACTACAGTGTCCTGGTATCTCTACAGTGTGACGCTACAGTGTCCTGGTATCTCTACAGTATGACACTACAGTGTCCTGGTATCTCTACAGTATGACGCTTCAGTGTCCTGGTATCTCTACAGTGTGACGCTACAGTGTCCTGGTATCTCTACAGTATGACGCTACAGTGTCCTGGTATCTCTACAGTGTCCTGGTATCTCTACAGTATGTCACTACAGTGTCCTGGTATCTCTACAGTGTGACGCTACAGTGTCCTGGTATCTCTACAGTGTGACGCTACAGTGTCCTGGTATCTCTACAGTGTCCTGGTATCTCTACAGTATGACGCTACAGTGCCCTGGTATCTCTACAGTGTGACGCTACAGTGTCCTGGTATCTCTACATTATGATGCTACAGTGTCCTGGTATCTCTACAGTATGACGCTACAGTGTCCTGGTATCTCTACAGTACAAAGCTACAGTGTCCTGGTATCTCTACAGTGTCCTGGTATCTCTACAGTATGACGCTACAGTGCCCTGGTATCTCTACAGTGTGACGCTACAGTGTCCTGGTATCTCTACATTATGATGCTACAGTGTCCTGGTATCTCTACAGTATGACGCTACAGTGTCCTGGTATCTCTACAGTACAAAGCTACAGTGTCCTGGTATCTCTACAGTGTCCTGGTATCTCTACAGTATGACGCTACAGTGCCCTGGTATCTCTACAGTGTGACGCTACAGTGTCCTGGTATCTCTACAGTATGACGCTACAGTGTCCTGGTATCTCTACAGTATCCTGGTATATCTACAGTATGACGCTACAGTGTCCTGGTATCTCTACAGTATGACACTACAGTGTCCTGGTATCTCTACAGTATGACGCTACAGTGTCCTGGTATCTCTACAGTATGACGCTACAGTGTCCTGGTGTCTCTACAGTATGAAGCTACAGTGTCCTGGTATCTCTACAGTATGACGTTACAGTGTCCTGGTATCTCTACAGTGTGGCACTATATTGTTCTGCCAACTATATAATACGACATTATCCTTGAAACTCTAACAGCATCAACCATTTACTATTCCATTGCCAATCAAAAGCTTTTCAAGAAATATTTCACATCTTTATGAATGTGAATTTTACAAAGGTTATTACATGAATAATTTATTGAATAATTTATTATAGAAATAATACATGCAGCAGATTATGCAGTTTTTGAATAAACAAATAAGAACAAAATGACAACATATAAATTTTATTCCAAGAATTACATTGTACATCATTGTCGGGTAATATACAGATCTAATACTGACCTATACAGCGCTGAATCTTTTTTTCCATCAAAGGAAATATTTCCCTACATTTGTGATTTTTTTTATTGGGGGTGGGGGTAAATCTGCTGAAAGGGTTTTGTCTAAACCGATGACATCATTTCTTCAAACCCGTCCTTTTCTCAGAGGATTAAAACATCCTTTGTTTGCCTTTTTATTTCCAGATATGGACGGCCATGTGCCTCCCATGGCCATTTGCTGCACTCTATGCCATAACATTAATCACACAGACCAACCCCTTTGAAATAGAATTTTTACTAATTTTGAAAATTGAATTAGATTCACATTACCCCCTATTAAATGTTTCTGACTGATCGTACTGTCAATAATATACAGGATGAGTGTCTTTTTGGCTATCTTTCAGGTTTGATTGATATCTGTGACAGGGCAGACTTCAAATTGTCAGATGTCAGGCGAATGCGATGTCTATATAAAGCATGACATGAAAACAGTTATCTACAGTTTCTTCTGATATGAATCTTTAAGTGTGACACACTACGTGATAATTCTATACATATCCGTACTATACATATATAGGACTGTTAAAAGACAGTTATAATAGCGAACTCCTGCCCACTTTTGCTTATAAAAATTCTGCTTGATATATTGAAAATGATAATATCATAACAGAGTCAATTGTTAAATATTGGTTCCTATTTGATTTAGTCTGCTGTATATGAGATTTACACATGTGTTATTCATATATGGAATATATTCAGTGAAATATCACCAACATCCGGCTTAGTTTATTGCACCATAGTGTGCAAAGCTGGTTCAAAGTGTTCATATTCATCTGATTCCAACTTTGATGCTCAGTGTTATTACTCTGTATCAAAGGATGGGATTCAGAAAGCTCCATGCTATTATAATAGCTTTCTATATGTTTGTTTTCAAACAAGCTGTTTAGAAACATCATGTTTAACCGATATATTTGTTTTCAGACAAGCTGTTTAGAAACATCCAGCTTTAACCTATATATTTTTTCTCAAACAAGCTGTTTAGAAACACCATGCTTTAACCTATATATATTTGATTTCGAACAAGACATTTAGAAACACCATCTTATATATATTGGTACGCTCGTAATCGTTAGAAAGAACACCCTCCACCAACAAAGTGGCATAATAAATGAATTGAATAATCGTAACAAAGCTTGTTATTTTGTAATATGGATAATACATTTTACAGATTATTCATTGTTCATATGGGGTAAAACTTTAATCATTTGTAAGGATTAATGGTTCATCCCCAATACTTAGCTATTATAACACTCATTTTTCAAGTATTCTTTCAATGTTGGGAGTATAATATTCTCATGCACAAATAGTGTTCAAAAACTCAGTTTCAACAGTTTTACCTTACAAATTGTCTATTATCTTCACAGTTAATGGACATTTTCAGCGGTATAATACAAAAATACTATGTCAGCACAATTTGCTACAACCTTAAACCCATCAGTCCTGATAGTATGTCAGAATGGAAATCAATATATTGGTGTATTATGTTAAATATCCAGAACCAGTCAGAGTGTAGACAAGAGAACGAGAAAAGGAGGGGAAACTAGAGAAGAGGAGTGGAGGAGAGAGAAAAAGAGGAATAGAGAGAAAGGGAGAAGCGAGAGAGAGAGGGATAGAGAGAAAGGGGATAGAATAAGGGATAGAGAGACGGTGAGGAAGAGAGATAGGGGGGAAGAATAAGGAATAGAGAGGAAAGGGGAAGAGGAAGAGGGAGGGGGAGATGTACAAGCCAGTTTTCATGTGGAGCGGACCAAAACCCCATAAGTTCTGACATATTATTGGGACTGTCTACATTCCTATAGGATTCCTATAACACTGACAGACAGAGACAGCTATTGACAATGTTCACAAATTTACATTTCTACCAAATATCTTTGCAGTATTATGTTAATACTATGGATTATGATGTAAACGTTGTCCAGTAATAACCTTAATAATCACACCACTAAGCAATACTGTCTGATTAGAAAACCCACCAATTTCTATCTATTCTATTATCTATACCATGCTGATCTTAATCATAAATATTATTTCAGTTGGTCATAAGCATATACATATTTGAGTATATATATATGTTTGTAAGGTTATCCCTGACACAATATATCTATTAATATAACTGTAACATTATCTGTATAAAGTCGGTAAAAATCCACTCTTGCTGATGCTGATATTCTCATTGTCATTGACATATATCAAAGCAAACTTTTTATCAGTTACTTTGCTTTTGATTTATGCAATAAGGTTTCAACACAATCCGTAGGCACTGCTTTTACCATTCAAACTACCGGGGAAGCTTTTGTTGAAATCTTTTACAATTAAAAAAAAACAAATTATTATTGATAATTGTAGTTTGAATCCTGATATAGCTTATAAATATGTTTATTAAGAGTGCAGGTGTTTATTAATGTTTATTAAGGATCCTGGTCTTATCATACTTATATTAGTATATAATGCTTGAGTAAGCATAGTTTGTTTCTTCTTTCTTGTTTTAAATATAGTTTCTTGGCCAATGTTGCATCAATACCAAAATGTCAAATACTAAGAAATACGTGTTCTGAAAGACATATACATTTCTTGTTTTCCATTATGAAGCCAATCAAAGTTTTATATATTTTCTGTAAGCTATTCTAATAAAATAAATTACTTTTATTATAAAATGTTCTTTTAGCCTACCAACCTACCAGGCTTCATGATTTGCCTTATCAGAATAAACACAAAGTTTTAGAGGTGTAAGAAAACAAATTATCATCAGAAAAAATAATACTCAATTACAATATATTTGAATATCACCTCTGTTTGTTATGAATCAGTATAGGTCTGACCATTATCAAACTATTATAATCTCAACTGCAATAACTACTTATTCTGTCTTTAACTCTCACTTTATCACATCCATTGCACAATCAATCTCATTTTATGATATCAACTCCACCATTAAACCAGCAACTGTGCTCTGAAACATACGCAAATTCACACAATAGAAGGAATAAATGTTTGATATTGAACTGAGATATTTCATCTGTTATGTTTTTTTAGATATCGTTTAATAACCTTCATCGAGTTATGTGGTGTATTTCTCCAACTTCAGCTGTTTAAAATTATGTATGAAGTACACTAACACCAAACTTTCAAATATATGTTTAATGGATATAAAATTTTAAAAATATCCTGAGTGAAGTATCTGTCTAAGTTAAAGGTTACTTAAAACAAAATGGATGCGGAATGATATTTCTATGTATTACATGGTGTGAGGCGGCAGTATTGGTTTCAATATCGTGGTTTTGTACTTAAAAGAAAGTTCCTGACTTGGGAACTACTTTAAAAGCTGTAAACGCCATCCAGTGTGAAGAATGAAAAAAGTCAAAAAGTGTTATTAATTATGTGTTGTCAATTATGATTGTGGTTGCCAAGCAGTTATAACATTGAAAACTAAGATGACTGACAGTAAGTTCCAAATTGCCACAGAATCTTAAAAGGACCTAACATGTAATGTCAATGGACACACTTTAATGGACCCAGAATGACATTTTACAATATGCTGAAAAATACTCTACAGTATTCAAAGGTTAAAATGTATTCTACAATACAAAGGATATCCACTACTCTAGGAAAGGTTATAGGTTACAATAGATCTACCATCCCGCCTTTTTGTTGTTAAAATTGTTCAGATGTGGGTTAATGGATTTTGCTGAGTCAATGGATTGTGCTGGGTTAATGGATTGTGCTGGGTCAATGGATTGTGCTGGGTTAATGGATTGTGCTGGATTAGTGGATTGTACAACTTTAATATACATTGCATTACATAATACATTTTCTGTTCAACGCCATTGATTTTGTGCCAAACACTATGGAAGATTGTGACATAATCTACTGTGAAATGTTTTTGCATATTGTTTGTATAATATGGAATTTGGTCGTTGTTCCTGGTGACATATTCCAAAGGGTTCTTAATACATATCAACACAAATCATAACAAATCTTGATGGAAGTTAATCAATTTACAAATGGCATAACATTTATTGACATCACTAGTCGTATGCCTTTTGGTGCAGAAAAGTCAAACCTGATACAAAATCACTGTTTTTACATAATGGAATGTGTTTCTATTTGCTAGAGACCACTGTCAGACTAGGAGACAGAACTATGCTTAATATCCCAATCCCGAGAACTTCCAAAATTGATTTTCTATTTGATTGTCTGTACATTTCAACACATCTATCAGATTTCTGACACAAATTTAATAAAATCTAAGGCGGTACTGACACTGACATTCGTTTGTCATTTTATCTAATTCTACACTGTGCTAAAATAATTTGCAATGACAAGCATACACCCTTTTATGTTTGTTTTTTCACCAGCCATTGTTCTATTTTTCATTATATTTGATGATCATTGACATATCAAGATGCAAAATTGTGTGCTGTACAAATGCTGATAATACTTTCATACATTTCTAAAATATCTTACAATATGATAGTTAATCTCCAGAACAAGACATATTCACTTTCACAAGCTGTTAACTCTCTATAAGTTTATATTTAACACGTATGACAGTTATATATCAGCTCACACCAGTATATTCGCTAAGACAATTACAAAGCTATACTGTCTATTCCACCCAAAGCATGAAGGAGGGGTACATTAGCGTCCACCTATTAACAGATTCAATGTTGTTTTTTTAGCTTTAATTAGTTTGATATATCATATAACGGCACATGATGCTCACCCATGATAAATTAAAACATATTGGTCTATCAGCTATAAAATAAGTGCACCTTGGTGGTCGTAAAACTACACAGACCTGTCAGACAATTATCACAGATGGTATGGGTTGCTCTTGGGTTTGCATACTGACTCCTAAACACTAAGCTCTGAGATAAGCTCACACGATGACAAACACGAGGAGGAAAGCGATAACCACGGCGGATTTAGCGGTGGAGGTGGTGGGAGCTGCGGTGGAGGTATGGCTGTCCTTGGCTGGAGGTTTGACAACACCAGGTGGCGTGGTTGGGTCATCAGAACAGGTGGAGCCTAAGATGTGTGAAGGCACCTCCGTACGACGCAAACTTCGGAACAACTTGGCAGCCTCGTTTCCGCACTGAGGTTTTATCACCGACTCGTCACATGACTCAAGGTCAAGGAACAAGCTGAAAGTTAAATACATTTACTTATTATTTATCCACTCACCTCAAACAAAATGTATTTCAATTTGTAATATTAGTATTAGTGGTTGGTCTTGCATTATATCTAACAATATTTGATGTAAAAATGAAATGAGGACTGACTTGCAGAACTTGTTGAGGGGATCTTCTTCGTCATAGTATTCCCTGTCTGATTTGAGGGCATCGTGTGTTCCTTTTTGATATGCATTCCAGCACCTTAACGTTTTCTCAGACACCATCATATAACAGTCAGCAAATTCAAGGTATCCTGTAACGGCATTTAAGATCTGGTCACACACCTTAAGTTGTTTCATGATTAGAAATCAAGTGAGAAATCATACTGGTCATGATTGAGATAGAATGTCTTAGTCAGAAATCATGCTCATCATGTGCATGGAAGAATGCACGAAAACTATGTTAATCATGATTATTTTGAGATAAGATAACCATCACAAAATTAAACCATATCAAGATATTCTTATGACATATTTTTGAGATTAGGAAACCATGTGACATGGATAGTCTTTGCCTGGTCATTAGTAGGTTTGGGGAATTAAGACAATAAGATTTTAAGCAGATTGAAAATGTGGTCGATTAAGCTTAATGGTATAGCACGATGCTTAAGTTGAATCGTTTTGAAAATAATATACAAAAAAAATATAACATATATATGTTATTCAATAGTTGAAATAGTATTGTGTCTCTTTTTCACTCACGTTGAAAAGTGACTGTGTTTTCACAGAGCTGACCGAAGCCTGACTGGATGGCAACCTCCTTGGCGGTGGCCTGCTGCAGTTCATTAGGGGAATGCTGACATTGCATTTTAAGGTCCTTAATACAGTTCATCGTATCATCATATATTCTGTAAATAAGTCGCATTAGATGTTAGTCTTCAATGAATACTTATTCGTTATTTTAAATATGCTATACATCTATAAACAAAATATTGCTGGTGAAAATGGTAGAAATGCTTTCACATTGTTTGGATGATAATATATAGAATAGATGAACTACTTTAAAGGTTATGGTGACAAATCAACAACATGAAAAACACATTATCCTTTGACAATACCTTATAAATCCACTGACATTGTGAAGAATAATACAATGTACATATTTTGAAATTTGGCGATGCAGCTAGCCATCAGGTTGAGTCAAGTTAACATACACAGACATATAGCAAAGACCGAAAGTTATGATTAACAAAGATTATATGTAATGTTTGTCAATACCTCCTATTTTGATTAGCAGTAAGATATTCTTTTATTTTAGATAATGAACCATTTTAACCAGAAATAGATCAAGATCATTTCCTCACTATATGGGGTATTTTACCACAAGTAGTTAAGAAATTGACAAAGAGAAGATCCAGTTTGACGCAGACACAGAATGGAAAAGACTGCATAAACTATGCTGACGAAGTCAACACAGCTAAAAATGGCACTTGCCTTCCCAAAACACAGATGTGTGTAGCATTACAATTTCTGGAGCAAGTTAACCCTTTGAGAATCACCACGATATTTTTTTTTTATTTGGACAAGGATCATTTAAAAGAATTGCTTTTTTTGTCAAATATAGACCTCGCGAAAAAAAGTGTTTATAAATATATTCATATACACTTTGACATCATTGAAGATGTTTAAGATAGAATCCAAAAGTAGATTTTATTTTGCCTGTACTCAAATTGAAAACAATATTTACAGTTTCTAAAATTAAATCTTGTTTTTTATTCTGTTAGTAAAAAGTTATTGGTAGACTGTGTCTGTCACTCACTCTCCACACGCATCTTTCTGAAGGCTTTCTGTGAAGAGTCCCAGCAGTGAGTCGTTCCTCGGCTCGGCCAGGAAGGAGGCACAGTACTCGGCCTGGCCTATCACCCCCTGCAGGCTGGGGCACTTTCCCCACACCAGGCCTGCAAATACACAAATACACACATGTACAAATATACAAATACACAAATATACAAATACTCAGGAAGGAGGCACAGTACTCGGCCCGGCCTATCACCCCCTGCAAGCTGGGGCAATTTCCCCACACCAGGCCTGCAAATACACAAATACACAAATGTACAAATATACAAATACACAAATATACAAATACTCAGGAAGAAGGCACAGTTCTCGGCCTGGCCTATCACCCCCTGAAGGCCTGCAAATACTAAAATACACAAATGTGCAAATATACAAATACACAGATATACAAATACACAAATACACAGATAAACAAATACACGGATATATAAATATACAGATATACAAACACTCAAATACACAAGTAGACCAGTACAAATTTACAAATAAAAGTAAATACACAAATACACTGATTTTCAAATACACAGAAACAAGGAAACATTTCCTGAAAATGCCTGCAAATTGCTTTATATATGAGAACCTTTAATAATTACTCAGCTTTGCAGGTTGAGAACATCTTGCAAATGATGGGGTGACTCCATTACCGCCACGTCAAAGGTTTCAACAATGAGCCTTTATTCAGATTACCACGAAAAGGCACTGAATGTTCCAGGTGTCTGCGCATGTCAAACAATTCACTATTTGCTATTGTGTTTCCTTCTTGAGGAGATCAGGTTTGACGGACAAAGTAACAGAACATTTGTCTCTCTTACTGCATAAGCTATGCTATCAGCACGCTAAAATTCTAAAATATCAGACTTTAATTTATTTTTTAGGAAGGATTTGGAGTTGAGTTTTAAATTCACTGGCATTGCGTGTTGAGGTTTTTCATAACTTGGCTGTACAAATCACAAATGGTGCGAACGTTCTCACTGTTCAGGTTTATTCGATATTGGAAAAAAACGTATCATGTTTTTCAACATCTTTTTATTGGTCACATAATAAAAGGGAGTCTTTATCATTTAATGTCTAATTTTGATTGTAGGAGCAGAACACATATTCGCTCATGTGATTTGAAAATTCAAATATTTTAGTTTTATATGCATTTTCTTATCATCTTTGTTATCAGTCTGTATGACCTATCGATGCAATACGTTGATAGGAAAATCTCGTGTTTCGGAATATGCAATCAGTTCTTTTGCTTACTTCAATACATTTATTTCTCCCTTATCTCGGACAACCAAGTGGGATTCGGTCAGATAGTATGTATTGTATCTCGGGTCAGTTGACCTATCAATAATGCTTGTAAAATAATATTGATTCCACAGATATTAAAACACTAATCAAGGAACATTGTAAGCAACACTGCTGGCAGTGAGGGTGAAACCCGCACCTCCTGTCCTCCACTTATGTATGACCAAATAAGGGGCGATCCATTTGATTTTTGTGGGGTGGGGTGGGAGATTTTGGAAAAAGAATTTATTCACCCACCCCATCCCAGAAAAAAAAATTATTCATTCACCCCACACCAGAAAAAAAAATTATTCATCCAGTACTGCTGTCCCACCCCACCCCACAAAAATCAAATGGATCGCCCCTTAACAAGAAAAAAAAAATATTCACCCACCCCACACCAGAAAAAAAAATTATTCACCCACCCCACACCAGAAAAAAAAATGTATTCATCCACCCTACCAAAGAAAAATATTTTATTCCTCCAGTACTGCTGTCCCACCCCACCCCACAAAAATCAAATGGATCGCCCCTAAGGCAAAGATCTAATGCTCTACCAACTGTGCTTGCGGGGCTGGTCTTTTTGTGTTATTTGAATAACAAGGCCTCAAACGCATGTAAGTATCTAAATATAATTAGGAACACTTCTCAAGAGCATCAAGACTGCACTTCACGTTGACCCTGGCTTTATGGTATACGTGCTAGTATATATACATGCCCAAGTACCCTTTATTCTGTTCTATATGCATTTGATTATCATCTCATACATACGGCATCATGCCATCCACTTATAATGTGTTTTATCCATCTGTCAACAACTAAACATCATCCAGAAATGGGGTTCTAATCAGTCCTCCTGTCCAAAAATGACATTTTACATAAAAGAGCAAAAACCATTCTGGCTCCATCAATAACTAACTGCCCTTTGGCAGTGTTTTATACTGTGTATTGGAAATAATTAATTAACTGTCTTTTGCTAGTGGAACTGCCATTTGCTAGTTTATTTTACATTAAGGATATCTTATGACTGCCTTTTACTAATGATTTATCTCAAAACATAATACAGATTTAGCAATCAGCAGGTAGAGCGTTGAAAAATATAACTGCCTTTTGCCATTGAATGTCTTTTGCCAGTAGCGAGTAGCATTAATAGCAAATCCATTTCATGCATGGGAGAAGACAAATTAATGAATTTAATATCCATGATGATTTAATGCGCCTGGATATCAGGGAAATCCTATAAATGCTTTACAAAGTCTGTCATTTCATTGGGATAGGTCAATAGCTACAATGTAATCCCATGTTTAGGATCGACAGGCTTGGTGTTTGTTATGTACACCTTCCATTTTTTTAAAGATTTTCGATATATGAATCTAATGATTTTCGTTTTACAGTATATTTTGCTGGGAGGACAAATTTAGATCGCTAATTTTGGACTATTTGTGTATGAAAATTTTAATCCAGCATATCTCTAAATGTGGCGGTTTCTATTATGTCATTGCTGCACATACTACTCTGCCTAATACATCACATTACTCATCGCCCATCGGCAATCTCTATAGTGTATCTTAATTTCATAATTCATTTTACACTGACGGTCTGCTTAACATCTCCAATAAGTCAAAAATAGGTCAATGGTTTGCAATTGACGTACCTAGCTTTATCTATATACGTTCCACCTTTTGCATTCCAAAAGATCTTGTTATTTTGCACATATTTGTAAAATGCGCCCTTCCAGTTAATTGCTGCAAGTCTACATGTTAGGTATGACAAGATGACCAAGTATCTCGTTGTAGTTCTGTCCTCGTGGGTGTATTCTGTACACCATAAAGTGCTTCATCAAACAACCATTGCACCACTTTTAGACTATTTGTTGGACTAATTGCCTTTGTATAGAAATGGGTTGGCCATTGTATTTGCATTTTGCCTGGCAAAAGAGAGATTATTTCATTCTTTTTAGTAATTCTTTTTATAGTAGGCACTTTGATAAAGATTTACAATGCAATGTGCAATTGGCAGATCCATTAAGCCTGTTAACTTTGAAATAAAGAGATTGCTAAAAGTAGATTTTGCCATGGTGCTTTCACCAATTCTATTTCAAACCAACGATCATCCGAACAACATCTATCTTCTCAAACAAGCTTATTACTTTCAGTATAACAAAATCTCCCAACTTACAGGATCTATACATTTTGTTGTAAGCATGTGCCTGTAACTTCGCTTTATTTTCAATGAAGCTCATCTCGCCTATGCAATATTTATGTTATCTCTCTAACTTTTTTTTATCCAGATCAGTATTACAGAATTACAGGTTCAGATCAGTATGTCAGAGATACAGGTTAACGTTCAGATCAGTATGGCAGAGGTACAGGTTCAGATCAGTATGTTAGAGGTACAGGTTCAGATCAGTATGTTAGAGGTACAGGTTCAGATCAGTATGTCAGAGGTACAGGTTCAGATCAGTTTCTCAAAGGTACAGGTTTAGATCAGTATGTCAGAGATACAGGATTAGATCTGTATTACAGAGGTACAGGTTCAGATCAGTATGGTAGAGGTACAGGTTCAGATCAGTATGTCAGAGTTACAGGCCCAGATCAGTATGGCAGAGGAACAAGCTCAGATCAGTATGTCAGAGGAACAAGTTCAGATCAGTATGGTAGAGGTACAGGTTCGGATCAGTATGGTAGAGGAACAGGTACAGATCAGTATGGCAGAGCAACAAGTTCAGATCAGTATGGTAGAGGTACAGGTACAGATCAGTATGACAGAGGAACAAGTTCAGATCAGTATAGTAGAGGTACAGGTTCAGATCAGTATGGTAGAGGAACAGGTACAGATCAGTATGGCAGAGCAACAAGTTCAGATCAGTATGGTAGAGGTACAGGTACAGATCAGTATGGCAGAGGAACAAGTTCAGATCAGTATGGTAGAGGTACAGGTTCAGATCAGTATGTCAGAGATACAGGATCAGATCTGTATTACAGAGGTACAGGTTCAGATCAGTATACCATCGTTTTCTGTCCTGATAAATATACAAGTTTTGTTTTCGCAGAGTAATCACTGGCAACTTCTCCAGAAACCAGGAAATGTACGTATATATTCAGTAAACAATTTGTATATTCAGGTGTCACATTATCATGTATATTACAGAATCGCTATGTGGGGTATACAATATTCCTAAGTAGCTGTATATGATTTATTACACATATGTATGTATATATGTAAGACAATGTTGTCAGAGTTTTATGGCAGTGTAACAATGGCCATACTCAGGGTGAGTTTGTTGCCTTCATGTCAGGGAATATAGACAAGCAAGCGACAGATTGAAGGTAGAATTAGATTGGCAGAACCAGCAGAAATGGGTATATAGCTATAAGAGGCTTGGGAGCTTTGCCTGGGGACGATGCGAGTGTGACTAATGGATATGGCTTAACCAGGGTCCTTCACCGCCATGTCTGAACTGACATCCTGCCATACACCATCATCCATGTCATCTGACAGCGCTCACCTGACATTAATCACACTTGGCAAAGTCACAGACAGATCAAGACAAATATCTTGTTGGTCAAGTGTCCCATGACTTAATCCTTCCGCAGCAGCCACTTCCGGGAGCAGACCTCTCAAAGTGGCGCCATCTATTAAGTGGCAACAGGTCATTTCCCAACAGCTGTTTCTGTGTCTGTGTGAACAAAGGGCATGTTATGTTTTAGTCAGGACATGAAAATAAAGAGCATGGCATTGTAAAGAGGAAGCGGGCTCTGAGATTAGGGGAAATTGTCCAAGGGGTCAAAAATCGTTTTAGCTTGAGTACTTTTTTCAGACAAGGAAGACCAAACTTAATGTGAATGGAGGGTAAGGATCTCAAGAATTCAATTTCAAATTTAATCAAGGCAAAAACATTTTAATTCCAGAAGTCTCACGTAAACAATTAACCAAAACAAATTTAAGCCAGAGCATTTCAATCTATACATTGTGGTAGATGTGGACATCTGAGCTGGAGGTATGATAGGCTGTATTACAATGAGAAATGGCTGTTGCTGAAGGTGAGATAATGTGGTTAAAAAGTCTTACTGACTGAGAAGGTGGAGAAAACTATCGCATGTGATGTGTTGAGGTCAGGTTTGGCTAACCTCATGGTGGTAGAAATAGGTCTATTCGATATTGTAGAAATAGGTCTGTCTATTCTGGCAATAGGTCTGTCTATTCTGGAAATAGGTCTGTCTGTGGCATTGGAATATGAAAGGTGAAACATGGATCTGGTTTGGCAATTCACACACCAAAAATACAGAAATGTCACAAAATGTAATTCCTGGAAAACCTTGTTTTTTATTATTGAAATATCTGAACATTGGTTTTTACATATGCCTCTGTTTGCAAGCTGTGTGGCAATGATTCTATTCTCACACTGGTCTGACGTCAGAGGGAGCCATAATGCAATGTATTCCCCTCCTTTGACAATTCAGCCATTTGCTCTAGTTAGTGAAAGCCGTCCTGGACTGATACATGAATTGACTTGAAAGGAAAGAGACTTACTCTACGCTCTCTATGGGGGTTAACACAATGAAAGTTGAGACAGCTGTGCACTTCGCGACATTTGAGTCAGGATATAAAACCGCCAAAAATGAGTGTGTGTGCCCTCTTGGCATCCTCATACGGGTGTTTTTTTCAGAAGTCTTCCACATGAACACCGATGACATGTATCCTTTACTATGCCGTATAACAATGTCGTCAAACAAGAACAATGTCGTAAAAACAAGAATAGTGTCGTAAGAACAGAACGGATTCAAATTGCTTGACACACACAGAGATATGTATAATTTATGCTATGAGTTCATGTAGTGCTCAATACATCTTCATTAAATGCACAACCCATTGTGTATCATAACATTTCTTGTCTCTACAGTTGGCTTTCTGAGAAAATATCCTTTCCACAGTTAATTGGCCCATCCATGAAGTCTTGGAAGTCTCAAAGCAGAAAGGCTGCAAATCAAAGTGAGGGGGTCATTTACTCTCATTTGGACGTGTTTGCCTTGAGTGAGGCAATAGATACATATGTATTAACTAACCCCATGGGGCCGAGCCTTTGCAAGGTGAGCTACAGAGAAGAAGCAGAACCTTGAACCCTTGTAATATTCCCTATATTGAAATAAAAGTTACCTATGACCACCTAGAGGAAACAAGTATAGAAGTGAGATATATAGACTACAACCATTATACGTGATTGATGTCCACTTCCTCACCTATTGCCCACAACAAATGCAATATGTTAAACCGATACCTTCTCTTTCTTTCTTTTCGTGATGAGGCCACTTAAGTTTTATCTTGTTGGTAAGATGTGGAGAGATGGGAGAATCTCTTCCAAATGTATATTCAAAAGTATTTAAACCCCCAATAATGAAGTCATCGTGTAATGTATTACATGATCGTATCGAAATAAGATTGTTTGCTTTTAGTTCAAAGACAGGTGGAAACAGCGATTATTTAAATGATCTTTATAAAAGATAGTTACGTTTAAAATGGTTAATTTAGTGAATCACTGACTCCCAAATTTATTTGCAAACAACCTCAGAGAAATATATATATATATATATATATATATATATATATATATATATATATATATATATATATATATATATATATATATATATATGTGTGTGTGTGTGTGTGTGTGTGTGTGTGTGTGTGTATATTTCTATAGAAGTTAGTATTTCTAAAGAAGAACACTTCTAAACATCGCAGATTATATTTTTATCAGGTAAATTGAAATTGTTTGAGTGCTGAATTTAGAATCGATACAGAAGCGAGGAGGGAGGTATGTTGCGTTGAGACTGGTGTTTGCCATGGAGACCCTCAGCAATCCTCCATCATGCATTGCTTCTTCCGACCCTACAATGCGTGTGTGTCTATGCGAGGTCCTGGCCTCTGTTGCGACACTTCCCGTGGGCAGCACTCCGACAATCACGCCCTTTTATGTTGCCGCAATCTAATAGACGCCACTTGGGCGTCTCCAGAAAATGGCGTTTGTTTTCAGAATCCATGATCAATCTAAAAGTAACTTAAAATTTCCTCTTGTTGGAATCATGTCCACGCCAAAGCGTCACCGCCTTCTGGAGGAGATTTACAATTTGCGGCAGTGGAATCAATTTTACGACATCTGTCTCACCTTAGAAGCTTACGTGGAACTCATTTGTGGCACTGGGTTTGACATTGAGAGACAGACGTCTGGGCCTGGGTGACTCTCTCTCAGAGATTGGGTGATCAGTCAACGTGTTTGCCAGAAGACACAAATATATATTGATGACGTCATGGCGATAAATGTAATTAGAGCAGGACTGAAATCAGTGACAATTGTCTGTTCAATATCTTTTTTTCTGAGAGAGAAAGGTTTTTGCCAGACGTTTTAAAGGATGGCCGATTGCGACCACGGCCAGAAGTGTTTTATACATGTACATGCATATGTGAGAGTGTACCAGTTTGACGTCATTATAAACATCCAGTAAATCCTCCAATGCAAGGGTGTCATCATGACCTTGAAACATGCCTTTATTTTTCAGTCTAAATGGCTTTAATGCCTTAAATGTCACAGAATGTCCTGGGATAGAAGAAATATCCTGAGCATCATCCTGTTTAACTGCTTGGACATTGGCATTTCATTTATTTTGACACATGAAAGGTCCCTTGCTAAAACTATGCAGTCAACATCACGATCGCTACATCTCAAGCTACATCGGCATGATAAGTGACAACAAATGGACCTTGACCTTTTGTTGTTGATATATGGACATGCCAATCCTAAAGCTACTGTCTGAACTTAATAATCTTTGTTGACCTTCGAGAAATGTCCGCTAGGAAGCTGCACAAATACCAGGAGACCAGACAAAGAATTCAACATGGCGATATGTCGGAAGCTGTCAGGAGGGACGGCTAAATATTGCCATTCGGACTTCGCAGAGACCTGCGCATGCGCATGCGATGGGACAGGCCTGGTCTGAAAACAGGACATAGAAGACAAACAGAGACTCTTTTCAACACGATCACGTGCGTGGGTCGCACTTGAAATGCGCATGTGCAAAAATGGAAAAGTGTTCAGATTACCGATTTAAACCTCCCTGGCCAAAGGGGCAATTTTCTTCAGACAAATTGGAATTTATATGTGTTTATCTTTAAGTTTTTGAAATGACATATGGGATCAATGTAAAATAGATGAACCCGACAGTATCCCAGATTGTATTTTACTCCGCTGATTTGATAGCAACACACCTTGTGTAAATGGCATATCAAATATGTCAAATATGCATGGAAAATACAATTGGATTCCTACCGATAGAAATAAATGTATGTTCTTTTTTCATTCAATCATCATTCAATTGACTTTGCTTAGAAGTCCTAAACAAAAAAGGGATGTTATCTTTTCCCGGGAATGGATAGGACTCTATTAAAATTTATATTTGGGGTTTAATACTTCTTTAAGGCCCTTTCTCGGGAAACAAAATGTATGATTAGCATTGACAGGAACCAACAAAGTATTTAATTTGATTAACGTAATGTGTTTTGTATTCAAATATCTGCAGAGCAAATATTGACAGACTATCAGAACCCATATTTAGATCGAGCTGCAGAATAATATTTACTCAAATAAACAATGATTTAGGAAGCTCTCCGCCATAATATTTAATTGGTTTGTCAATCATGATACAAAAACCATGTCAAATTTGTGACCGTGCTGAATAAATCAGATTGGCTAAGTCTATAATACGTTGGCAGTTGATTGGCGCTAATGAGCTGCCTTGTAAGTGCATAATCTTACTATCTATCAATAAGTCATATCAATATAATATCGCCCATTCTATGTTTTAGGTGGTTTAACATACTGCAAATCTAGTTCCTAAATTCCACTGATTGGGCTGTAAGTCTGAAACATACACGTATTCAGACTTCATATTAGGACAGGGTGTTGTTCAGATCTCAGGGAGCTGATCAGACCTTATATTAGGACAGGGAGCTAATCAGACCTCATATAACAGGAAGCTATTTGGACCTCATAGTAGGACAGGGAGCTATTCAGACCTCATATAACAGGAAGCTATTTGGACCTCATATTAATACAGAGAGCAATTTAGATCTCATATTAGGACAGGGAGCTGGTCAGACCTTTTGCTAGGACAGGGAGCTGTTCAGACCTCATATTAGGACAGGGAGCTGTTCAGACCTCATATTAGGACAGGGAGCTGTTCAGACCTCATATGTGTGAGAACCGCTCAAGACAGGGGGGACATATGTAACTCTAGCCTGGCAAAAATTGAGAGTTAAAATAAGCTCACAAAAAGAATCAAGAAAGGAAAAGAAAGAAAAACAGATTAGCAGATGGATGGACCTATTCTAACATAATGCAGTTTGCCAGACAAAATGAAAAGAATGCAGGATGCAGATATAGAATACCCGGAAAAGATGATTAAGTGAAACCGGAACGAAATAAAAATATATTAAAAAGGGAATAAGAGCATGCACACAATCCAATCAAAAGATAGTAATGTACATCTGCCGCATGGATTCATCATATATACTGCGCATGCGCAGTGGATGATACATAATCCTACCAAAGCTCCCTATTGACAAAGCAAACATTGGCCAAATCGGATCCGAAATATAAGTGGCTCAGGATCAATCCTCTTGAAGGGAAAAAGTGCATTGTTAAGTGTTATTTGCTCCTTCCCTACGTGTCTTAATTAAAACATGCAAACGTCTTGTTTACAGTGACAGGGCCAGCGGCGTGGGATTGTTGTGAGCTGGATAGAGTGTGCACTTCCCATGCGAGAATGTGAACGTATGCTGCCATGCCAGAGAATGTGCACTAATATATGTATGATATACTAGAGAATGTGCACTTATAATCCCATGCCACAGAATGTGCACTTATAATCCCATACCAGAGAGTGTGCACTAATACTGATATACTAGAGAGTGTGCACTTATCCTGCCATGCCAGAGAATGTGCACTTATACTGCCATGCCAGAGAATGTGCACTTATCATGCCATGCCAGAGAATGTGCACTTATCCTGCCATGCCAGAGAATGCGCACTTATCCTGTCATGCCAGGGAATGTGCACTTATCCTGCCATGCCAGAGAATGTGCACTTACAATCCCATGCCAGAGAGTGTGCACTTATTCTGCCATGCCAGAGAATGCGCACTTATCCTGTCATGCCAGAGAATGTGCACTTATCCTGCCATGCCAGAGAATGTGCACTTACAATCCCACGCCAGAGAGTGTGCACTTATTCTGCCATGCCAGAGAATGTGCACTTATCCTGCCATGCCAGAGAATGTGCACTTATAATCCCATGTCAGAGAATGTTCACTTGTACTGAATGGTAAAGTATATTCAATACAACACTTTTTGCTTCTTCTCTCCACACTCATGATAGCGTTGGTTTGTACTATTTACACCGGATAATATGGCTGAAATTGTCATATTCTTTGAACAACTCTTTTGACATGGTATAGCTGTGCAAAGTAAGATTGTTAGAAGGATTCGAAGGATAGAGAAATCAAAGCATGCTGGGAAGAAATAACAACACTTTATGTTTTGTCAAAAATGAGAGGATTTGTAGTTGAATAATAAGATTTATAGCTTCTTATTATAGATGGAATTCGAGATAATTAATTGTTATTTTCCATATTCAATGCAATGCCGAGAAAAAGTCTCATTTTTATGTTCGCATATAGATACTCTTACAACCCGTCTTAAGATTGTTTCATTATCAGTAATTTTTGATTTAGGAAACCCATTTCCATCAAACCTCAACAAGGCTTTCAATCAGTAACTCAAAAATCTTTGGTAGTAATATTTATTGAACTCATGTTAGTCGGTGAAGGGGACACTCTTATAAATCTAAAATCATAAAAGTGGTCATTTCTGATTTTTTCGATTTTGTGGGAATAGTTAATATCAGATAAAAATATATTTTAAACCTTTTATAGATGGCACTGACACCAATTCTGATATTACTTACAAATTAATGTTTAATAAATGATAGCTGAGGGCTTTAAAAGCAACACCAATAAACGTTTATGAAAACGTAATTTGTAATAAACTCATTAACGGTTTCAATCGCAAAAATATACCATCTGAGCTGTTGTATGTTTCTGAATTCTTAAAATGGAAGGAAAAGGGTGAGCAAAGCTTCATCCTCGTCTTGTAATTATGAGACTGTCACCTGCCACATCAGGCTGATAATACGCAACATGAATCATATTTCAAGCATGAAAGATAAAGAATGCTGCTTAAAGGATAAATTAGACATCTTGAAATTTGAAAAAAAAAATTCAGCCATCAACAAGGAAACAAATCACCAGCGATTTCAGAGTGTGCACGCCAGTAGCCAATTATCTGTACATCTCTATGTCGCCGCCAATGATTCCTCTGTCAGGGGTTTTTAAGGTGGAATAAATGAAAATATGGTCTCTAGGTTTTTATAAGGTTTGACAAATTATTTCATTGTCAACAGGGGCTATGGTTTGCAAGATTTAAACAAAATGAGTCCACTGACAAGAGACTAAGGACTTGAAGTTTTAATACATAAGGACTTTAATGACCTATATTTCAAGATGGACTAAAGAGCAATAAGTCCACATCTGCCCTCCCGTACCAAAAGGCAGTTATGGCCAAAATTACATTTTACCTAAATGAGAAAGACCATTTTCCTATTTGGTTCCATCAGTTACTGCCATTTTGCATTGGTTTCCTTTTCTACTGTGGTTACTTTTCGAAATAATCAATAATCTCCTTTCTGCAGTAAAACTACCTTTAACCAATCTAGCCTACCTTTTACCTACTTTTATTTTATATCAACGGAACCTCATAACTGTCTTTTACAGACGATTTATCTCAAAACAAAATACATTTAGAGAAATGAAAAAAGGCAGTTAAGTAACATTGAAAATTTGAAATGAGTGATGTCTGTGACCAATGAGAATATACACTAAATATTGTTTGACTTTAAATTTTTATTTTTTTTAAAGAATTAATATATTTGCAAACTTTAAGAGATTTTAAATAGTATTCCTATTTATTTTCACAATAATCTTTGGATGGTTGGAAAGCAATTGATATTGAAGAAAATATCTGGGAGAAAATCTCAATATTTTAGGGTTAATTATCTGGTATGTTTAATTTCCTTGATTTCATTTCACGCAAAATGTTTCTTTCCTGATGATATATTAAGAGTGGTTAACCTATATCTTTCAACTGTCTGACTTTCTGACCTCACTGAGACTTTAAACTGTGTGGCTTTTGGAATGACTTTAATGGCTGGGTGAATGTGAACCTTATTGTAGTGTCCACAGTATTAACGCAAAACTCCCAAATTTTGTGTTTTATAAAGGAAACAATCAATTCCCGCCTGTTTTTCAGATAGCTTTCAGGAAAGCAAAAGCTGGAAGTAGATACTTACAGAACATCTGTCTTTCTTTACAACCATATGATGATAACCTACATTGCTGTTGCATAAACAATACAATTAAGACACATGAATGAAATATTTGGCTGATTTATTGTCAACAAAAAAATCTTTTCTGTACACCATTTTGTACAGCTAGGATTTTAAAGAGAACACATAGGTTGTTACTGTCTTGCAAACAACATCTAATAGTTTCTATTTTAAGACCAGAAGCTGTTTATTAGCTTTTGAATATCACCTGATAGGATTGGCTGGGGAGAGAGGCATGTCTTCCTGCCTTCACAAGTAACTGCTTTGTTTATCTATATTCTGTGTGAGTGGCAGGAGAAGAATGAGTGATATTACATTCTACATGCCACATGGCCCTCCCTGTCTTAATCCAAACACCACATTGGCTTTTATGCTTCACACGGAGTCCTGTTCAATTCAATTTGCTCAATGTGACTTTAAGTCAATATTGGGATGACAAAAACCGCTGTCTCCCCACAGGCATCGTGAGAGACCAGCCTAGAAAAGAAGGGAGGAGAGATAGGGACCATTAAGAACTGTGTGCGCCCAAGATTCAATCATGTCTTTTTATTTACAGATGGCATTGTCGTTCTTGATAGGTATGACCTCTTCACTGAGCTAATTTCAATGTGAGCATACAGCTCCTGTGGGTACTTTATGTCAGTTGATTTTGTAGGTAACTTCTTGAAGGCAGTACCGCAGTCAGGAGGTCATTTGTTATGAAGATCTGAAAGACCCCTTATGTCACTCACGTTATTCTCTTATAATAGAGCACTCTGGACCTTATATCAATTCTCTGGAGGGCCCCATTTACCCTGCCCATTACACAAATAGAACAACTTCTGTGCTGTGTTGTTATTTACAGAAAATTGTACATTAAGCATCTTAAAGAGCCTGCTGTTTATTTTGCAATTTATTTCAGACATTCTCATCTTGTAAATCAAATTATCATTCATTATCGGACTCTGGAAAGGCTTTAATTGTGTTGACTCTACTTTGTAAACATACACTAATAAAGTTTTTTCTTTATTTTTAGGCGAATTGTAAAAACACGAACTACGTAAGGTGGAAATATAACCGAAGCGAGTTACTCAAAATTGAATTAGAAAGACCTATTCTACAAGTATTATGAGGAGACCATATTGTATTTTCTGGAGGGTATTGCTTTAAAATGTGTCATTAAAGGGACATTACCATTTGGAACAAGGCATACGTAATTTCCTAATGACAATGTCCTGTTTTATGAGACTGTAAAAACAGGAATCCTTAGTGTAAACATTATACAAAAGCTTTATTCAAAGTAGCCATGTAATACTCCAGCATAAAATCTTCCTCAATGATATGTTAATTATTCCAATGACACTTGAAGCAAATTCCCCTGACAGGGTTTGTCTGTTAAAATAACATATTGGGTTTTGGCATGCTTTGTTTAGCCCCTTGATATTAATTTCTGACTCTCTCCACATTCAACATCAAACGCGCCTCAAGCACCTTAACTGTAGCTCCCTAAAACACTTTACACGATCGTCAGAGATTCAAAGTGCTATTTAGGACCACCTTTAAAACGTATGCAGACGGAAAATGGAAAACTACAAGAATGCCAAATGTTTCTCATTTCTAACAGGACACTTTATGACAGTGAACTGTACATTCACATTATTGTCTGTACGGATGTTGCACCGGAATAATCCAAGAAGTGTTTACAATGGGGATGATTACTCTAAACATTACTTTGGGAATTGAATTATATTTAGAAGACAAAAAAAAATAACTAATAATGATATTTCTGCGATTTGAATTTTACTTTTTTATGATTAGATGTCGTCATTGCAACAATGATTATATAGAATGTTATATATTTTAATGTAACATAATATATTTATTATGTATCCCATAAGTATGTCATAGGGTAATATCGGAGGAGTATGATTTCAGTATAATTCATCCTTAGTCACCTTGCACTGTCTACATTACATAACATTTTAATTGGCACCCATATCTAATTTTGTTTTCTTCATCCCCCCTTTGATAGTGGTATACTGTGGTACATTGGCTTCAAAAGGTCTGTTTGTCCATCGGGTTTTGTCAATTGGTACAGGTCTGACACCCTTATGGACATGGGTAACATTCAGTAAAACACAATAATCCTGGCCATTTTTATCACGATATCATGACCACATATCATTTAAACATAACCCAAATATCTGTAAAATTGCCTGTGATGTCCGTCATTTCACGAGAGTTTTAATGGCACATATCCTCCCTCTGGAAAAATTAATGTTGCTAGCACTCCCCCCCCCACACCTACGGATTGATTAATGACACATACCCCCTCCCCCAGAATGAAAAATGGCACATGCCTCAGAGCAAAAGAAGTGTTATTCCAGAAATGTGGCCATAACAGCATTGGCGCTTCATCATGGTGACAGGTGTATCCAAAAATGTTTGTCCCTCATATTTTTGTCTGTCTGATAAAGAGATATCTGATAATGCTTCGAATCGATTTGCAGGAGACTTTCAAGGTTTTGTTGGTGACAAATCTAAACCAATAGAATTATATGGCATTGCAAGACACAGAAATGTGGAAGACTATACATCTTCAGCTTAGCAAAAGTGTTTATACATTGCTCGCCTTAAACCAGAAAAAAAGGTATGTTATGTTATAAGTTATTTCTAGTATCACAAAAAAAGTCTCAATTAGTCCCTTATATCCCAGCAGATGTAAAAAGGATATCTTTATGAGTCATTTAAGTATTTTTGACAATCAAATGCATTTGGACAGGAAATATCAATCAGACCGTTAGAGTCACTTATTTTTGTAACATAACTACAATACTATAGGATTACAAGTTCAACACTAAACGCATCAACATATCTAAGTGTCAACATTCAGTCACATTCAGAAGTGGTTCTTGTAATTTAATGGCGGAAATGCAAGGATGTTAAGAAAACTAGAATCCGATTAAATTCATTTGAGGATTTTGATAAGTACGTCACAAACAATGGAGTGGCAAAACTACAGATTGAGATGTATTAGAAATGTTAACAGAAGATGAACTTTCGCTTGACATTCTGTTGTTACAAGATGAAAATCACGTCAAAAGGCAACCATTTTAAGCTGATGTACTTCGGTTTCCGACATTTGATTTAATGCATTTCAAGATGTTTTAAAACGATGATGAAGGGTTATTTGAGGAAAATAAGCATAATGTAGGGGATTTATTTACCTCATTCTGGATATGACAAGGAAACAGAAATAGAACTAAGCCCTTGTTGATTATGAAGTCTCTGACAATAACAGATGGGGTTGATTTTAATTCTCACCGCTCGAGTTTCAACTTATGTAATCCACCAGGTGTCTCTTGTGTCATGTACAATGTATGCTGGGATAGGTTTGTAGACATGGCAGCTGACTTGACTTGACTATCAGTGTGAATGCTGGGAAGGGAATACACTGATTGTATGGAAACAAATGCATGTGCAGAAACAAAAATAATTTTGGAATCTGGAGAATGATAGAAAGACAGTGTAACAATCTGATTCAAATAAAATGACATGTCAATCAACATTTTCTTACTACTATGATCCAAGTTTACCTCCAAGGTTTCCCAATGAATGACATAGTTTTACACACCAGGTGGCGGCATGTCCAACATGAACACTGACATTTGGGATGGATCAACAACGCATTTCACCATGTAAAGATGAGATTCTTTTTCTCAGATTCATGCACCTTTATTTCTTTATTTCTTTATTTCTATTTGAAATGAACTTTGAAATGTACTTTAGTATTTTATTAAAGTGGTCTCATGTCAATTTCAAAGCGTTACTGATACAGAATGATAACTCACAAATATATTTGAATGTTATCCTCTCACGGTAATGAATAGATGCCAATCTACAAAAAGGATCTTTTGCATTTACCTTAATATGAAAATACTTGATACAACGTGCAGTCGCGATTAAATGGAGGGCTGGCCACGCCCCCTGGTGAGTGAAAAATACTCTGAGAGCCAACAAAATATCCTTCAATGTGGCAATTAATCCGGAGATCAATATGTAATACATGCCATCAAAAGCGTGTCTATGGTCTCCAGAACCAATCAGAACCTCCACAAAGTCTGATTTAGACGTTGTAATTCGACTGGCTGGGTGGTATGGGCGCTGATCTGATTGGTCACAACATTTTCCATTAGCAATTACATTTATTTAGGTTCCCGGGGTCCAGTCAAGAATCTGGCCGGTGGTGGCAGCACAAGTAGCTTGGATGGTGATTAATTCCCAGACACTTCCATCAAGAGGCATGGAGTAGTATGCCATTAATTGCAAGTTGCTTAGATTTGCATGGATTCTAAGTTGACATCACCTCACAGTGCAGGTTAAAATCCTCACCACAATTTTCTTTTAAACTGTCATGGAAATGTATGGCAATTCTCTGAGTTATATGTTAGTGATATGAAGTTGTTTCCATCAATTATCTAATGATTAAAGGTGCTTGAGTTCTATGGTTTCTTCTTCACTTCATATTGGAAATTGGGAAAATTGTATATGTACAAGAGAAAGGGTATCATTGTCTGAAATAATTAGATGATATCAGAGAAGGCTTATCATTTTAAATTCTTTATTATATTTAAATAGATGCTTTTTATGACGTTTGTATTGAAGGTTGTGTGAATTGAAAGGATTGTAAATACGCGTTGTCACAATGGCAAGACTGTTTTTTCGAAGATTGGATTCAGCCAGACTATGAATGCATTGAAACTAGTATGCCAAAAAATGGTTGACGATTTCTTTAAATCTCTTATTGGGCTGACCGGTGATTTCGATTGGGAGATATCATGTGAAATATAATCACATTATGAGAAACCCATCCTAATTATGTGCACAATGCTCTGGAACCTCTTTTGCATGTATTGCTAGTACATAAACAATGCGTTTCTTGAAACAATAGAGGGACGTGTAGATATTATCATCAAGATGGCGCCTGCATTGTAAAAGCACAAAAGCCATTATAGGCTAATTGGATTTATATATTCCTGTATTCATTGGCTTTTGGTCAGCCCTATTCTTCAGTACATAGGACATGCTAGTATTGGGTAAATCATATTAGCTTGGACGCCAAGACAAGCTTCTTTAGGGAAGAGCAAAATATTCCCTTGTGGGACACGTGACCCGCTCACCCTATTCCCGGAATGAGAGCTGATTGGCTGCACGCCTCAGAACAACACTGCAACAGATTGGCCTGACCTCTAGCGGTAGGTCATCGACACGTGTCCGTGCTTTCCAAGCTTTGTTATAAGATAAATGCCACAGGTCACATCATCAAAACAGAGGCTCACCGCCAGGGCAATTGGCGATGACCTGGCCCGCTCGCAGTAATGGCATAATTGTGCAAATGGGGTTACAGGAAAAATGGCAGTTCGGTTGTAAATCTGGCAAAGACCAGGATTCTGGCCAGACATCAGACGGATAGCGACCAATTATATCTACCTTTTATGACAAGGTCTTGCAAGTATCGGTGATAATAATGCTTTCTGATGACCAGTAGGGGAACGCGGTGGGAAAGTAACAGTTAGTAAATCTCAGGTCCACCAATCAGCTGTGAGATATTCGCGTGGTGCATGATGGGAGGTGTTTACGCCCACAGATTATATGTGATTTTTAAACTTTATTTATAGCTATGCAAGATGTCGTGGAGTTAATACCTTCTAACTGATAGAATCTTGATGTATGCCACCAAGAGAGGAATATAAATCTATAAATTAGGAGGGAAAGAAACCATGTTATCAAAATGCTAAATTCAAAATGCATCCCTATCAAACATACGAACCCATGCAGGATAAAGCCAAGAAATAAAGCTGAACGTATTTCAATTATGTGCATGTGCAAGTATGCCATATTTACCATCACTAGAAATGGGAGGCATTGAACATGAAATGGGTAGTACAAAACTTCCTATTTCAGTGGGTACATTGTGTCACTTTTACCCAGCATAAATGGCACCAAAACAGAACACATTCTCCAATTTATATACATATTTGAGAACGTATTTTAGTACCTTGCTCTTATTGAAGAAATAAAATGAAATATATGAAGATTTGGAGAATGAAATCAGCTTTTCAATGAGGTACTCCATTTGTATGTACATTTAATACATTTCTTGTCACCTAATTTTTTTCTATTGCAAATTTAACACCTCTTCACATACTTTGAGATTTATATTCTTTCATTTCTTATGTACCATTATGATCAGAGCAACTTCTTGGGGGTTATTAAAATACACTTATATTTCATATGTATGAAACTTTAAATATTGCAAAGGACCAATTTAAAGTCCGTCAATTTTCATCTTTCATACACCTAGCACATTCAAGCTATTACTAACAAAATTTAGCTTGTTAATCAAATTTTTTATTTATAATTATAATTATAATGTAAATTATTATTTTTATCTTATTTTTAGTATTAAAGTTTTTTCTATGCGGTATACTATTTACTTTCACAAATTAACCGACAATAAGTTGTTATTATAGATATTGTTTCAAAATAGCTCAGCATATCAAAATTTCCTCTTATTTCCCTTGCAGATTGGTCCAAAATTACATATTGTTCTAATGTCGTTAATTCTGAACAGATTTTGATGAATAAAGACTCTATGAGATGCAGATGATTGAATATTGAAATTCATAGTAAAGTCCGCAGACATAGGACTTTCATTTTCAAAGTCATTCAAAGGTCGCTTCAAAGTCACTGGCAATATTGGATAAAAATAGCCAAGACGGGTCCACATTCAGTCATGTATCATTTATGGATGTGTTCCACACTGTATAAACGCTGTATGCCTATGTCTGCCTTTTCTACTGATGCTGGACGAAATACTGTACTTTACTTTATCAGCTGTAAGACATCACCATGACATCCATGCATTACTATAAATAAGACACATTTCATATCAAAGATCAAATCAGAAATTGCCCATTAAATCAGAAATTACACATTAAATCAGAAATTACACATAACACTAAATCAAAGATCTCAAATAATCTGTGGGCGTCGCACCTCCCATCATGCATCGCACATATATCTCACAGCTGATTGGCTGACTTTACTGATTTACTGCCTCACCCTCACGTGCATCAAATCATATGTATCATTCTCATGCTGACTATACACAGATAATTCTGACCTCACAAAAAATGTGTTAATTGTTCTGTATTTGAAACTACACATACATTCAAACAGTACATAATTGGTTTATGCTTGTGTTTGATAGTTTAACGCAATTGCTCAGGACATCTCATTGCAAATTCCATGTCTATTCTTTGAGAAGTTGTTAATGTATTATGCTTCATGTCCACGTCAAGTTGTGAGAGGAATACTCAGAGATACCACCGGGAATTGGCCTTCAGCATTTCCCTGACGTGTTTCCGGTTCTGTTTCTCATCACCCAAGGTCACGTGACCTCAAGTGACCAGTCCCAGAGTTGCATATTTCAGAGTTCTAAATGTAGCCAGGATCGTGACGAAGAAACTGAGTGGTTTGGGCTCTCTCTCTCCTCAGAGTTTAAAGTTTTCTCTTTAAGATGACAAATATTGTGCATTCACCCAAACCTGCCTGGCTGTTTGGACTACCACATCAATCATGTTTTCATCTGAGGAAATTAACTGACACCATTTGTTAAGAAATAGATCTCATAGTTAAGAAATGAACCTCATAAGAAACAGTGAAAAATTTTCAACTATCTTTAAGAAACACGTTATTTTATATTTAGGATAGTTGTGCTACACTGGAATAATTCCAGTTTTCACTGGCAACGATTTATGCGCACTTTTCTGATATTTTTGACAATCCCGGGAGCATGGTTTCCATAAAAGGAGGCTTGTGACAGGGACTCAAGTTATAGGTCACAATTGAGTTGTAGCTTTTGAGCAGTTATTGTGTAGGAACACAATGAAAGCACCGGTATAAGTCCTATGCACGTCTACAGAGTCACTGTGATCACTACCTTGGATTTTGTCCTGCCAAACTGAAAGACCACGGAGCGGAAATGGTCTGACAAACCGGAAGCCTGTAAAACCTTGGATAAGAAGGCATTGGCCCAGGTGTAATCACCAAGCCAGTCTTGAACAGGATTATGTTTTCTTCGTCTTCATGTGGTCTCTCCAAACTTGAACTACAATACTAATTGAAAATACATTTTATACTGCTGGTTATTTTAATGTGTTGTATTTTTGAGCCACCGATCCATACATAATCAAATTTAACACAGCTGATAAACTTAAGATTCTGCGCTGTTTTCTGGTCGATAGTTATATGGCCAAAATAAGGCTAAAAAACAAACTGGGAATGTTTATAACCAATAACATGTTGTTCACCACAATGATTTTTCTTCGTGGCTTTATGGTCATGGCCTCAATATTACAACTAGATTTCTTGTCAATAATGATGCCTGTTATAAGCATGCCTTATATTGCCTTAAGCAAGATTTAATCAATAAGAAAGAACCATTTTCACATCAAGATTGATAGGTTACATCGCAAATGGTATTTCAGAGGTAAAGGGCCTTAGAACTTGTCATGTCAAATTTAAAATATGACAAAAATAGGATTGGAACACCACAAGAATCTGCATTGCAGATAATAGGAATGAGATTGAGAATATGAACAATGAAACAGTGAAAAAAAAGAATGAGATCATTTAAGAGAGGGTTCTATTCAGCATCAATAAAAATAAGATAATACTGGTCAACAGGATTTGGAAAATGAGAGTTAAAATATCTTCCCTCTCTTCTGTGTTTGGAAACAAAGTTAATGCGAGAGGAAACTTTTTTCTTCCTCACCTTATATAATTTACGCTGAAATCAAATGAAAGTGTGAAAACATGATAGTACCTCATGTTCCACCTTGGAGAAAGGCAATCTAATCATTGATGCAAAAATAGTTGATAAAAATGTTCTTCCAACATTGCTTTAATGCTCGCTTTTTGTAAATGATTTCTGTTGGCTCGTTATCACCACAACGATAATATGATGACATCACATATCGTGAACAAACTCAATAGGTTAGATTAAAAATTCATTGGAGAATACATTTCTGACAAATATCATTTCTCACTGTTGCATTCAACAAGACAAGCGCATTATATGTTTAGCTCTTACATCTTGTTCCGTCTCTTGAGTTGCACATACAATCCAAAATACATTTAGTTTCTCAGCCTTTTACAGATGATATCCTATGAAACCATTGCCTGCAATGCCCTGGTGGGCTTGTAACCACTTACAATATGACCACATGTCACAGCCGATTGTTCACAAACTTGCTTACATGGGGTCACATGATCTTGGGTCACGTGATCACGAGATCTGGAGTGCGATTCCCGCTGGCCCATGGGTAAATTGCCTGTGAGCTGCCTAGAAGGACGAGAGGCTAGTTAAGTAGTGTGTGTTTGTCTTTGTTGATCCATCCCAACATCCAGAGTATAGCTAATCATGTTAGGTTCACAAAATATGCGCATGAAACAGATAGAGCTCATAAGATGAGAATAACAATGATACTGATCATACGTCCGATTATTCCAAAAGGTCCAATTATTTTGGAGCAAACTTTGATTCTGGTATAATTGTATTTAAGATGTACATGTAATCTACCATTCAGAAACCAACCAAATGCTTACGTGTATGTTTCCAATATAACAATAGCCTATATAGTAGTAACATTCCGACTAAAGAAAATCATAGATGGTGTATGAAAAATGGTGAGTCATGATTTTACCAACAAAAGTAATAACTCAAGCCAATCAATATGAGCAACCAAACAATACCAGCAACCAAACGAGACCAGCATCCAAACGAGACCAGCAACCAAACGAGACCAGCAACCAAACGAGACCAGCAACCAAACGAGACCAGCAACCAAACAATACCAGCAACCAATCGAGACCAGCAACCAAACGAGACCAGCAACCAAGCGAGACCAGCAACCAAACGAGACCAGCAACCAAACGAGACCAGCAACCAAACGAGACCAGCAACCAAACGAGACCAGTAACAAATTGAAACTGGCAACCATTCAAAACCATCAACCAATCAAAACCACCAACCAATCAAAACCATCAACCAATCGAAACTCTACTTCATGTACCCTTCATGGCAACCAACCAAAATTGTAGTGATATACCTACAGCAACCAACTATTGGAACTGCATTACATAATCTCTGGACAGCAGGTCATATTCTGCAGCAACTACAACCTGGGAATGTACACATCACATATAAATAAACAACTGACACGACCTATATCTAATATTGTGACCATTTAGTGGCAGCCTTCAGCTGAGATAAAATCTCTCTGCTCTTCCAAAGATATAAACATAAAATCTAAACTCTTACAATTCATCATACATCTGGTCTGGTGCAGAGATCGAATATCATATATCGTCAGTAAGCACAATTTGATAAACAGTAATGCAATTGTGTCATTGTAGTGGTCAGGCACGGTGGTAACACTGGATATTTGTGACAGAGAACAGAAAGAGAACATGAAGGCCCTTTGACCAATATTGACATAACATATATAGAACTCTCTATTTTAGAGTAACTCATATTTGAATGATAGAGATACAGACAGCACAGAGCACTGCATCTTGCCACACTTAACGTGTTCAATATCATCAGTTTGTGGGCTCATGGTAGTCTAATTTTGGCGTCATATTTGACCCATGCATCTGGTAGCAAGGCTTAAGTAAAAACATAAGTGCACATGTACAAATCTACAAATATCTGAACACTTGTATATTGATGTATTATTTGATTTTGATGATCTGGTTGTTTGAAATAATTTTAATGCGAGCAGTCTACTATATGGATGTCTAAACATGGATGTCTAAATAACGTAGTTAGCACAGTAATAGTTGTCCTTCTTTGATGCTGCTCAGGATGCATGTTCTAATCAAAGCGCTATGAACAGATCTATCTGCTATCAACGCTATATAAGTTTTATTATTATTATTATTATTATTATTATTATTATTATTATTATTATTATTATTATTATTATTATTATTATTATTATTATTATTATTATTATTATTATTATTATTAGTATTGTTATTATTGTTATTGTTATTGTTATTGTTATTGTTATTGTTATTGTTATTGTTATTGTTATTATTATTATTATTATTATTATTATTATTATTATTGTTGTTGTTGTTGTTGTTGTTGTTGTTGTTGTTGTTGTTGTTGTTGTTGTTGTTGTTGTTGTTGTTGTTGTTGTTGTTGTTGTTGTTGTTATTATTATTATTATTATTATTATTATTATTATTATTATTATTATTATTATTATTATTATTATCATTATCATTATTATTATTATTATTATTATTATTATTATTATTATTATTATTATTATTATTATTATTATTATTATTATTATTATTATTATTATTATTATTATTATTATTATTATTATTATTATTATTATTATTACATTATTATTACATTATTAAATTAGAATAGCAGTGGCCCTAGATGCTATCGTTTCACAAGTAGGCGTTTTTCAAAATGTCTCCAACAGTGCTATAAAAGAAGATTTCCACTGTAATGTTCTACAATAAATTGCACAGTTAAATTTCATAATCTGCACGACTACCTCGCTCTGACGTCTTCATTCATAATGCGCCTAAAAGATTTATAATTGCCCTTTTTAACACAGCGTTATAAGCGCCAAAATTTAGGATTTTTGTGATGCCCAAGGTATAGCAACTTGCTTTTAATGTCATATATTAGGTTAGGCATGTAGCTTTGAGAATTCAGGCGGTGTTCAAGAAAATGGTGTTATCAAAAGAGAGTTGTTATACTTTGGGCACCACCAGAATCCAAAACAATTGTTTCTTTTCAATCTGGCTCCCCCACTATGTATATTTTCTATAACTGAATTATAGGACTTTATTTTTGTACAAGAACGCATCCATTATGCAGGCATTGGGAACAAATGAAAGAAGAAATAGCACTTTATAATACTGAGAGAGATTTAACAACATTCGACATATGGATATGTTCTTTCCATCACAGGTGGCAAATTTATCTTCATCTGATTGAAACATATGCAGATGTAAAGCCCAAAAATGGTAAAATATTTAATCCTGAAATAACCTCTCAGATCTTTTTTTATTGATAAAAAGCTCCATTTCAAATGCTCTTATGTATTGGAGTATCTAAAAACTATATTTTATGAACACATTTGAGAGGAAGCGCACCACTCTAAATATTGTGTTTCTCACAATCGCGTTGTTAAGTGGCCAGAAGTGGTCAGCCGTGGTTGCCATGTGTCCATACTGTATGTATGGAGATGGTGGGGCGTATGTGAAAGTATATGGCACCCTGGGGAGACATCAATGCCACTGCCTCGCATATTATACAACATCTTACTCTATTCAATGTGACATTTTCATGCTCTAATATGCTGCCCAGGGAGGCCAACACTCAGATTGCTGTCACAGGGCTGGGCAACAAGATTGCCGCTTGGCCATGTCCATGGTTCCATGTCCGGCAATTTGCAGGAGATGTTGTACATTTTAGAACAAGCTCTGCGTCATAAAAAACAATATGACATAATAAAGTTATTGTTGTTCTCGTGGTCGTGTTCAAAGTATGGCCGTGTTTGACCCGAGACCCTCCTGGCACCCGCCCTGACCAAGTCTCATATTGGAGTTGGCATCAGGTTGGCAGCCGGACGAAGGTCAGGGTCAAGGTCACATTGAGGCTCAGTCCCAAGGTTGCAGCTGTCACATGAGCCCTTTACCTGAAACTGTCCAATGTCTACTTCCCAACTAGACTCATACGTCACACCAGCATGAATGTCGGCTAATCAGTGGGTCAGGCGCAATTGTACTATTGTCTCCCTGTCGCTGAGTTTACTCAGATTAGACCCGGGAATGCTGCTCAGCTCACAGGCGTTGGTGGTCAGACATGATTGTGTCCTCGAATATGCCCAAAGGATTGTTCTTGAATCATTTGTCACAGGGATGACGTTCTTGGATTGTCTAGTTGCTTTTCATCCATTTGACCCATTTAAGCTGCTAATTAAGTAAATCTACTCATTTATGATACAAGATTGAATAGTTAATAACAATTGGATGTCAAAGATTGGTAATAAGTACAAGATTTCTTCCATCTTGGAATAAGCTTTATTCCAAGCTTCCATCTATGACATGCATTGACATCTATTGACATGCATCAAACTACAAGTATGTTACAAAACACATTTGTGCCTAAGGTCAAAGCATATGTTGAGCAAGATTAAGTTGCTAATAGCATGTCGTTTGTTGATAGTTATTTGTGCTTATTCTGTAATTGATTCTGTATATCATGTCATATGTGTATCGGGTCTTATGCTAATTTTCCAGGTCAAATGTGGATAAATAAATGTGTTATTCCGATAATTGATTGATTTGAGTACCATGTCGTATCTGTGGGTCATTTATTGAGTTCACCTCATTTGGGCCATTTAACATTACATATATGCATAATTGATTGAACCTAACCTTTAATTAGGTACATTTACAATGTCATATGTTGATGATCAAGCACGCTTTTTCTATAAAGGTTTTTGTATATTTTTTCATATATGGATCTTCACTTGTGCTTACTATTCAATTGACTCAAATCACATTTATGATGTAATGTTTGGATCGTTTATTGTGTTTATTCAATAATTGGTCCCATTTGATATGTCATATGTCATATTGTTTATATTTCTCATGTCATTTGTGGAAAGATAATTGATGTTATTCTATAATTGGTTATGTTTCTCATATCATACGTGGATAATTGATTATCAAGGCTAGCCATTGCGTGGTGTCAGGACTGCAACAAGACTGGACATTGCACAGGGTGGGATTACAACAAAGGATGGACAATGGCAAGGGAGGAACATTAAGAAGGTTGGACATTGTGCATTGCAGGACATTAGCATTTACAAGGGCTGGACACGATTAGGTATGGACCATAAGGTATAATAAAAGAAAGCAATATGAGACAGGTCATAGTGAGAATACCCAGACACTGGTTGATGGTCTGCTTAAAGTCAATGACAGAAGATCTTGGTGGTAATATCAGTGTTATATTCTTCCCAGGCTGGTGGGATGGTGGAGCTTCACTGACATCTCTGTATTCAGTATGCTGACCACACTTTTGTCTTCATCATTGGTAATTGGACAGGGAGACTTCGTGTGGCGCCGTGGGTCTGTGTGCCACCGGTCTGTGGGGGAACATCAAGTAAATGTTACTCGCTGATACATAAGTATGCATGTAAGGCAGCGACTCTGGGACACAAAACAACACAACACTTTCTCACAGATCAGAGGAGTGCCACACAAAGATACAGAGGTATATATGCTAGGCACTGGGACACAAAAACAAAACACGTTCTCACAGATCAGAGGAGTGCCACTCAAAGACAAAACACGTTCTCATAGATCAGAGGACTGCCACACAAAGATACAGAGGTATATATGCTAGGCACTGGGACACAAAAACAAAACACGTTCTCACAGATCAGAGGAGTGCCACTCAAAGATACAGAGGTATATATGCTAGGCACTGGGACACAAAACAACATAACACGTTCTCACAGATCGGAGGAGTGCCACTCAAAGATACAGAGGTAAATATGCTAGGCACTGGGACACAAAACAGCATAACACGTTCTCACAGATCAGAGGAATGCCACTCAAAGATACAGAAGTATATATGCTAGGCACTGGGACACAAAAACAAAACACGTTCTCACAGATCAGAGGACTGCCACTCAAAGATACAGAGGTATATATGCTAGGCACTGGGACACAACTCCTTTTTCCCAGTTTCACAGTTTAAGTGAATGTGAATAAAAACATGTCACCCCAAAGCTTTAGAGTTCTCTCTGTTGATTTCATCTGCTGTGGACCTCTCATGCAACGAATAACTACTCTTATATGTTTTTTGCATGTTCCACTACATAAACGTAACCATTCTTTTCATTGCATTGTACCTTTATATCTACTTATCAGTTTTTTATAATCTAATAAGGGCAGTTCTTTTCCACTAAATAATATAACAGAAGACACAGCTGATGTTAAAATCCAGGTTGTTTCCAATAATAGCAGTTTCTATAATAGTTAGTTGCAAGTGTACAACATCTCCTAACACAGTTTGCCTTATCGCCCTGCAAAGTGCAAATTACTCCAGGCATATGAGATGGATATCGCCCGCCTATAAATAGATGACCAGAATGGGCTAATGGTACCACGGTGGGATTATAAAGATTGTCATTTCCTATAGAGGCCATTCCATAATGCATGCTGTGGGATGTTATAAAGTCACTTTGTTCAGGAGATAGAGAGAGGGCAGGTAATTGAACACTGTGGTGAGTATGTATGTGCAGCGATCCTGGCTGTCATTGGAGGCATCCGATGCGGGCTATATGAGAAAATGATATATACCCTTGAGGTTGTCACTTCGGGAGCTGGGCCAATTACGGACCTATAGCTTGTGTGTCATGGCGGTGGTGAGGCCACTTATGCACGCTATATCATAACATTATTAATTACGCGGCTTCCCCAGGCCTGCTCATTTCACAAATGAACGCCAACTCGTTGTGACATCCATCTACCTATATGAACCACCCCCCTCAAACATCAACAATGGCGGCCTAGCTGTCCCATGTTCATTTCAATTGCAGGGCGCTAGTTAACTAAATGACATGCTCGGTCACAAATCTGTCTCCGGGCTTTGGTTAAACCAAACAACTGTCTCATAAACATCAGGCTATTAATACAAAAATCCAAAAACAAACAACCCAGTTGTTTGAAATAAATTATTGCCCATAACAAAATTATTGCCGGTTTAAATCTGAACTGTTTATTGACACAACGGCATATCATCATTTCAAAATAGCGTGATCAATTTCATTATTCATTTCCGTGTTTGATGTGTATTTTGTAATCAATAATTGCAACAAACATTTTGTTTTAATTTGCATCAACATTTTGTCATCGAAAAAAGTGCATATGGATTTCGTAGCATATGAGTTGGACAAATAAAAGGATTGCTAAGCTTATAATGTGCCTTTAGGACACACAATGTATACTGGATTGCCCAGTTTGAACTTTACCTTTAGGACACACGATGTATACTAGATTGCCCAGTTTGAACTTTACCTTTAGGACACACGATGTATACTGGATTTTCCAGTTTGAACTTTATCTTTAGGACACTAGATTTATACTGGATTTTCCAGTTTGAACTTTACCTTTAGGACACACGATGTATAATGGATTGCCCAGTTTGACCTTTACCTTTAGGACACAAAATATATACTGGATTGCCCAGTTTGAACTTTACCTTTACTGGATTGTCTGGCTAATAGTGTGCGTGCAGCAGGACACACACTATATACTGGATTGTCTGGCGTATAGTGTGCGTGCAGCAGGACACACACTATATACTGGATTGTCTGGCGTATAGTGTGCGTGCAGCAGGACACACACTATATACTGGATTGTCTGGCGTATAGTGTGCGTGCAGCAGGACACACAATATATATTTGATTGCCTGGCTTATAGTGTGTGTGCAGCAGGACACATAATATATATTTGATTGCCTGGCTTATAGTGTGTGTGCAGCAGGACACACACTATATACTGGATTGTCTGGCTTATAGTGTGCGTGCAGCAGGACACACACTATATACTGGATTGTCTGGCTTATAGTGTGTGTGCAGCAGGACACATAATATATATTTGATTGCCTGGCTTATAGTGTGCGTGCAGCAGGCCATTCTTATACTGGCCATATACAGTGACAGAGAATTTAATTTGTACATTAAGAGGGATATCCTCCCAAAGACCTAATTTTTTTTCAATATTGAATACCGATATCAGGTTGAGCTAATGGTGCATATCCCATTCAGATAAAAACAGTCTGCTTTGTGAATCTGGTGAAAGTGGAAATGCAAACCCTGGGCTGCAGTCTGCTGTACAAAAAACATTTGAATTTGACCCATAGGAGTAATGAAAAGTGATAGAACTGAGCCCAAAATCGTAGACTTTCTCTCTGTCTATTATCGCTAATGCCGTATTCTAATAGAAAGAAAATGGCTTTCTTTACAATATCTGGTGAAAGTTGGTTAATAAACCATTAGGCCTGACGTCATCAGCACTATTAAAGCACAGTGAGGTATCACATATTTAAAGTATAGTATATCGTATAGCCTAAATGTGCATCTTTTCTTAAACAGAGAGAATGTGGAGGCTACGAGGCTAATATAAATTCTCCATAAGATATACACATCCCCTGATAACATTAGATGAATGGCTGCCACCTGGCGGGGAAAATAAAACAGCCCAACACAGGTCAAATGGCAATTCGCTGATAAACGATAGCTTTCTGCCATGTCATATTTCATTCAAGTATCTAGAATTAAGCCCTTAAATGGTTTTAATGGAATCAGTCCAAAGTTTCTAGATATTGCATGCGATGATATGCTTATTTCACTTCTATATACATCTTGTTTGTTGCAAAATGGTTGTCCAGCTGCCTGTTTCAGCTGTATCCCATTTCATGGGTCTTGCTTCTACGCTTATATTCGTACTTGGACACGAGAGTGACTTCTTGTGAGTCTGCCTTAAGATCTATATACCTCCCAAACCATAAAAGGAAGATTAGAAACATAGGTAGAACAACAACAATAAATAGAGAATTTGAAAAGTGGTGTGTAATACAACACGTGGTGAATGGAGAGATGTACACATGTTACTTTGCCAAACCTTTCATCTGTCAACCACTCTCTTGGATTGCCAAGCTCATGGTGGCGAGGTGTTTAACAGCGCAAGTGGTTTCCATGGTGATTCGGTAGACAGATATCTGGTAGGGAGTTGGTGTGATCCCATTTCAGGGAATCTTTTTTGTCTCTTGCAGTGTTTAGCCCACCGTTCTTCATGACAAAATATTACTCCTCACTTCCACATCCACAAGGTTAATACAATATCGGAATACAATATTGTCAAACACAAATGAAAGTTATGGCTTTTTCCATAAAGCAGGAAACACATTACTAGCAACACACCGGAAATCAAATAACAATCCCCATTCCTGAAATGGAAGCAGATTTATTTGAACGAGCCTGGGCCCGAAGGCTGGCACCAGGAGTCAACAAACATCAACAATATATTTTGTGAGTGTGGAATCCCACTTTGACCAAATTAAGCAATATCGCCTCCCCTATTCAATCTCTGGTAAAGGACGGAGAGCGTAAATTGGCCAAATTGAGCAAGTTTTTTTTTCTGGGTTCCCCTGCAAAGGTAACAGACAATGCATGAAATTAGGCGCTCGCTGTTACAACTTTATCCCACTTAATTCAAGTATGTTGTTGGGAGAAAAACATTGACAAATTAGACACCAACATTATTGCTTCATCCTAGAAATTGACAGATAAGATATATTTTCATGGTTTCATTTGGAACAATGCCAAGATAAGATAAAAGGACGAACCATTTATTACTCAAAATTGTGTTGAATTGTATTAAAGATAATAGCTGGCTTTGATGGCGTCAAGATTCGCCATCAATATGAATATTGTCCTTTTTTAATGTTAGTACACACAGTAGTGGAATTATTCCAAACAAGAGTTACAGATCATGCAACAAGTACTCCATATCATAATGTTCAGAGCAATCAGGAGTATGGTATAGATACTGCCAACGTACGGTGTATACTGACTAAATATTGTGGATACCGATTAGATATGATTATACTGACTAAATATGGTGATACTGATTAGATATGGTGACACTGATTAAATATGGTGATACTGATTAGATATGGTGATACTGATTAAATATGGTGATATTGATTAAATATGGTGATACTGATTAAGTATGGTGATACTGACTAAATATGGTGATACTGACTAAATATGGTGATACTGACTAAATATGGTGGATATGACTAAATATGGTGGATATGACTAAATATGGTGATACTGACTAATTATGGTGATACTGACTAAATATGGTGGATATGACTAAATATGGTGATACTGACTAATTATGGTGATACTGACTAAATATGGTGATACTGATTAATTATAGTGATACTGAGTAATTATGGTGATACTGACTAAATATGGTGATACTGATTGATTAAATATAGTATATACTACTATTTGAAATAGTGTGCAATAAAATGCTATTTCGTTTTGTTGCGAAAACACATGCATTCATTATTAAAATTACTCACGGCTTATATTTGATATTTATGTCAGATATGACAAATGTGTCTGTGAATTAACTTTGTAGTCAGTTCTCTTGGGGCGAAAATCAAGAAACCTGAACATATGTTATCGCAAGTAGCAATAAACACTGATGAGAAACACAAATCTCTCATGCCAAAAGAGAGGAAATCATATGTTTCCCTGACGTGTAGAAACCCTACAGGTTCTACAGGTTCACAATTAATGGCCTGCCAGCATTTATACTGATGGAATGTGTATATCTTCATTAATCTTACCACCAATATGAAGAAACCTCAGGTGGTAATAAAGAATCTGCGACTCTCTGCCCCACACTGAGCTCAGCTGAGATGGGTGATCTACAAACACATATCCCTTTAATTTCTACATGGTGCCCCCTGAGATTGCCTCGAGAATTATTTTTCTCTATTCTGATACGTCCTCCCGATCTGAGGCGCTTGCTGAGGAGGCAATGTATAATGTGATTCAGACAAGATCCTCAAGTAGAAGAGAAAGGCCGGGAGATGCAGGCAAGATATCCCGCACCTCTCAGATAACAGCACATCCATTCATCAACTCTCGCCGAGGTGGGCAGGTCATCTGCCAGCTCCCATAGCCATTACAACTTGTACATTTATGGAGTATTTATGACTATTTCCCTAATGCTATTTTTACATCCAGAGACTTGATATGTCTAGTACGAGATAGTCAGTGCATATTTAAGGATGTTTTTTTTTTTTTGGTTTTGTTTTTTATTTAATTTTGTGTCTTTTTTATTTCTTTTTTTTTTTGGTGGGGGGGGGGGGGGGGGGGTGTTTTTGGAAGGAGACCGATAAGGATGTTTAGACAAAAAGGTTCTCGGACCCGTATGGACGCCAGACAAACAAGGTGACTGATGAAGCCTATGATGATTGGTTATTTAAAGACTAGATAATTGATGACCTCACTATGCTTGTGCATCCACAATGAAGAGGTTATTGGCGTGCGTGATGTATGCAGTGGGCCGGATATTGCTGACCTTGACCTTGCAGTTTATTGATGACCTTGGTGGTGACATTGGCTGAGCAGACGCCGAGTTGTGTGAGAAGGTTGCCTTCCAGAGCATTTATTTACCACCAGGAATACAGATAGAAAGACACTAAAGCGCAGGCGCTGTCCAGGTCAGAGAATCCTCTGTAGAAATACTACAAAATGGACAGTTTCTTTTTCTCTTTACGGTTGACAATAATAGCTTTCACTCTACAATGGAGCCTACATTATCCTTTCACGTTAAAACCAAGAATCGTGCCGCCAGAACTGTCATTTTCTGGTTGTTGAAATACTCCCATTTCCCGAGGGCACCATACAAGTGTTTTCTGTAACAATGACATAGAGTGTCGCTGTCCGCTGTCTCTCACTAGACCACCAGTCTCAGGCTGGGGCCCTGTTACTGCTCTATATGTAGGCCCTGTTACTGCTTTATATGGAGACCCTGTTACTCCTCTATATGGAGGCCCTGTTACTGCTCTATATGGAAGCCCTGTTACTCCTCTATATGGAGACCCTGTTACTCCTCTATATGGAGGCCCTGTTACTGCTCTATATGGAGGTCCTGTTACTCCTCTCTATGGAGGTCCTGTTACTGCTCTATATGTAGGCCCTGTTACTGCTTTATATGGAGACCCTGTTACTCCTCTATATGGAGGCCCTGTTACTGCTCTATATGGAAGCCCTGTTACTCCTCTATATGGAGACCCTGTTACTCCTCTATATGGAGGCCCTGTTACTGCTCTATATGGAGGTCCTGTTACTCCTCTCTATGGAGGCCCTGTTACTGCTCTATATGGAGGCCCTGTTACTGCTCTATATGGAGGCCCTGTTACTGCTCTATATGGAGACCCTGTTACTCCGCTCCATGGAAGCCCTGTTACTGCTCTCTATGGAGGCCCTGTTACTCCTCTAGATAGAGGCCCTGTTACTGCTCTATATGGAGGCCCTGTTACTGCTCTATATGGAGACCCTGTTACGGCTATATATGGAGGCCCTGTTACTGCTCCATATGGAGGCCCTGTTCCTGCTCTATATGGAGACCCTGTTACTGCTCTCTATGGTGGCCCTGTTACTCCTCTATATGGAGGCTCTGTTACTCCTCTAAATGGAAGCCCTGTTACTGTTCTATATGGAAGCCCTGTTACTCCTCTCTATGGAGGCCCTGTTACTGCTCTATATGGAGACCCTGTTACTGCTCTATATGGAGACCCTGTTACTGCTCTATATGGAAGCCCTGTTACTCCTCTATATGGAGGCCCTGTTACTGCTCTATATGGAGACCCTGTTACTGCTCTATATGGAAGCCCTGTTACTCCTCTATATGGAGGCCATGTTACTGCTCTATATGGAAGCCCTGTTACTCCTCTATATGGAGGCCCTGTTACTGCTCTATATGGAGACCCTGTTACTGCTCTATATGGAGGCCCTGTTACTGCTCCATATGGAGGCCCTGTTATTGCTCTATATGGAAGCCCTGTTACTGCTCTATATGAAGGCCCTGTTACTCCTCTCTATGGAGGCCCTGTTACTGCTCTATATTGAGACCCTGTTACTGCTCTATATGGAAGCCCTGTTACTGCCCTATATGGAGGCCCTGTTTCTGCTCTATATGGAGACCCTGTTACTGCTCTATATGGAGACCCTGTTACTCCTCTATGTGGAGGCCCTGTTACTGCTCTATATGGAGGCCCTGTTACTGCTCTATATGGAGGCCCTGTTACTGCTCTGTATGGAGGCCCTGTTACTCCTCTCTGTGGAGGCCCTGTTACTGCTCTATATGGAGACCCTGTTACTGTTCTATATGGAAGCCCTGTGACTCCTCTATATGGAGGCCCTGTTACTGCTCTAAATGGAGGCCCTGTTACTCCTCTCTATGGAGGCCCTGTTACTGCTCTATATGGAGGCCCTGTTACTGCTCTATATGGAGACCCTGTTATTGCTCTATATGGAGACCCTGTTACTCCTTTATAGGGAGGCCCTGTTACTCCTCTATATGGAGACCCTGTTATTGCTCTATATGGAGACCCTGTTACTGCTCTATATGGAGACCCTGTTACTCCTTTATAGGGAGGCCTTGTTTCTCCTTGATATGGAGACCCCGTTTGCATAGAAAAGACCACACATCACCACGGCACATTTAAGTCAGGTCCTGCATGGACAAGCAAGATGCTCAAATATATTGCATGAAAGTAATATAATGATAAAAATAAATATCTTAATAGACTAGGTCTGCTCTTGGCGCTCTTGCGGGTATAGTTTCTGGTAAAGATATGTTTTAAGGTTCTTCTTGAAGATGTCAAATGATATACAATTTTACAAGGCATTTCACATTTTGGGGTATATACTTGAAATGTATACATATAAGTAGAGATAAGCCAAGCAAACACCAAGATTGCATAATTCAGAATTAATAATTCATTCATACACTTAAGATGTAAATTGAAGTTTCGGCATTAAGTCAGTACATTTAGATATTTTAAGCAATTATGCATTAAGTCGTCAACTTATCATATTAGCCTCTGAAATATGTATATAGACTTGTAACTTATAACGTCATGCCCTTTTAGTAACGGCGTTATAATGTTCACACCTTGACACACCTCCGTTTGGCTCTTTCTTGGTGCTCATCAAGGCGTATTGTATAATTTGTCAAATCTTTCTATCCTGTGTGAGAATTTAGAAAAATAGATCAAGCAAGCGAAGCTTGAAACTCCAAGCTTGAAATAAATGGTTGACCTGATATAGATATCGCCACCCAGATTCCCATTATGCGATAACTCCGTGCCAATATGAGAAGCCTATGAGCCATGCTTATTGTATGACATTGTCAAGCCGTTATTGTGTTTTATAGATAGGAATAGAGCGCCGATTGGGATCTGCTCTGTCCCATTGAGACCGGCAAACATATGAAGTCAGGACGGCTGTGGCCGTGAGCCTGGGCTGTCACACCAGATTAGCGCTTCCATCTTGATACTTCTCACAATGGACAACTGTGGAAGCGTGGATCGGCCCGCCTCCATTAGTTTTAGGGTTAAACTTGAGTATCGTCAATGGAAAATATTATATAGGGCTTTAGATGCAGCCATATAGTGTGAAATCTCACAAATTGGGGGACGTTCCTTTTTTTTTATAAACGTTGAAGGTAGGAGGAATGTGAACTGAACAATATGCTTGCCACATAATTCAGAGAGAATAAGGATTCTTTTACAATATTTCGGTAGCCAAGTTGAGAATTCTCTCTTTATCCAAGTAACAAATGCATGTGTAGAATAAAAAAACAGGTCTAGTGAGTGCCTAAAACATAAGGGAATATTGAAAAAAGATGCCACGCATTTAACAGGTGAATGAGACCACTGAAATGCTTATAAGATATATAGTTCTGAAGCAAAATTGAACCTGTATTCTCGAAATTGACCATAACCCAATTCTAACTGATAGTACCAGGAGAATATTTATCGCTTACAACACACTTCAGAGGGAGATAAAGATAGCTTCGAGGAATATGAGCCTTAACACCATAGTCTGTCATGTTTGTTTCAGATACAGGTTCATTTGCGGCAACAAACACTGGGGGGGGGGGGGGGGCCTTTTCTCGGAAAAATGGATCTGAGGGCGTATTTTTCATATCTCTAAAACTCTGAAGTAGAGAATTTGGTGACATAAGGTAGATATTGCCTATACTATTGATGAAATAAGGTAGATATTGCATATACTATTGATGAAATAAGGTAGATATTGCATATACATTGATGACATAATAAAAAAAACCACCACCTCCCGTCCTCCACTTATATAACCATTAAAGGCACAGATCCTACACTCTACCAACTATGCTAGCCGGTCTGATGACATAAGGTAGATGTTGAAATTACTATTGATGAAATAAGGCAGATATTGAAAATACTATTGATGATATAAGGAAGACATTGAAAATACTATAATTGATGATAAAAGGTAGATATTGCAAATACTATTGGTGACATAGGTATACTTGATTTTCGGTTTGTTTTTTGATTAACAACCTTTCAGCACTGTTTAGTTTACATGTATATCAGGTCAGATAGAAGTCTCTCACCGAGACTCAATGCCCTTTTACTTCGGGGTGACTAGAGATTTATTATTTGTATTATCATATGGACATGATAACACAAACTGCTGCCTTTGATAACCGGACATGGAGCACTGTTAGGAATGCGAAACAACTCAGGAGCAGATCTCCACCTTTCTTGACCATGCAGCATGAGAGAGGAACTCGTCCCATTTGGGATTCGAACGTTGAACCTTCAGCATGACTGACGTCTTCAAATTGAGTCCCATCCCACAGAAGGTAGATATATCATGTATTGGCACAAATAGAAGAAATAATGTAGATATCGCACATCATATTCAGTTTGGCGAAATAAGATAGACATTGCATACACTATCCGTAAGATAAGTGATATTACTCATTTGTTATGTTATGTTTTGATAACAGGATATTTAACAGAATAAATTCAATACTGGTAAAGAAGTATTCATACTTGTACATATTGTTATGTGAACTAAATGTTCCCAGTGTATGTACAGCTGAATATATGAACCAGTCCTGGACCTGAATAAATATCTTGTTCTCCCACACGATGTATGTTTGAATATATTACATGTATTGTATGCCATCCACTGTGAGCTGTGACAACAGAACATGAGCTGAGATCAAATGTATCGGCACTGCATACCTCTGTCTTGGTGTGTGTGTGTGTGTGTGTGTGTGTGTGTGTGTGTGTGTGTGTGTGTGTGTGTGTGTGTGTGTGTGTGTGTGTGTGTGTGTGTGTGTGTGTGTGTGTGTGTGTGTTGGTCAGCCTATATTACAATAAAATATTCCAGATGTAATGATCATATTTCCTTTGTACAGTCCCAGATAGATCACACTTTGCAAAGCTTTTCATATGGGAAAAATAGTTGGTCAAAAATAGCAATGCTTGTACCTATAGACACCTACAGATAGATAACACTTTGCAAAGCTTTTCATGTAGGAAAATGATTTGGTCAAAACTAGCACTGTTTGTACCTATATACACATACAGATAAATCACACTTAACAAAGCTTTTCATGCAGGAAAAAGATTTGGTCAAAAATAGCACTGCTTGTACCTATAGACACCTACAGATAGATAACACTTTGCAAAGCTTTTCATGTAGGAAAATGATTTGGTCAAAACTAGCACTGTTTGTACCTATATACACATACAGATAAATCACACTTAACAAAGCTTTTCATGCAGGAAAAAGATTTGGTCAAAAATAGCACTGCTTGCACCATTCAGTAGATGGAAGCTGGACCAGCCACACTCCATCTTAATGCTGCTATGCAGGAATTCACCAGAATATTTTCTTTGTTCCCGTGAGGGCCTTTGATGTCCAGTGTGCTGAACAAGTGTTTCATCTATATTGTAGCTTTGATGTGATCTTATCAAACAATGATTCTAGTGGGTATATTATTGACACAAGAATGTTCTTATTTTCTGTCACTTCACAGAAATTGCACAAAACCCTTGCAGTCAAAATGACAGAAGAAATGTGTCTTGGTTAAATTTCATAGGTTTGTATTATAGCTCCTGAGCATTCCCTGTTTTGATAAGATCATCTTCCTTTTGTTCTGATGATAATCACAAGAATTAATATTGGTATATAAATGATTATGGTGCAAGCACCATTGTTGCTAACCTTTTATGAAAACTACATCAAATAGTTGTTAATCAAATGGACAAAGTGGTTATACACCCTTAGCCAAGACATATCAATAAAAGCAATTATCACCTCAGTAGTATTACATACAATGCAACCTGGGAAAAATGACACTGGACAGGCTATTTTGAGAAACTATTTCCATAATAGTATAAAACAAATATATTGGAAAAGTCACCATATATATAAGTGTAAGTGGATTCATTTGTTCAGCCATGCGTATGCAAATGATATTAACCCTCTGCGTGACTATTTTACAATTTAACCCATTATCTATAACAAATATCATAATAGTCAGCTTGGGAGTGTCCTGAGGAGGTCAAGCGTCTCGTTTTTTTGTATGTTCTATTTTTAACTTCCGCTCCAGCGACATGGTTAGAACTGCTGCAGACATGTTGAGAAACATGAAACATCCTGTCATGAAGAGTAATGTATCTGTTTATGTTCCCAGGCAGATGTAATGCTGTATTCTGCACAGCTGCCACAGCTGCCTATTTTTCTATGGCTCATTGTAAAAGCAGTCGGCTACTCTACATTGTCATGCTATGAAAACATTCCAAATCTATTTCACATCCAATGCAATTAAACTGTCCCGTATTTTCTCCCATGCCATTTGCCCCCCTCTGTATTCCTCATTTCTTTACAAAGTGGAATATTGTCATTTTTTGTTGCTGTGGATTGAGACCACGAAGTAATGACTGTATACACAGACAAATGACCATTAGAATTGTCTAGGAATATAAAATTGAACACACAAACAGGTCCCTGGAAAGTGTAGGTGTATCCAGAGTGACTGGCACAATCTTTTCTAAAATATTTTGGCAAATATATTTGTAGCATCAGTTTTGATCTATTAATATAAATGCGATGTTAATTGCAATAAAGATTAACAAAATATTAATCACACAATTACTCTATCTCCACATTTAACTTCTTTGTCTCATTTGTTTGTTGTTTTTTTGTTTTTGTGGGGGGTGGGGGGTGGTCGGGGCTTTTTTATCTAACCTAACTTCATATATCTTATTGAAATCCAAGATATTTCGGTTTGTAGTATATCAAAGAGTGTAGAATATGTAACATTGTTTAAAGATTCTGGACACCATCATTCAAACCCTGGCCTTCATGCAACCTAAATAATGCAAGGAAATAAAATTCTTAACAAAAGGATGATAAAATTCTTAACAAAATATCCAATTTGTCTGCAATTATCACAATTGTATAGAATCTTGGGCATCTAAAATACGGCTCCAACTGAAGATTTTATACCTTGAGCTGCTCAGCCCGCTGTGAATAGACAAAGAGAATTTGACTGAATTACCTACCAGGAGAGAACGGCAGTGAATGTTAAACTGGTGGTATTCCAACTCAATATGGTGCTATAATTATGCAAAGAAGAAAATGTGCACTTGTCGCTCTTCCTGCATGGTGTGAAATCTGTTCACATCTTGAATTTGCTCCATTATCTATTAATGGCAATTAATTACTTTTGCGAAATTGAATTTAACAGGCCACTTGCTTGAAATTATTTTCAAGTGTCTTTGGGTTTGTATTGTAGAAGCCGCGTAATTAGATCATATGGTACACCCGGAGTCATTTCTACTCAACAAAGACACCATCATTTCTGCTCAACAAAGACGCCGTCATTTCTGCTCAACAAAGACGCCGAAATTATTTTGGATGCCGTTTCTATTCAATTGGCTATTTAGGACGGGGCATGGTAAACATCGAAATATGACCAAATCTTCAACCAGTATTATGGATAAGCTATATTTTTTCTTCATCAATATATCCCACACTAGAGAATGTAATGAGACTGTGACCTTTATGTATCGATTCTGCACCTTATTACATTCCTGATGATTATTAATATATCTTACAACATCATGATTCATCCTAAGTTATCACATAGGCAAACAAGCTTCTTATATCCACAATAATATAGTCTAATTAAGAACATTTCATTTTCACAGAACATTTTCAAATCAGCCTGCCACCTGGTGAATTAGTATTACAATTTAAGTACCAACAGGTTAAACGTATTGAAAACGAGTGATAATATATGAGAATAATACTTTCATATAATCATTTTATGTAATGATTATGTCACATGTATGGTTGTTGATGGATACAAACTGGCAAAATAATCTGAATCAATGAACATCTTTCAAAAAACATACACATGACTCACATGCACTCAACACCCCATGATACTGACAAAAGAAACCTCTTGAAAGTGCACACCTCTGCTTAATAATGTCAATAAAGGAAGACGAATTTGAAATATACAAAACCTTTTACTAATAAAGTCATAACCATGAAATTGAAGGCATGTACTCAAGTAATAGATATGCATCTAATCAACATATATTCAATTCAACTAATGACATCATGGTAATCAAACTGAATTCATCATCAGCCTCTTCAGAATCTAATATATGAAATATCTGCATGATAATAAAGTTTATATATCTTCCTCATCTCTATGTATTTGTGTGTAAGTTTTTTTTGTAATATTTCGGTTCACTGATTGCATGGAATATAAGCCAGGTACTCTCTCAAAATAATTTGGGGGTTAGATACACATGATTACAAGGCCAAAAAAACTCCAGTATGAAAACAATTCAGACTCTGTCCTGCTGTAGAGAAAATACCGATAGTGTCTGTATCAGTACAGTAGGTAAACCTCCAGCCGTGACTCCAGTTTAAAGGTGACATGATTGTCTTTGATGTGGTTGTTCTTTTTGTACCTAAGATAAAGAAGAATGATGGACTATCTACCAGTGGATCACCTCAGGCTAAAGACGAATCTGGCAGTGATGATCCTTTATCTGACTGACTTGCTGGATATTGCTCAACTGGGAGGTTAGAAACGAGTGAGGACCTCGTTTCCCATGCAATTAGATTGGAAGGAATATATCACAACTGATTGATGGGCCTTGATCGCCGTGGTATCTCACAAGGCAAAGGTATTCCAAAATCAATCTTATTATAAGTGGCATGCAACTTATATGATTGCTTCAAGCTAAATATACCTATAGCAATTAGAGCGATATGTTTTAAGCAATATATATATTTATGGGTGTGTCTGGAATATATTCCAGACAGAATGAGTCAGGTAAATATGGACCACTGGTGTTTCTATCACCCGGGAGGTAAGTTAAGTTGCCAGGTTTTGGGCCAATGATTCCTCTTATCAGGCAGAACATCACAGTCAACAAACGTGATGTACATAAGCAAGCCCAGTGGATGGCGGTGTTAAGAAGAAGCGACGTCCTTCAGAGAATCAGCTTAGTAGAGATGCATGCTGGGATGAGCAGATATGTACAATTACCTGATTGGTGGAAAGTGCCTTGAGATAGAGAGCTGGCCAGAGCTGGTGCAAATTACAACAGGGTTGTAACTGAGAAGGCAGCGAGTGGGAGGTTTTTTCTATTGTCTTCTCCATCTAATGTGATTCCTACTTGTCTAATTGTATTGGCGCCACAATCCTGACACACTGTGCCACCATCTTTTAGCCCCTACTTCAGACTTTGCTACACCAATGCACTACCATAAGTTATAATAGGTATTGACCACAGATATTTCCCATGCGATACAACACTTCATACCCCTAGAATGTCTATTTACTCACTTGCTTTATCATTCTAATACAGTTAATTTGATCTTCTATCTTAAGCACTAAGGGCATGCAAAAAGTGATTAACAAATCAGAGATAATATTTGTAATGCAATAATATTATTTGATTGACGACATGGCTAGGAGCTTAAAGATGGCGACGGAACCTGTGATGAAGATAGGGTGTCGTGAGAAGTCGGTGTGCTACGATCCTGAGTGGTTAGCTGAATAGATACATGTAAATCATGCAATGATCATTCATGCCACCTGGTAGAGGGCGCTGTGACGGAGAATGTTCACAAATGGCACACTCTGCCAGTGGATTGAGATGGAGCTCACCGCAAAAGGAGTCATTAGGGTGAAATACGGCCCGCATGTATTATGCAGGGTAATGAGGCGTAATAAAATGAGACACAGGTTGCTGTGTGTGAAAAATAAGACAGTAGTGTCAGGATTACTCCTAAATCAATTCTCGTATTGTCACTGATGCTCATCATAAAAACTGTAGTGGCTAAACTATCTTCAGATCACAACATCACGGCCTTGCATCAGACATTTGACCTCATTACACCATTCATATCATGTGATTTTTTTATAAGTCATGTGATCACCTCGTGGTGGTCATGTGACCTCCATACCACAATCACATATCGGATGATGTGCTTTTCTTTGATGTCTACCCCTTATCGAGAAGAACTGGTACCCGTCCCGCAGGTAGTCTCGCATCAGACCACTTTGTGCGAGATTTTTAAAGCGCTATTATATGAAAAGGTCATCGCGTACCAAAATGTCAGGGCCTCAAAGGCTCTGCCCACAAATAGAGAGTCATTTACATCCAAATAACATTGACCTTCAAAGCCGAGAGCAAGGAAGTCAACTACCCCACTGCAAGGAAGCCATTACACAAAAGACAGGATACAAGGTGACTCAAAGAGACATTGAACAATATTCTAGTCGCTCAAGTGGACCTCCACGACCCCGAGACATATTGAACGCTTTTCCTATTTGTGCAGACAAAATTAAAACTGCTCTCAAAACGGTTTGTCGGCGCATCGTGTATCTCTATAAAGATGTAGTTTATGTGATAGCTTTCTGGTTTGAATACTATCTAGGGATACTGCTCAGAGAAACAATTCTTTTTTTACTTTTATAAGGTGGTAACTTTAATATAAAAAAGGCTGGATGTTTTTGTTCCAACAGGGACATAGTCCTCATGGTGACGCAGTACACATGCACTGACCCACAAGCTCAAGTACTGAATTATACAAGAATACTAATATATTTACTTCTTATGAAAGCACTGGCCTGCGCTCGCAGAGACGTTGACTTTCCTTTGTGGTAGAGCACTGTTTGTTTGTTTGGGGGTTTACATCACTTTCTTTTATTTCAGTCATTTTGTGATGAAACCTACTTTTAGCAAATATAGTGCTGCCTCACTGAATTGTCATGACCCAGGTCCTTGACGTGAAAACCCGCCCGGTTAAAGATTTATAAGGATCGAACCTATGACCTTTGGATCACCACAGAGGAACTGGTGTTAATAAGCCTGTGCTGGTCCATTGCCTGGTAGAGCTAATGACCTTCCCTTATAGTGACCTTCCCTTCTAATAGAGACACTGACCTTCCCTTCTAATAGAGATACTGACCTTCCCTTCTGATAGAGGCACTGACCTTCCCTTATAATAGAGGCACTGACCTTCCCTTATGATAGAGGCTCTGACTTTCCCTTATAATAGAGGCACTGAATTTCCCTTATAATAGAGGCTCTGACTTTCCCTTATGATAGAGGCACTGACCTTCCCTTATGATAGAGGCACTGACCTTCCCTTATAATAGAGGCACAGACCTTCCCTTATGATAGAGGCTCTGACCTTCCCTTATGATAGAGGCACTGACCTTCCCTTATGATAGAGACACTGACCTTCCCTTATGATAGAGGCTCTGACTTTCCCTTATAATAGAGGCACTGACCTTCCCTTATAATAGAGGCTCTGACTTTCCCTTATGATAGAGGCACTGACCTTCCCTTATGATAGAGGCACTGAATGTCCCTTATAATAGAGGCACTGACCTTCCCTTATGATAGAGGCACTGACCTTCCCTTATAATAGAGGCTCTGACTTTCCCTTATGATAGAGGCACTGAATTTCCCTTATGATAGAGGCTCTGACTTTCCCTTATGATAGAGGCACTGACCTTCCCTTATGATAGAGGCACTGACCTTCCCTTATGATAGAGGCACTGACCTTCCCTTATGATAGAGGCACTGACCTTGCCTTATAATAGAGGCTCTGACTTTCCCTTATGATAGAGGCACTGAATTTCCCTTATGATAGAGGTACTGACATTCGCCCCTAAAGGTACTGACCTACACCTCTAGTTAAAAATGACCTTCCTGTATGAGAGATGCACTGATATTCATTGATGATAATGGCACTGACCGTCTATTGCACAGGCATTAAGCTACTTTCAACAAGAGAGGGTGACCTAAGGGTCATTGACCTGTATTCCAAGTCAACAAGGTCCTTACTTGAGAGACACTTACTCTCTGAGTGGCCTGTCACAACACAGAATGACCATAGACTTAGCAAGACAGGAAGTCATTCTCCTCATCTTCCTCCGCTAGGGGGCGCTGCCAATTAATGGCTGATCAATGATAATGAAAAATGTGGACAGCGACATTACGACCATCATGTTTAATCGCCCCTGATTCTGTGAATGTGTTGTAATGCAAGAGATGGACTATGGGAATTTGTTAGATGAACCTTTCCAGGCATAACAGAAAGCTGATGTGGTTTTGGTTCCTCATTTCTATTCATTGGCACGTAACCACTATACTGTAAAATTACTTTCCGTGCTAAAAGGCTTCATGTTATTGTGTAAAACACATTTTAAATAAAGCCATATCCCACACATACGGTGCCTTCAAGAGATATGTTCACGGTTTACACAACATCGAAGTAAGAAGTGTAGCCTCTGTACAAACCGGAAGTAATCTCTGTGCAGTCTTCTAATCTGGATATTATTAACTAAAAATTCATATTCATTTCCGGTTTATAGCATAAAATATGAATCATGTGATACAAATACAAACAAAATTATATAAACAAATATCATGACAATTTAAATAAAAACGGATGTTGCAAACAGGGCTCATAGGCAATAAAAGCTTCACACATCTAAAATAATCATATTCACCCGTCATTATTGTTGAGCATATCCCTTGAATTCCTTTTGGAAACTACAAAGCGTATGGGATTAATAGCATGAGATGTGTGGTGCTTATGGTTAATGTCCTGTGGTGTCACATCACCAGAAGACACACTTTATATTTATGTGTGATATTTTCCAGTATGATCTAATCCAGGAACAACATTATATATTTTCACAATAAGGAAACATACATATCTTCTGATGTTAAACAGAGGAGTAAGGAACCACGGGGGATCCGAAAAGCTAAGATGGTGCAGAAATTGTTTGATCAATGCAATGCCAATTCTCTCTTCTCTCTAATACAACTACGGGATGAAAGCTGAAATCACAACCTTGGATGAAAACAATTTTGTGACATTTCATTGGTTCTTGCCCGCATTGATACGGTCCTTACTTATACTTGCATGGCAAGGATTATAATGGCAATGTATTGCCATGATTCTGGCTGGCATTTGTTTTCCTAAACTGGCATTACCATGGTTAGAACTGGCATTGCCATGGTTCTAATTGGAATTGTTATGGTTCTAATTAGAATTGTCATGGTTCTAACTGGAATTGTCATGGTTAAAACTGGCATTGTCATGGTTCTGACTTTCATTGTCTTTCTTAAACTGGCATTGTCATGGTTCTAACTGGCATTATCATGGTTCTAACTAGCATTATCATGGTTCTAACTGTCACATGTATGTTGTTCACATGGAATGTACATATAAGACTAGTTAACCAATAAACATTGTCCAGTGGCCATTACAAGACACTGTGCGACCCAACACACAGTAGGCATGTTAGAAAAGAGGGAAAACCAGACCAGGAGACAAGAGGAAAGAGGACAGTCACACCGTGTTTGGAATAAGTAAGTGAAGTATTCCACAGGGAGACAGGACTGTCTTTCTATACCAAAAGGCAGTTGTTGCCAAAATGGCATTTTGCATAAAAGCCATTTTCACTGCCATTTTCCTGTTTGGCTACATCAAGAACTGCCTTTTGATAGTGTTTTTCTTTGGTTACTGTTGGGAGTAATCAATTAACTGCTTTTTGTTAGTGAAACTGACTTCAGCCAATTTATTTCATATTAAGTGTACCTCATTACTGCCGTATCTGCCTTATATCATAACATGATACACTTAGAGATATGAAAATAGGAAGTTAATGTAGAACATTGAAATATGAAATGAGGAAATAACTGCTTGTTTCCATCCACTGCCTTTTGGCATTGGAGGGCAAACCTGGTCTTACTGCCGGCGCTGGGAATGGCATGGTCAATACCTGCTATGTGAAGACAGTTTTTATATATTTACTGACAGTTGAGGCAGTGTGTGAGAATTAGTGAGCTTCAAGAAACTGCTGCCAGGACGCACTGCATTTACAGTCTGAAGCTTGCAAGCAGGAATACAGGTCCGATGTGGTTGCCAAAACCGGGCCCAATGTGATTACCAAAAACAGGTCCGATGAAGTTGCCAAAAACAGGTTCAATGCGGCTGCAAAAAACACTATACTCTAGCTTTTAAATGGGTCATTCTTAATCAAAATAAATATCAGGTGCTATTCTTTTACGGGGGAGATAAGGTGGCAAAATTGTCGAGAGACCTTACAGTGATAATAAAGAAGCATTGAGTTTGTTTTCAGAATTAAAGATATATACACAAATACATTGTACATGCTGATTGCACTGAGGAACCTTTGCGCCCGTACACTTTGTTGTCAACCAAGCACTTATCTCCTGTAAATTGTCCAACAAACAACAAAGTTAAATGATATAAGGTCATGGAAATAGAAGTTTTGTCACAGAAATAGCTGTAGTAAAATTATCTTTTCGCTTTATTAAACAAACATCCATGTAAAAAGACGATTCTTAAACGTTTAACTCGCTACTAATCATTTTGTAGAATAATCACCTGCCTGCAGACAGAGCTAACAGACAACAAGAGCTTCGTACACCGACAGTGCGTTTCAAAATTTTGGTCACAGTTTGACGATATTAATGTAACAGTTAGACATGGCTTTAAACATAACGCTGTGCCACTTGGTTGTGACATTTGGCTTGAAACTCCAACATAAAAAAGACAAAACGAGCGGGAACGTACCTTTCAAAATCGTGGCTATCATTGTATTCTGACAAATATTAAATTTATCATTTGTTAATTTTAAATGGTTTTCAGAGATGTTCTTATATCTATGATAAATATAACAAATGATGTTTTACCTAAAACATATTTGTCACTTGCCAAAAAAGGTATACAGATATATAGATCTATATTTAGAATACCCTTCAGCAAGACTTCCTTTTTTCTAATTGAATTGAATCCACATAAGTTGACTGGCCTTGGAGTCGCATTGACGTGTTCTCCCATCTCATCGGCTCTAATTCACTCCACCAAACTAATATTGACAATCTGCAAAACATTACATACAGTTCCTGCCAAAATTCGCATCACATTTTAACTCATATTCACACTTCAAATGTCCTGTGCAGAAGGATGTCACAGTATTGTATAATGTTAAAGTATTGCTGTGACTGCACTAAAGGTAATATATTGCAGCTGCAGGTAAGGTATTGCAGTTGCAGGTAATATAATGCAGTTGCTGGCAAGGTAATGCAGTTGCAGGTAAGATATTGCAATTGCAGGTTAGGTATTGCAATTGCAGGTAAGTTGATGCAGATGACTTATTAGTATGCACACAACTTTGGGAGGAACTGTAAAGACCTGTTTGAGGCAATATTTAGAGTACATTTAGCTCAACCGGAGATGATCACATTGATAATAGATGACAACCATTAAATCCTGGAGAACCCTAATTTCTTCTCACACAATAGAAATTATTTAGAATTAATGGGCTTAGACATCTTTGATTACATATTGCCATTGTATTTAATGTAGAGGAACTCTCAGGAAACTCAATTTGTATGGAGGACATTAACATCATTTGAATATTATTGTTATGTAATTAAGAGGGGAAACATTTCCGGATAATAAGTGATGGTAATGTAGCCAAGGTTTTCATAAAGATGCTTATTACTGCTATGAAGTAAATGTGTAGCGATATGATAGGGATAATCTCACACTGTAAGAATATGTCAACTAATTTGAATGTGAAACCTATTTGGGATGTGATGATTAAAGGCAGCTGATCTTCAAGTGGACTCTCAGGTGATTATAAATTTTATTTGTTTAAAGAGCATTTTTCTACTTTGTTTTACGTAGGAGCTATACCTTGCTCCGAAGCATAGAATGCCCTGCCCCTTCAAGTTAAAATTGTAAATCACTGGACATCTTCAAAAGGAATCTCAGACATACCTTTTTCAGAATCATTATCTACAAAAGCAGACCTAGCTTAGATAAAGGTTTATAATTATCATTATCATTATTATTATTAATACCATTTACATATATCACTTCGCATTCCACTACCCCCCTCTACGTATACAAACTAACTCCTCATTTCCATTTACAACCATCTTAGGCAGTATTATTAGAATAGAGTACCTCATTGGCGACACTATATATGCAGTTATTGATTATATGTACTGTATCTCTAGGGCAATATGAGTAATATCATCTGAGGTGTACTTTGCAGTAAAATGCATCCAGACAATATTTGTCCTCCATATAAAGCCATCGTTATCTATCATAGTTCTTCTCATCACAATTCCATCATGAATTCTGGTTTACCTTATGAATTTGCTTATTTCTGGCAACATATTTGCACCTTCAACACAATTCAAAACCTACAACCCCATAAAATTCATTAATAAGAACGTTTTATGTGATTCATCCTGTATGGCTCATGAATATGCATGCCACGTGACCCAAATGTACACAAGCATGCCACCGTCCTTCTTCACAAATTGCCAACGACTGAGAACTTAATTGTTTTACTGCCTACAAACATGAAATTAAATTTAAAGAGAATTACACATGAAAATGTAATTATGAGTGGTAATCACTGGAGAATTCATACTCAATTAGAATGGTGATTTTCTACAGATGGTTACATGTCTTTGACAAGGATGTTGTATCGAGTTACTCATGTTTACTATTTATAGAATATTTAACCCTTGAAAACAATCACATGTCAATAAAATAGGAAATAACAAATATAGAAGTAAATCTATGAGAAAACTATGCGTTTTCCATAAAGTACAACAACTAAACTTTTTCAGGCATATTTTCTTTCTTAAAAAAATAAATAACTCCATCTTTTGATCATGTGTATATTTCATTTGATTTAGGCCAAAGAAAACTTCTGAAATATTATATCTGAGATATTAGTATTGATTTGAGTGCTGGCAAATTGGATTCTCTTTCATGAGAAAGTTAAATTGAACAAAATTAAACGAGCATGCTCATGTTATATTAATAAATCGAGATTTGAAAGTCATGTGCATGAAACACCCGGTCCCGGTTTCATCATCTGGCTTCTGTTATAATCATCATTGAAATGTTTAATATCAATTTGATCAATTGTGGCGTACCTGCCACCTGGTGTCAGGTGCTTGAACCAGGAACATATCTTCCAATATAAATCAGAACCTGAAACTTTGCAAATGACCTATTTAAAGATTGAGAAACAAACTATTTTTCCAGCAAAATTTGAGTGGTGAGGTATAACCTCATTGTGACACTTCCTGTGGTAAGAGTGACTTGTATTATACCACTTCTGCCCTCCAATGGCAAAAGGCAGTCAATAGCAAAAGACAGCTATTGTTTGTTTGTTTTATTTCCTCTTGTCTTTGTTCTACCTACTGGCTACTTGACTGCACAATATATTTGCTTTAGGTTATTAGATCTTTGATAGTGAATGCCATTGCATCAACTCAAATGCTCGAAAGACCCTTACTGTTCACTCTCAAATTGTCAAACTGTGATGTTTCATGAAGGATATCATGGTATGTATCTGAGTACTGGGTGATATATATACGATATAAAGCTTTGATGGTTTTCATTGAATAATCACAAAAAACAGCTTCAAATTAACCGACATATTGCAAATGTGGTTGAGATATCAAGCAATTGATCCCAGCAGAATGTCACAATTTTATGTGTAACAGAAACCAATACGACTGTGAATGTTGTGACTCACATTTCATGTATAATTGTGAAGAAGTATTTGAGACGTACTGTGCACAAGGCTATTGTTGTGATACCACTGTCTCTAGGCAGGTGTTTTCGATACACAGTAATAGGTGTAATCTAAAAATGATGGCTTTTCAGGACTTTGATGAGAAATGTCCATTTACAGAGTGTTTCAGTAAACATGTATATTAATCACATTTATTATATGCAAAAATTGAATAATTTGAATCCTGTTTTTATGTTAATGAGACACACACACAGACACAGATATATATATGTATATATATATATATATATATATATAAGACAAGAAGGATTCAAATTATGTAATATTCCTTCTGATTATACATGATCTCAGGACCGATAAATAGTCTGCAGTATAAGGCATTTCTGTAGTTTCTCTAATATCTGATAAGGCTTTGTTCCTATTTTATCTCCTGTTACCAAATAAGGGTTTAATCACCTGCTGTCAGCAATTGAAAGTTTATTTTGCATTATGTCTTCATGAAAAGAATTGAAAGAAATAATGATTGATAATATTCTCACTATATTTCTCAGCAATAGGCCTTAACAAACGCTTGTTACACACTTGCCTAACGAGAAATTACTAAAAAGAGCAAAACAAAATGCCAGAGTGGTTGTCAAATCAGTTAGAAATGTTGTGCTGATTGGCGAATCTTGTACGTCTTCTAGTCACGTGTTTCTCTTATCCGGTCACACAGATAATGTCTAAATCGTGCATACTCACACACACACACAAAGTACACACACACACATACACTTACAGAAAACACACACACACTCACACACATACACAAAGGACACACACACACACACTCTTACAGAAAACACACACACTCACACACATACACAAAGGACACACACACACCCTTACAGAAAACACACACACACTCACACACACATACACAAAGGATACACACACTCACACACATACACACAATCACACTTCCAGAAAATGATAAACACACACAATAAAAACATTCACACACAATCACGTTCAGTAAAATTTCAACGATGAGGAATTGAAGTGTGGGAATACTAACCGAAGTTAATTTGTGTCAACTCCGGTGTTAAGAATTATTCCAGCATGGGGTAAAGAAGCTTGCTCATACATCACAACATTTTACATTGCTCTAAATTTGAGTCTGCCCCCTAATCTAGCAACTTGTGGCTAGAATGCCTCCTACCCTTTAAGTGATGTAATCTATTTGAAAGACACATGGCAAACAGGACTTTGAGTTATAATTCAAATAACCTCCATACAGACAGATCATGTTTAAAAGCTTAAGAACGGCCATATTATTTTGATTGTAAAATGCACACGCATTCTTTTTTCTTTTTTCTTTTTTTTTTTTGGTCTTGGAACAAGCCAATATATCAGCAAAAAATGTGATAGTCTCCGCGAAGCAGGTGTCTGGTGGCATACAGCATTGTTGGAAGCCAGGGCTCGCCATAGATTGCTCGTGGATCAGGACATGCCACTATCGCCTATTTGTGAGGCAGGCCCAGTGATATATAGAGATGTCACTACACGGCAACAAGTTACATGGACGGGTAATATGCCGGGTGGGCAGGATCTTGTCAGGACTCCCAGACACCAGGCCCATCTATCAATTACATCATACAGCTAATTTGCACCTTACAAATGGTCCTCGCGTGGCGTCTTCATCTGGCCGAGAGATTGATCCCACGGTACCGTCATGCACCTTGCATTCATTCTGCACTATTAATGTCTAATTTGGCTTTAGCATTGTCAAGCGAATGGGTGACGCTCTCATTTGAAAAAAAAACCCTTTTGTGTAACAAACAGTCCTTTATACTGTTTCGATTGTTTGTTGCTCTATCTATTTTCTATCTCTATGGTAAGAAACTAAGCCATGGTGTTACCGGATAAATCCCCTGCCAGCCTATTTAGTATGTCACTCAAAATAAAAAGAAAGTCATCGATGAATAATGATAATGATAAAAAATGATAATAAAATCAGTCATTTATAAAATCCAACAATAAATACATATTCTGTCCAACTGATTTGTATTGATTGAGGATTCTATCATAAACAGGGGAAAATAATTTGAAATGATTTAAAATACATACGCAGTTCGTTAGCATAATCCACAGACAACGGCGTAGTTGGTGAAATCTTACATATGTATACTGACTGATATGGTTAAATATTGACAACTCCACATTTTGTTGATCTTGGAATAAATAATATACCAATCTGATGGAATGTATTTCAGAATGAGCATTGTTTGCAGGTATATTTTAAGGGTTGATGAATTATCATGAACACCTTGGATAGGTACAGTATCCATGTTTATTTTGAAATGTGGATCCAAGCAAAATGATGAGTGAGCAATCTTACCATGAGAAAAGGTCAAAGCATATCATCAGAACTGTGAGACACATGCTAGTGCTGAAACATTTGGAACTATTGCATTGCACTGGATATATTCATTGATGCTCAAGGTTGGCCTCGTGATCAACTTACTCGAAGTTTAAAGTCTGATAAAGTCTTGAAATTGGATCCATGTTATAATTTCTTTTTTCTGAACTCAAATAAAATCAGAATATGAAGATTTCATATTTGTTTTCATAAAGTTGCATAAAGTTACTATTTTTTACATTTTTTATATTGTCAAAAATATATTCAATTCTGTATGTTCTGACAAGCATATTGCTCAAATATTACCCCCAACATGAAGATTTTATATTTGTTTACTGTATGAAGTCATAGCATACTTTGATGGGAGTATAAAAGTGGCATCTCAAGCATTTTGATTTAGCCTACGGTCTTATGAGATTTAGGTTTAGAAATATAGATAAATAAAATGCATTTTATAACTACAACAATTAACTCAAATTTTGCCACTTTGTCATATTTGAAAATACATAATAGATAAATGTACTTTCCAGATAAGCTGATTTCAACGCCAGCAATAATCAGCACTGGTACCTTGAGAATTATATATGCGATAAGTATACGGAAATAAACTAATACCAATTCTATCAAATTACACAAATTTCATATTTCATTTAGGACAAATATATGCATCCATTGAATGGCGGATGACGATTAAGACTGATTGATGTATTCAGTGACACACAACGGCTTCAGATGATATGATCTGTAAGTGAATGTTATGGAGATGATGTGTTCTCATACATCAATTAAGATAAGATGCAAATGGACAGAAAAATGAGATTCTGGCAGACTGTGTGCCTTATAAATCCTTGAAAAATTAGGCAAGGGATTACAAGAGTCAGGGCAAATTGGGTTATATTCTATTTGAAGACAAAGCACATAAGGGGTTGGGTGTGTGGTATAGTTATGTACAGGGACGATAGTGGGCACTCAGTCAGGCACTTATACAGATAATTAGCAGGCGGTCTTCCAGAGAAGCCTTTCCTATCTGCATCGCCATTATTTCCTCTACCTACCACCAGAATACCATATCATATTTCACTCCCAGCTTTGCAGAAAATTTTGAGGATATATTTCTCACAGTATACGAGAATAGCTCTTCAATACGATAATAGTATGTGCCTAAGCAAGGTCTTCTGTAGTAAATGATTAAATCGTCAGATTTGACACAGCCAATCCGGTTACAAATTTCTAACCAGGTGCTTTATAAACACAAGCTTCAGTCCAATGGCTAATTTATGGTGATCCAAAGGTCGTGGCCATGCCGAGATCGAACTTATGATACAATTTCCCAATACAATGAGCTGAGGCCCGTGCCTAAAGGGTTAACCCGTTGTCCTTGTAAATCTGTGACTGGGAGGGTTGTTATGTCAAGGACCTGTGACATGACAATTCAGTGAGGCAGCACTATATCTGCTACAAGTAGGTCTCATCACGAAATGACTGAAATAATGTTGAAAGTGATGTAAAACCCCAAACAAACAAACAAACAAACAAAATCCATTGGCTATTGGACTGTTCAGTACTGAGAACATCAGTAGAAATGACAAACATTAGCCAAATGTTCTTGAAAATCTGGGAGAATATATATGTAATGTTGTTCGGCAATCCAGGCATTGTTGTTCAAATATATGAGCCCTTATAAAATAACAAAGGTCATGGAAAGGTCAACGTCGAACTCGTCCGAGATTTTATCATGAAGCATGCATATGTAAAGTTTATTGCCAACCCGTATATTTCTTTGGCAAGGTCACACGGGAACACAGACATATGTCCACTGCCCATTCAAAAAACGTTCGGCGGGTGACAAAATCAAGATAACCATCAAATGTTATGCCCATGAGTGATTTTGAGGCATTTGTCAAGCCACTTTCAGAAACACGTATTTTAGAGCTTTCACAGCTTGGCTTGCACTGTCATATTGCTATGGAAAAAACTGATGATAACAAACGTATGAAATGTAGACATAAATGAATTTTCTCATTTAGCAGCTGAAATCTTTCCGCAAATTTTCATGTATGCAATGTTTGTCAACAATATGGGTACTATACAAGATACTTCTGTCGTTTAATGAATAAATATGTGTGTAAAATGTAAAATGTTCTCTCTTTTTGGCGCCATTTATGCTGGGTAAAAGTGACGCTATGTACCCACTGCAATAGGAAGTATTTTACTACCTATTTCACGTTCAACGTTTCCCATTCCTATTGATGGCTTATGTTATTTCCTGTCAGCATTCGCTTCTTTTATAATAGAAAAACAATAGGCAAAACATTATAAAAACAATAGTTCCATGTAATCGCAGCAGCATTCACAGACCTCCTGTGGTGTTGCTTAGAATGAGGCTTCATACCTATGTGTGTGTGTGTGTGTGTGTGTGTGTGTGTATGTGCGTGTGTGTTGTGTGTCTGTGTTTGTATGAAATGGAATGGTGTTTTCACGTCTCTTTCAGCATCAATGGCCATATCAGGTCGACATTCGAGGCTTTTAAACAGCGTGAAAGTAGCACTGCTGGCTGTTGGATTCAAACCCACGACCTCCTGTCCTCTACTGATATAACAAACTAAGACACACTGCTAGAAAGGCACTGTGCGAGTGGGAACGATTTTCATTCATATATGATTAGCGGGTGGATTTTGGAAGGGACTGTAGATCCACGGGGCGATGTGCCTCTCCCTGTGGAGGTATCTCTTGGCGCGACGTTGTCAGTCTTTGGCATTCCCCAGCACCAATCACCTTCAAACATATGCTCACTCGCTTAAGTGCAACACAGAAACGTAAGACCATTAAAGCTTATAGGCGAGCAAATGCGGCCTGACAAGTGGTAATTATGGGATGTCTCCAGTTTCGAGACAAAAGCAAGCCCTTCCATGATGGTTAGGAGGGAAACAGAGCCTGCTCCTGGGAGTGGTTATACAGGAGTTGATAATGGGTGTCGGGAAGACCTGATAATGTAACTCTCCTGCCCAGACCCGGGATGGCAATGTCCTCGGGATGTTTACCACAGTAATACAGGCTGAGACAAGTAAACATCCTGAATGAACGAACTGCATGACGGCCTTATTACTGAATGCGGCAATAAAGACCAACATATGCTTTTGCTTGACATGATTTTATGGTCAGATGCACAGCCGACGACAACAGAGCTGTGGACGACAGTGGGTGACAACAGGTGACAACAGTGTTGTGGACAATGGACCTGTGGATGACAAGAGAACTGCGGAGCTGTGGACGATAACAGAGCTGTGGACGATAACAGAGCTGTGGACGATAACAGAGCTGTGGACGATAACAGAGCTGCGGGCGATAACAGAGCTGCGGACGATAACAGAGCTGCGGACGATAACAGAGCTGTGGACGATAACAGAGCTGTGGACAATAACAGAGCTGCGGGCGATGACAGAGCTGTGGACGATAACAGAGCTGTGGACGATAACAGAGCTGTGGATGATAACAGAGCTGTGGACGATAACAGAGCTGTGGACAATAACAGAGCTGCGGGCGATGACAGAGCTGTGGACGATAACAGAGCTGTGGATGATAACAGAGCTGCGGACGATAACAGAGCTGCAGAAGATAACAGAGCTGCGGACGATGACAGAGCTGTGGACGATAACAGAGCTGTGGACGATAACAGAACTGCGGACGATAACAGAGCTGCGGACGATAACAGAGCTGCGGACGATAACAGAGCTGTGGACGATAACAGAGCTGTGGATAACAACAGAGCTGCGGACGATAACAGAGCTGTGGACGATAACAGAGCTGTGGATGACAACAGAGCTGCGGCTCTATTTTCAAAGTCTTTCGAAACTATTCTCATCAGATACGCTAATGTGCCAACAACGTCAAATGGTGTGATAAACATCAGCAATTAATTGATAGACTGAACCGCATCTCGGTTGTCGTCGGCTAACCATGAATAGATAATAGAGAGTAAATAGAAAAAATTTCATCCAAACCTATATATCCTCCTCTCTGGAGATGTTTCAGCCATCCAAGTCATTGAACCTTTTTTGATAATTCTTATTTGCTTCTGAAAATTTCATCTTGATAAATAGGGACAAAATCACTTTGAAATAAGAACAAACCAACAGGAACCGGAAGACCTCCTCCCCTGTGATAGACACAATTAATGAAATGTTATGTAATACAGGCAACAACGTGTGGTGTGGAAACAGTTTGTAATCAGTTTCAAGAAGTTTACTTCAGTCAAACATAATGAATATGTATAATTTGCTTAAAAGACTTGTTGAGTATGATCTGATTCTCATTGAATAGTAAAGTGTGCAAAATAAAAGTGTCGATTGAAAGACATTCAATTGCTGGTACGTTGAACGTTGGTAAGCAGGAGTGTGATTTACATGACGATTTTTATTCCTTACATGTATATCACTGATGCAGGGAATAAGTTTTCAGGTCCGGCGGTGAACTGTAAGACCCCACGGGGAGAGATGGTAGATCTGTGATCGAGGACCATAATCTGCTATCAGGGAAATTTTAGTGGCTTATCACAAATCTGTTTACTTCTGGTTATGAACGGCATAAGTTAACTATACAGCATACGTAGAATACTGTTTAAGAACTGTGTACGCACACATGTCTAAACTTAATATGTTTACCTCTGATTAGGTATGATATTAATAAACATTTGTAGCCTGCATGCATGTAATCTTTTTTGTGAACTGTGTATGTAAACAGATTTACACTTCCTAGGTTTACATCTGGTTATTCATAATATAAGTAAGCCTTAATATACTGCTTTAGATAACTCTTGTTAATAATCTCAGTACCTTCTGGTTCTGTATAAGTAAACATTCATATACTTCGTAAGAGAGATATTTCAGTATTAGGTAATTGATGATGATTATGCCCCTTTTCATTAAAATTTCAAATGACAGACCAGATACTTATCTTGTCATAATTAGAAAAAAAGTATTTCCTGCCACCAACCCCTTGTGTAAACATAAATGTAATTGGAACATCCGTCGTGACATGCCATATATACACACAGTTCACTATCAATTGTGGGTCAGACATGTGCTAAATCAAAATTGTGGCCACCGAATTGAAACTTGTTATAGTACTAACTTTGTATAATTCTGATCCCTTAGATATTTGCATGTATATATGCATAAACCTGAGACTTTGTAGATGTTGATAGAATTTGGAATAAATATATATGCACTGTAAGCTGAAATATTGGCAAATATTGGATCGTAAGTCAGGAAAAATGTGGCAAACTTAAACAATTGTGTCCACTGTTTTTAGCCTCTTATAATGCTTTATAACATAACACTCACTGACAGATCTATTAGATATCACATCTGTCCATGAGCCTGATGTTTTTCATGTTGATAGAGCTTTTGAAAGTGAAGAAATGTGCACTACAAGCTGAGATATTAGCAAGACCTGAAGATGAGAACAGTGTGCAAAACATTGTTTGACATTTATTGTTAAAATGTTTACACAGCAGGTTAGAGCTGGCTTTTACTACTGTATTCTGAGTGGATTTTGTTACATGATCTTTATCTGATGGAAGTGTTTACAGGGTGCCAACCGCCATCCAGCAGGAAGCTTATACGTGTTACACAAGCTTCACCATGTTGTACGTTCTTGAAAGGGAAAGACATGGCATATAAGATATCTGTATTTTTGATTTTGCACACTTTTAAGACCCTAATTCAAATGTCATTCACCTGGATTTTTTTTTTATAATTGTCACTTTTTACAATGTTCTAATGTTCTAATGAGAAATCCATTCAAGCATGAACACACTTTAATCTACCATGTTTTCCTTTATATTTCTGAGCTTATGACCTCATACCATTGCGCGACCGGTTCAAAGGAGCCTGATTAAAAACGTCATATGCAATTCAAAGAAGTGTCCCACTAATATTTTCTCTTTCAGGACAACTTGTCAATAGATAAGGTCAATGACCTTTTACCAGTTTTGAAAATTCCATTCGAAAATGAAAAACCTTTCCAGGATATACAAACTAAAATCTGTTCTGCTTTAAATTTATTAATTTCAGGACTGTTTGTTTCCAGGTAAGGCTAATATTAACCAATAAGAATGATCTTTTACCAGTCTGTGTACGGTTTTCAAAAGGAGCCCGAGGAAAAGAAGACACATGCTAAACTAGGATAAACACATTTTATTTTACAGTGACCATTGAGTAAGCCATAAGATATAACTATCATTACAATGTTTATTGAAGTAAGAGACATTGATAAATATTGAACTGTATTGGTGTATTTTCCAAGTAATTTTCACCAATAAATAATTAGCTTATATCTCGATATTCACACATTGTTAATAAAATGGTAAGACACTCCTTGTCTAACTGAAATGAAGTAGAAAAATAACGGGACTCTCATTTAAACAGGTTCGATTTGGTTGTTTGAACAGGTTCGCCTGACGTCACAGATTGCTAAGGTTTGCTATGGGAAACCCCTGAAAATAATGGCGTTTGTCCAGTGTGTTGCCCGGATGTTTGGCCGGAATTCCGACCATGCATCCAGGCACCTGCGAGGTCCTTTAATGTGACGTATTTGGGACAGGTTTTAGTGTCTAAAATGGTTGTTATCTAATATAAAGATTTATGGGGGAAGTCGGTAATGGTTTTTATCACTCCCTAGTATGAGAGTCCTGACAGAAAATAGCAGATTAAGATACAGTATGTCACGTGTCATGCCTCACTCCGAAGAGTCTACACACAGTGACAAGGTTAGTAGAACAAAAGTGGCTCATTGACGCCATAATATCGTTAATCTTCATTGCCATGGAACGAAGTGAGATTCTGTCATGTTGGAATTTGTGTGTTAGTTCCTCAAGTTTTTTGTTTTTTGTTTGTTTTGGGGGGTTTGCATCACTTTCAACATTATTTCAGTCATTTTGTGATAAGATCTACTTGAAGCAGATGTAGTGCTGCCTCACTGAATTGTCATGTCGCAGGTCCTTGACATGACAACCAACCCGATCACAGTTTTACTAGGACAATTGGTTAACCCTTTAGGCAAGGGCCTCAGTTCATATGGAAAATTGTATCATAAGTTCAACATTGGCATGGTCGAGGATCGAACCCACGACCTTCAGATCACCACAGAGGAACCGGTGCTAATAAGCTGGCGCTCTATGCAACTGCGCCACAGCCCGTGACTGTTAGTTCCTTATGAGACGGAGGTTGTAAGTAATCTGCCATGCTGAAAGTCTGAGTGTGAATCCAGGTTGGAACAAAAACTTATGTCGTGCTGCATGATCGAGAAAGGTGGATGTTTGCTATTTTTTCCCCATTCCAGCCAGTTCTCCATGATTGGCTATCAAAGACTGTGGCTTGTGTTATCATGTCTATTTGATAATGCAAAAAAGAATTTCCAATCACTCTTTAAAAAGAGTAGGGCATTGATTCCCAGTGACAGGCTTCTAACCGGCCTGATGTTGACTTAAAAAGTGCTGAAAAGGTCGTGGATACAAACAAATCATGAAACAAATCAAATCCTTAAGCGATTATGAGCAATTATCTTATCTACTTAAAGCCTCTCTGGATTCTCCCCTCACAGCCCCCACAATCACAAGGATTTTGAACCCTTAACAATACGTGTGAATGCTCTCCCAACACAAAACTTTTGATGACCCATATTGGATTTCGTTTTGAATTAGGTTTCTACTAACATTGATTCTGTCTTAAGAGAAAACATTTCACGAGTAACATGTTATGTGTTATAAGATGCTGCATTGATCACTGAATTAATCCTAATCTAAAATTAGAAGATATAATAGAAACAGGAAGGATCAGGAAACATATTGTGTTACACAACAATATGAATCAAATTCTTGACAGAACAATATATAAAAACAAATCAGGTTCTTGAGATGTTGGAGGACAAAGCGGATGGAGAGTTGAAGGAGCTAAGCATAATGTTCAGACTTTACCCATATGTGAAGCTGCAATTTATTCTATAAAAGACCATTGTTATCAAAAGTACCTGGGAAAACAGCAAACAAGTTAGATACCTGTGCTGATTTTAATGAGAGTCTGCCACGGAATAAAAGTAACCAATAGAAATAAGAAGTGGTCAGAGAGAGGCGAGAGCTGCAAGAATATCACGCCATGAATACTGCACGGCTTTTAGCAAATTGAGAAACACAGACTTATCTACAGAAAACGGAAAATATTGACTTTGAGAATTTGAGAGTTGTTTTGGAAGCTGTTTGAAGTTGTGTTTTCATGTTGAAAAGGTGTTTGATTAAATGAATCATGTTTTGTTTGAAAAAGCATTTTCCATTTAAATTTGTGATTCCACAGCATAAGATGAAGAACATGCAAATTAGAAAAATGATCAGAACCGATAGAATATTGTGAAAATTACGCTACTTAAATCGGCACAATTCTCTTTCATATTTCCTTTTCACTGTCTTACTATTTTCTAACCCATACTGACTATTGCAACTATCCTGACCTTTGCACTAATACCAATAATTACACCCGAGCATTGCACTCATTTAAACCTTTGCACTCATATCTATAGTTAAACCTGACCATTACACTAATATCTATAATTAAACCTGACCATTGCACTAATATCTATAATTAAACTTGACCATTGCACTAATATCTATAATTAAACCTGACCATTACACTAATATCTATTATTGCATTACACTAACATATAATATGACATCTGACAATTTCCCTCATCTATTGCACTAATATCCATAATTACTCCTGACCATTGCACTCAAACCATTGCATTATATCTATAAATTACACGCTGGATATATTCAGTTGAATATTTCATCCATTCAATGCGTGTTACAATTCAACAAAATTTGAGATCACCACGGAAGTTGACTAAATGTAATATTGATAAAGTTTGTCCCAGTATAGAAAGGATTTCTAACAGATACGTGTGTATCTAGGTTGAATTTGACATACCCACTGTGAAGTTCTAAAGACGATTCCCAAAGGGTAATGTATACGGTCACGTGATACAAATTAAGTTACAGGAGATCTAAATTTATTCCTCTGAGTTTCTCTATCAACGCATGTCCCGGATATGACCTTGACCCCTGACACCACCTGCCAGTCATAAAATATAGCAAGGTCAAAAATAGGATTAAGCATTTCACTATTATATTAACCAGCAACTAATCTCGTCTGCTCATAGCCTATGAATCTCTTCCTTTTCTTTTGCATAATTCTGTTCAAAGACAGAATGTTTATGTTTATGAAGCAGCTCACCAAATTAATATTTTTTTCTAAAGGAGCATATGTTGAGTTCTGACTGAATATATTGTTCTTTTCTGTGTTAAAATGCATCGACCCTTCGGTAAATGAGAAATGTAGTTCCGTTTTCCAGTGATGGCCAACTTGCCCTTTTGCTGTGACACTTGAGTTCACATTTGAGCTGGCGTCTTGGCTTTTTATATTATGATGATTGATGGGGCAAGTAGCACTAAAAAGAACAACTTTCCTGACATCTGGATAAGCAATAAATGTAGAAGGACGTGCGCCATTGTGAACCAGGTAATTTGTGACGATAACAACACGGATGGAATAAGGAATAGGATATATGGAAAGCTGAGACACACATAGGAGTAGGCTGGGACACATTAGAAGAAGGATGAGACACATTAGGAGAAGGCCGAGACACATTAGGGGAAGGTTGAGACACATTAGGAGAAGAGTGGGACACATTAGGAGAAGGGTGGGACACATTAGGAGAAGGATGAGACACATTAGGAGAAGGCTAAGACACATTAGGGGAAGGCCAAGACACATTAGGTGAAGGTTGAGACACATTAGTAGAAGGCTGAGACACATTAGGAGAAGGATGATATACATTAGGAGAAGGTTGAGACACATTAGGAGAAGGCTGAGACACATTAGAAGAAGGGTGGGACACATTAGGGGAAGGCCGAGACACATTAGGAGAAGGGTGGGACACATTAGGAGAAGGGTGGGACACATTAGAAGAAGGTTGAGACACATTAGGAGAAGGGTGGGACACATTAGTGGAATGCTGAGACACATTATGGGAAGTTGAGACACATTAGGGGAAGGCTAAGACACATTAGGTGAAGGTTGAGACACATTAGGAGAAGGGTGGAACATATTAGGGGAAGGTTGAGACACATTAGGAGAAGGTTGAGACACATTCGGGAAAGGCTGAGACACATTTGGGTAAGGCCGAGACACATTAGGAGAAGGCTGAGACACATTAGGAGAAGGCTAAGACACATTAGGAGGTTGATACACATTAGGGGAATGCTGATATTTTGCATGGATCCTGGGCCTCAGCTCATATGAGAAACTACAACATGAGTCATCATAGACGGGAATCGAGCCCGCGACCATTGGATCAGCACAGAGGAACTGGTACAAAGAAACCTGCGCTCGAGCCAACAAGCCGACACTTTTCTAACTACAGATTAGACATGACACATTATTTGACAAACATGGTAGATATGACACAACATACGGCAAACATTTTAAATTTGACCCATCTTTATATGGTCAGACATAACACATTGTATCTTAGAAAAGTAAGATAAGACGCATTGTGTCCTAGACAAATTAGTTATGACACATTGTGTTCTAGACAAGTTAGATATGACACATTGTGTCCTAGACAAGTTAGTTATGACACATTGTGTCCTAGACAAGTTAGATATGACACATTGTGTCCTAGACAAGTTAGATATGACACATTGTGTCCTAGACAAGTTAAATGTGACACATTGTGTTCTAGACAAGTTAGATATGTCAAAGTGTATCCTTATACATGTATAGTAGACAAGTCAGGTGTGACATATTGTGTTGCAAACAGACTAATTGTGTGGTATATAGGTTACATTGGTCATTTGAAAGTTGCTCATTTTGCAAACCTATCAAATTGTACATGTAAATTTGTCAACTCCACAAAAAGAAACGCAAGTAGACGTGATTCAAGAATACGATTCTATTACGATGCGTGATAATACCTGTTCCATGTAGTCACGCTAAACACAACAACAGCATTGGAATTCATTGAAATAATTATTTCAATTGCATGCACAAGATGTCTTTATGGTAGAAGATAGGGAAGACTTACCAAAGGCACCTAGCAATAGAAGACAGCTTATATCCATCATATTCTCGGTCCTCCCTGCTTCTCACCTCGCGCCAAGTCAGGGCTATCAACACAGTGGTAAGTTTAGTTTCCAAAAAAATTCAATGTATTATGTCTTGCGGTTGGAGACACAAAGAGACTACTGATATTCTGGGATAACTTCTGATATTCCAGAATAACTTGTGATATTCCTGGATAACTTGTGATATTCCTGGATAACTTGTGATATTCCGGGTCTATTCTGGTATCAGTCCGGGCTCGTCCTTACTGATCCGGACTCTGAATGCTGAGCTGCTCAACTTCCTTCAGGATTTTACTATCAGTACAGCGGCAATGGGATGACACTCCACAGACACAGAGATAACAGTTTAAATTCTCATTTGATTCATCAAATCCTTAGTTGTGTCTGGAGCCCACACTGCTTTGGCAATACCATTAGAGGGTAGTTTTCCCAAAAGCCACACAGTGTTCACTTTTAGATGTTGCCTTATTCCATGCCTGAAATTGCTTGTTTTTAGGGATGACAGCTAAAGTTGCAGTGATGGGTTAGCTGGGCTTTCCTCTAAGCTGGCAACCCAATACGCAGGCAGCCTCTAATTGAGATGCTGTGTGTGGAGCTAAACTCACTCAAATATACTAAAAAGATATCTTGTATCCAGCTGTGACGGTGAGCAGTGTCTGTCTGAGCAGCTGTAGTCACTGTGGCATGAGGCTTGGCCTGCCTGTGTTTGCCTGCGTGGCCCGCTTGCCTACGTCGCCGGCCTGCCTGTGTGCCCGGTTTGCCTGCGTACCCGGCCTGCCTGCGTGCCCGGCCTACCTGCCCAGACCAGGCCTGCCTGGCAGGCTAACTGGTCTGCCCTTTGCCATAGTGACGTGCTAAGATTTCTTCGTACCAAGGTACAACATTACAATGTTATGTCCAACTTATAGTTCAAAAATATTTGAACCAAGCTCACATATATAATATAAGTTTTCTGGCAAACTAAATTCAATTCATATTTATTTCATTAATTGGACAACACGATTCCAGATATATCCAATCTGCAATATGCATGTTCTTCAAACTAATTGGCAAATATTTCAAAACTAAAATAAAGTATATCTCAGGATTACAATAATGTGTGTAACGAACCGTCATTACGTGAATAATAATACCCACTGCTTTAATATAAACAAAAGTTGGATTGACAGTTAGGTGAGCATATTAGATAAGCCTGTATGAGTTCCTAATGTTTCACGCCACAATTTGACATGAGCACTGAATACTGCTCCCATACATAGTAGATGTGTTCATTTTGCTTCATTCTATAATGTGACATGTAAAACAAACTGACACAAATGTCAAATGATTACACGCCCATCAGGGATTTTATTGAAAAAAATGGGAATGCCATTGTGTCATTATCTTTTGAATTTGCCATTATGGTGGACTTTTTCATTCCATTCAGGATGTATGGTAAATAGATGTCTTTTCCTACTTTCGGGCTATTAAGGAATCCATGAGCGTTGGGTGAATAGTGCTCTGCATTACTGGAGCCCATTGTATCAACGGCGTGTTAAATATTTTGTGTGTTAACTAAAATGGTTAACACACATTTTGTGGGTTAAAATGTGTGTTAGCGACTAACCGCATTGTATCAACACTTAACACAGAAAAATTGGGTTAGTTTCCATGGTGATTAACCGGAAAAGTTAACGCGGTGATTTTGTGGGTTAAATATTGGGTTAACTCAGATTTTGTGGGTTAAGCCTCGTTTTGAAACCAAGAATACAAGATGGCGGAGTCTGACAGTGCGGTTTTGGATGCTGCTGCAGCGCATGCAAGGCTGTTTCGCACGGAGAGACGGTTTGTGGACCGGGAAAACCCGTTGGAAGTATTTACAGAGAGGGAGGTCCGACAGAAATTTAGGTTTTGATTTTTTGTAATTTTTAAGAATGGAGATATCCTAATCAAACCAAAAAAAATTGAAAGTTAACATTTTTCCGCATTTGGAGAAAAAAAATTGTTAGGTCATGTGACCTCATTTGCATATTTATGCATATCATTAAAAATAATTTTTTAGATCAGCTTCTATAACAAAATACACATCAGAAATAAAATCCTTGGAAAATTTCATGTAAAACTGATGTTTTGTTCATTAAAATTGGTCTACTACAGCCTAAGAGGCTCCTTGTTGAAGTTTTATGAATAAATTATGCAAATTAGAGCTCTAGGACGAGGGTTAATAATGTTACTAGTACAATAAGATTTGACCCACTTTTGGAAAATGAAAGTGAGGCAGCTCAAAATGTGTGTTAAAGGCCCCTTAGCACAAAGACAAGTTAACCAGAAAAAAGTTAACACAGAAGTTTGTTGATACAATGCAAAGTTGACACAGAGGAAAAATCCGGTTAGTAAACCCACTTTTTAACCTAACACACAAAATATTTAACACAGTGTTGATACAATGGGCTCCTGAGGGAGCATTCAATTAATACATCTGCAATCATTGTCCTATATTGGATACCATTCTAAATTTGGAATTCCCTAAGTTATAAATGCTTGTCTTGCTCACAAAAATATCATCAAATCTGAATTGACTAACATCGGGTCATAAATTGTAACTAGGTGTCTAACACATAAACTGACCAATCAGTACTGTTGTCAGAACAAACAGAATATACTTCACCAATGAGTTGACAGCCACATTTTTCTGAACACTGATGACTTGCGCTCGATTCGGTGCGCACATTTATAGCTTTGGTGGCAGGGACTGATATGATGTTTAAGACCATATTAATGTTTAAGACCATATTAAAACTTCCGGTGTTGCCTTTAATGTCTTTAAGCGGACACCTGCTCAATAACTGATACTTCACGTCCTGCAGTCTCTGACAATTCACATCCTGCAGTCTCTGACAATTCACATCCTGCAGTCTCTGACACTTCACGTCCTGCAGTCTCTGACACTTCACGTCCTACAGTCTCTGACACTTCTCGTCCTGCAGTCCCTGACATCTCACATCATGCAGTCTCTGACACTTCACGTCCTGCAGTCTCTTACACTTCACGTCCCACAGTCTCTGACACTTCATGTCCTGCAGTCCCTGACATCTCACATCCTGCAGTCTCTGACACTTCACATCCTGCATCTCTGACACTTGACGTCCTGCAGTCACTGACACTTCACGTCCTGCAGTCCCTGATATCTCACATCCTGCAGTCTCTGACACTTCACATCCTACAGTCTATGACACTTCACATCCTGCAGTCTCTGACACTTCACATCCTGCAGTCTCTGACACTTGACGTCCTGCAGTCTCTGACACTTCACGTCCTGCAGTCTCTGACACTTCACGTCCTGCATCTCTGACACTTGAAGTCATGCAATCTCTGACACTTCACGTTCTGCAGTCTCTGACACTTCACATCCTGCAGTCTCTGACACTTCACATCCTGCAGTCTTGCACTTCAATTATTGACATCTAACTTTGTCACTGACACCTTACTCAGTTTCTGACATCTAACTCAGTCACTGACATCTAACTCAGTCACTGACATCTAACTCAGTCACTGACATCTAACTCAGTCACTGACATCTAACTCAGTCACTGACATCTAACTCAGTCACTGACATCTAACTCAGTCACTGACATCTAACTCAGTCACTGATACCTAACTCTGTCACTGGCTTGTTTACAGTGTCTCACAGAAAACTTACCTCACCCATACACCTCATCTAATTGCTTTCCTGGCCTTGGCTTGCCATAGACACCTTGTTTTAGCCAGGCATGCCACTTCACATCTGACTGCCACCAAATACACATCCGCCATATATATTGCCATCAGCCTTTTCAGTAACAGTCTCGGGTCACTTGATTCAATTTGCAGAGCGCCATTATTTCTGAGAAAGATTGTTAAGTCAAATTTTTTTCTGAAATGAAAGATTAAGGAGGCATCTCCTAGCACTATGGAGAGTTGCAGCAATACAAATTTGATTGAAAATAACTAAATGATAGGAATATATCATCAAATAACAAAACTATTTTGGAAAAACATTTTTGGAAAAAGATATTTTTTTCATTAAGGTATATCATATATTCAGTTTTTATTATACCAGTTTTTCATGAATTTGAGAGGCTTTTTGCATTTTTTGAAAGTGTTATTTTATTCTAAATGATAGAGGAAATATCACGAGGACAAGAAGAATTTGCTTGTGGATAATATCTCCATCAACTGCCAGGCTTCAAGAAGCAGATATGAGAAAATAAATGAGCTATTTTTGCCTTAGAATCTAGAAGAACAGATCTCTACTTTCAAATGCCGGAATCTTAGCATTTTGTCTTGTATACCTTTATTCTATAGTGGTAATTAATGGATAAATGTGTGAAAACTATATTTTCACTGTTAAATCCAAAGTGAAGACATGAAAAGAAAAGAGATTCTTATTAAAAATCTAATTGAAAATGGTGGCAAGGTCAATCACTGCGTCTTAAATCAGCCTCCGCGACAGCTGCAGTGAAAACATCAAATCAGAGATATTTCCATTGATCAAGAAAACTAACATCACATGTTACATGCTGCATTGTTGTTCTTGTTTACACGGAATAAATATTGCATGGAAATGTATTGATGTAATTCATTCGGTATTTAGGTCCGTGAGAGATAATCAAATTGATTAAAACACTTCACTCAATAAAGCAACAAAGCGAGAAAAGTAATCACCCAAGAGAAACAGTCATCGCTCAACTTGTGGTGAAACAGCCTTGAGTTGCCTGGTCTTAAACAGTCGACTTGGCACAAGGGATACAAGTATGACAGGTTCTAATACACTGCTGTACACGGCACATGGGAGATAATTATGGACGGCTGATACCCTTCTGTGGTCTCCATGGGAAATGGGAGAAATGTATGATATTATGGAAGAAAAGTATAATGAATTCTGACATTTTTCCATAACACGGTTTCTGTTGCTCTGATACAACAGAGATTATAATAGGCGCTGTTGCTGGTACAAGAAAGGTTATAATAGGCGCTGTTGCTGGTACATTGAGGTTATAATAGGCACTGTTGCTGGTACAAGAGAGGTTATAATATGCGCTGTTGCTGGTGGTAGAGAGGTTATAATAGGCGCTGTTGCTAGTAGTAGAGAGGTTATAACGGGCGCTGTTGCTGGTGGTAGAAAGTTATAATAGGCGCTGTTGCTGGTACAAGAGAGGTTATAATAGGCGCTGTTGCTGGTGGTAGAGAGGTTATAATAGGCGCTGTTGCTGGTAGTAGAGATGTTATAATAGACGATGTTGCTGGTACAAGAGAGGTTATAATAGGCGCTGTTGCTGATACAAGAGAGGTTATAATAGGCGCTGTTGCTGGTAGTAGAGAGGTTATAATAGGCACTGTTGCTGGTAGTAGAGATGTTATAATAGGCGCTGTTGCTGGTAGTAGAGAGGTTATAATAGGCGCTGTTGCTGGTACAAATGAGGTTATAATAGGCGCTGTTGCTGGTACTAGAAGATTATAATAGACGCTGTTGCTGGTACTAGAAGATTATAATAGACGCTGTTGCTGGTACAAGAGAGGTTATAATAGGCGCTGTTGCTGGTACAAGAGAGGTAATAATAGGCGCTGTTGCTGGTAGTAGAGAGGTTATAATAGGCGCTGTTGCTGGTGGTAGAAAGTTATAATAGGCGCTGTTGCTGGTACAAGAGAGGTTATATTAGGCGCTGTTGCTGGTGGTAGAAAGTTATAATAGGTGCTGTTGCTGGTAGTAGAGAGGTTATAATAGGCGCTGTTGCTGGTGGTAGAAAGTTATAATAGGCACTGTTGCTGGTACAAGAGAGGTTATAATAGGCGCTGTTGCTGGTAGTAGAGAGGTTATAATAGGCGCTGTTGCTGGTAGTAAAGAGGTTATAATAGGCGCTGTTGCTGGTAGTAGAGAGGTTATAACATAATAGTTAATTTTCCTATTGTAATACAACTTGTGTACCATCGATATGACCTGTTTTGAGTCCCAGATGACTAATTTAATTTATTGGCAATATAGATAGTTTTGATAAGTGTCCTTAAACTTTCAAATATTTTGTTGAGTATGCTAATCCACAGAATGAATGCTATCAGTTCTAATGTCTATATGATTTACTATAGAAGGCTATCAAGGAACATGCAGTATTGAAAAGCAATGAATAAAATTTGCAATCCAAGAGGATAGCTCCCTGATACCCATGACTGCAGTGAATACATTGAATATATATCTGATAATTATAAGGAAGTGGCGTCATTTTTATTGCAGTATCAGCTTTCCTTTATCGCCAATTTCCAGGTTTTTATTGCAGATTCCTTGCAGATGACTAATATTATTACTGCGACAAATGCAAACAATTGCCAATAGCTGATATTTTGTGGTCTATGAAACTGCATACCAATCAATATCATTTAGCTAATCTTTGTATCTGACTTTGCAATGTCTCTGACCTTGCATTGTCTCTGACTTTGCATCGTCTCTGACCTTGCATTGGCTCCGACCATGCATTGTTTTTCACCTGGCAATGAAAAAATTGAAAGAGAAATATTCGACTTAATTGTCTTCAAATTGTGAGAACAATAAATATGCTAAACATCATTGAGGATCAACATCTAAGCGTCACCAAGGGTTAACATCTCAGCATCATTGAGGGTCAACATCTAAGCGTCATTAAGGGTTAACATCTCAGCATCATTGAGGGTCAACATCTAAGCGTCATTAAGGGTTAATATCTTAGAATCATTGATGATCAACATCTAAGCGTCATCAAGGGTTAATATCTTAGAATCATTGATGATCAACATCTAAGCGTCATCAAGGGTTAACATCTTAGAATCATTGAGGGTCAACATCTAAGCGTCATCAAGGGTTAACATCTTAGAATCATTGAGGGTCAACATCTAAGCGTCATCAAGGGTCAACATCTTAGAATCATTGAGGGTCAACATCTAAGCGTCATCAAGGGTCAACATCTTAGAATCATTGAGGGTCAACATCTAAGCGTCATCAAGGGTCAACATCTTAGAATCATTGAGGGTCAACATCTAAGCGTCATCAAGGGTCAACATCTTAGAATCATTGAGGGTCAACACCTAAGCGTCATCAAGGGTCAACATCTTAGCATCATTGAGGGTCAACATCTAAGCGTCATCAAGGGTCAACATCTTAGAATCATTGAGGGTCAACATCTAAGCGTCATCAAGGGTTAACATCTCAGCATCATTGAGGGTCAACACCTAAGCGTCATTAAGGGTTAATATCTTAGAATCATTGATGATCAACATCTAAGCGTCATCAAGGGTTAATATCTTAGAATCATTGATGATCAACATCTAAGCGTCATCAAGGGTCAACATCTTAGAATCATTGAGGGTCAACATCTAAGCGTCATCAAGGGTCAACATCTTAGAATCATTGAGGGTCAACATCTAAGCGTCATCAAGGGTCAACATCTTAGAATCATTGAGGGTCAACACCTAAGCGTTATTAAGGGTCAACATCTTAGAATCATTGAGGGTCAACATCTGAGCGTCATCAAGGGTCAACATCTTAGAATCATTGTCATTGTATATATCATTGAGAAAGACTTCTGTCACATATACAGTTTTGTCAGGATTGCAATAAGCGACAACCAACTCCAATTATCTCTTAGAGAATAATGTATAATAAATAAATGGTCATGACCTATAGAGCTGTATACGATAATTACTTATTCTGAACTGTTTATTTAATTATAGATGACATAACGCTGATGTAATTGTGACGGCTGCCGTGAGGCTGGACACTACATCTGGGCAGTTGAGAATGTGACGCCATTAGTGGATATTTCATTATAACATTAAGAAGATGCGCCGTGTACACATTGTGACCTTGGCTGCCCGATTGGGATGGACATGTCCGGAATAGCAATTACTTAAACTCTTGCTTAGTAACATAGTTTTTCGCTCTTTCGCTCAATGAGTTCAGGCCAATCATGTGGATCTGATTGCACGAGGGAAATGTATCAAAGAGCTGAGAACTAATCATCAAAAACTCTAAAATTCCTCCTCAACCTAATTGCATGATGTTCTGCGAGTCACTGATATATGTTAATCAGCTGACCCATATACCGCGGGGTGAATTAGCTTTAGTCAATATGGATCGGCGTGTCATAGAAATCCCTTAATTCCAAAGTGGCAACTGGTATTTATCACTATATGCTTTACAAATCAGCAGACCTTATCATATGCCACAAATAAGCCTTTTTTGCCATGACGATCGTTCAGTCCTTATTGGATAATAGTCAACTGGTGTCTTTTCCATGGCAATGAACCAGTCATCATTCAGCGGTATTTGACAGGCCCTCAGTTCAAGGTACTCGTATCAAATAACAATCCTAGTGTTTTAAATAATAACTGTTGCATAAGACATTTTGACTTTTGCCAGCTAATTTATCCTACGGTAAAGTGTTTATTCTGGTATTAAGACCTTAATTGACATTCAATATTGAGTTGACAAGGCGTAACATCAAGGGCGAGGTCAATGTTCCAGTCGTTAGTATTCCAGTCAGCCACCTTAGGTTATCTTGGTGTTCAATGTAACTCAAGACGCAGCGTCTCGTCTGCCAATCAGGGACGCCGAGGACTTCGTGCGGGAACGATAGGGGGCGCTAGGGGATCTGAGGATAAAGCGGACACAAGGGGGCGCTGGGGGTACTCGGTAGAAGCCTGTCACAAGGGGGTATGTGACAGAGCCGAGGAGCTGGGCTGTGATGAAACTATGATGTGATTGGAAAGTGGAGAAGATTTATACATTCATCACAGGCCAAACCACACCCTGAATTCATTTGCGAGGCCCAGTCCCGATGAGGTTAGCGCCATCTAGCGGGAACCTAATTAATAATTGGAAGGGAGTCACCGATCCATCGTTCTTATGCACATATTAGAGAATCCCACGTCAGAAAGAAGAGCCCATTCATCTGTCACAGTGGGCCATTGAATACTGATTGCATGTGGATTACATCCTCTTATCTCCTCCAGATAACAGACATGTCTTGCCTTGAAGTTGTAACCGTTAGATAATATAGATTTCTACAATTATACCAGTGTAGATGAAATCCCCAGCCGACTGTGTTTGCAAAAATAAGATTGCAAACACTATGTTAAAACTCTCTCTGATTTAATGCAATATTGAGGAAGAGTGAACAGTTGTTATCTCAAATCTCAAAACTTTGGAAGAGAAGTGCATTGTGAAGTATGGAATATTTAGTAACAAGCTGAGATCATGTTGTTCAGTCAGCTGATTTGTTAACCACACTCCTCACAGTGGTGGCGAAATTACAGTGCCACCGCTGCCATAAAAGTTCCTTGTCCATTGTCCCCCTATATGAGACCAATAACTTCTCTGCGTAACACCAGTAGTATCGCAAGTTATTCAACCGTTTCAGTACCTCAATCCCCCATATTTAATATCATTCAAAATTTGTTATTCCCCGTGTCTTGTTCACCAAAATACCATCCAATCTGAATTGTCCTACATCAGGTTATAACTTGGAACCAGGTGTCTGACCCAGAAAGTGACCAATCAGTACAGATGCCAGTGTAAAGCAGAATATTAATGAATGGTCATGTATTATTTTACTAATCAGTTAACAACCAGAATTTTTAATATTTGTCATGGTTTGCGGCCAATCTTATATTCACCATTTAATCTTTGGAGACAGGGACTGATATGATAGAGAAGTCCTGTTATGGAGGGTAACCCAAAGACTTGACCCCCTATATAGGATAAGGTATGGTCACATGATCATTACGCAGTATAATCAAACGAGACGATTTTACAAGTAATGAACTAGTGGCCATACCTTATCTGTTTTAAAATATGGACTCATAAAGAACTGAAGCTGATTTGAGTACATATTCTGAAGTTCAATATATTGATATCAGTGTATGAATGTATATTTCATGCCTATCACATGGTATAATCAATTTCAATTTCTCCACATATCAAAATCATTCTTTTCAAGAGTGAATATACAAAGCCATTTTATATTGTTATCTATGGGTTGCATATCATATATGTTCGCCTTCCTTGCATGTAGGCATTCCGTGTCATACTTTGGATAACATATGAATAAGCTTTGATTTCAATTTTTATATACTGGTTGGAAAAGGAAAATATCACCACAACCAGTATCAAAACTGAAATATGTCACACAAATCTGTATTGTCAGGTAAGCTCAGATCTTTTTGTTAATGACAACATGTACTTTCAATTACCAAGTCTTCAAAAACTAGTTTGGGTTTATTTGTTGTCTATATAATTATATAGGTTTGTTTGCAAAAGAATGTATATTTCATTTCTACACAAATATATATTTGACCTGAAGATATTTATTGTGCTCTTCCATTAAATACATTTCGTATAAAAGGTACATATTATTGTTTGACATATGAATATATAGTTTTGGAGAAATATCATAATTCATACATACATACATATTAGCATATAATACTCTTAGTGAATGCAATGAATGAAAGTGAAAGTTTTCATTTAACATCAGAAGATCTTTTTACAATTCAAAACATTACATTACATTCAATGCATAGACCTGGAATACAATTTAGAACTGTGTCTAGCAGGATAAGATGTACAGTTTTCATTTGATGTTTTTCTGGTCAAAACTGGCAATAGGAAACCTCCCAACCCTTCAATAATACAGAGAGAGGCGGCCCGAAGTTATTGCTGAGCAGTGCTTCCTGGTGGATGATTCATATCCCCAAGTATATGCTACATTGCCCACACAGATAAAGATCCTTGATTTTATTGCCTGCATGGTGTTTGTACGGATTATATCAGGAATATATCGTGTCCTTTGAGCATACTACGCACAAATACAAGCAATAAAACATAATTATTATATATTACATTTGCCTGTAGTTTGATTGATTTGGTTAGACCAAGATTTACACCAATGTGTTTTGTCTCATCATTCATACATAGCGTTTCCTTCCCAATAATCAAAAGTGGCAAAATGGCCTGGGTCTTTATCTTTAGGAGCATCCATATTAATATGTCTTGGGTAAACAGGAACCTTTCACTTTTGAGGTCTTCTATCATTATTTTATTCTTTTTAGATAGATTGAAGGTCCTGACACTGGGGAACACTAGGCTCCAAGTTGCATCTGATCAGAACGTAAAGTGTAAAAGGCTACTCACCTGCTTATATTTTCTACTTTATGTGATAAACCTGTGATAAGTCCAGAAAAGCAGGAAGCATTTCATATGTTGACTATCGGGTACAAAGTTGGTTAATTAATATCTGATAAATATCTGAGAAATTAATAAGCTAGTCATATTTGATTCTTTCATCATAGAACCTCATTTACAATCCACTTTGTGTATGTATGTATACTCAACACATGTTGAACCATCCCCTCCACATTGTACATTGCATCAATATTAAACCTTCTCTTATGATGTCATTGCAAATAAGCTATCATTGTAAATACCACCTCATATTTCACTCATGTCATTGAGCCTATCTTTGCGAGATCTTTGTAATAGAGCATCCATTTTGATCCTCCAAGTTGATTGAACTTCACTTTTATAAGGTTTCCAGATCCACCTCTACTGATTAAAACATTATAATTAACTTCTACTGATATCATTTAACATTACTCCCACATTGAAGCTCAATATATGCTATCGAACAACAGAAAAACGTATAATACACTGAACCCCCTCTTATGTAGTTATTTTACATCAAACCTATTTTCATCTCTCCTTGGATTTCATTGCATACCAACTCCGTGTTGAATTCCCTAAAATAATATCTAACCATTGGGAGAACACCAAAGTGGACCCTCGCCTTGGACTGCAGCTTTCTCTATTAAATTATCCTTTGACATATGGTAAATATAAAGACCTCTGGGCAATGCATCACTTCATTTCATCACATAAAACATCATGAAGACTATCAATTCTCCAATAATGCTTGGATTCACTTCAGGGAGGCCGGTGTAGCTCTCTGCTGGCTCTTTGAATGCTATCTATTACCAATATTCTACATTTCTTATTGTAAAGTATATGTATTTGTTAATCCTTCAAATATATCTGACAAACCATTGAGTGTTCTGATATCATGAGCGGTGGTGTGTTGATTGCAGTGGCTGCCTTCCTTGCAAGCCTTTCCTTGGTGGAATGATTTCTTGGCCATTTCAATTTGCCAGCCGAAGCAATCAGATCAACCACGTTAGCGCACAAGACCTCCACTCATAAGTCCTTATTCCTGTAGTCTGGTGAAGAAAACACCGCATAAATCTTTATTTTCTCCGCAAAAGTAGCTGATGAAAGCATTCATCTTGTTTTCCTCTCATACTCGCAGCTTGTTGGTCGGTTATTCTTGCCTCTCCAATCTCTTGCTTGCACTCACACCAAAATGCCCTTTTTCCCTTTGCACATGGAATTATCTATATATCGGGATTATCTATATTGGGAGTATTTGTATAACGGGATAAGCTATGAATTGGGATTATCTCCTTCACTGGTCTCTCGTCAGTTTGTCATTCTTTGGTCCTTCATTAGCATATCATCTTCTATTCTAATATATTCTAATATAATAGATTAGATTAGAGTAGAATATAATAAATTAGACTAGATTAGACTAGATTAGACAAGATTAGACTAGATTAGACTACATTAGACTACATTAGACTACATTAGACTAGATTAGACTAGAAAAGACTATATAAGACTAGATTAGAAAAGAGTAGATCAGAATATATTGAATAGAGTAGAATAGAATACATTATAATAAATTATACTAGATTAAGAAAAGAAAAGATTAGAATAGAATAGAACAGATTTAGATAGATAGATTAAGTTGGATTTTTCACTGTTTAATAGTAGATATCGAGACATGAAATCAAAAATTCAATATTGAGGTTCTTGTTTGACTACTATTCCATCCGAAGTGCCTGATATGACGGTAACTATTATGAAGTGAACGTTTTTTTTTAACTTCAAGAATGTTGTTCTGATAAAAAAGGTAAGTCAGAATAATTTTTGTCAGAAGAATTATCCCAAAGTTATATATATTGTATCCTTAACACACTACAAATAGCAACAATTAAATCACAAACATGAAAATAGGACCTTATTTTTATCATTTAGTGTTCAGTTAAAGATCTAGGGGTAATATTTTATAGATTTAGTATCAGTGTTTGGTCCTTATACTGGATAATGATCCATACAATCTACTGAGGATTCCCCTTTAGAGATAGACAAACTTAAGCTAACTCAACAAATTAGTATTTGAGAGAAAAATAACTTTAAAGAATAGTTCCTTACTGAGGCTAAATGCGTGTATCTTATATCAATATCCAAAACATTTGACAAATATCAGTAATATATCAACATAAATCAAAACATGCTAAAGAAATAACTCTTTATAGTTACTGCTTAACACTTCTACTTAGAACTTTTGTGTGGAGTGGACATATCTGATCTTTGTAAAAAATAAACTTGCCTCGCCTCATCAGCAAAACAAAAAGATGTCAATATTGTAAAGAGAGGCCTGAGATGATATTGTCAATATTCAAAACTGAAAGACCCTATTGTGATATTCTTGAACCAACCTCAAGTGGTACTGCACAAATGTGATGGGTCTTACAATACTGGTTCAATACACAGGAAAGGCTCATGTCTTTGATGTGGGTTTATCACACCACTGGGTTGGTAATGTCTTAAACAACAAATCTTAGTTGTACAAGCAGTTGATGTACTTCTACTCATCAGAATAGCAACAAACATAAATTGGCTTCTTTATCCCACTGGTTGTATTTTTTGTAATCCATGTTGTATATTATTTACATCTTTGTTTTCCTCATAAATTTGATGTCCAAGTGTAATTCGGTCATTTTAAAGATAAATTGCTTGTTTTTCGATATTTAGAATTTGTCATATTGCAGGTCCTTGACATAACAATTCGTCCAATCACAGATTTACAATAACAACAGGTAACACATCAGATACTTGTATCGTGAAATCCATGCCGACATGGCCAGGAACTGAACCCATAACAAAGCAGAGGAACTGGTGCTAATAGGCCAGCGTTCTCATCAACTGCGCCACAGCCAGTGACCACCACAAGTTAATCCCTCAGATAATGTGCACGCACTTTGTCAAAAAGACTTACATTTTAAAAGGCAAATCATATCTAGTTGTAAAAAATGAATACTGGATATGTTTCTATAGACATTGGTGGCATTGATTTATTTTCTCTTACCGTATTACAGAAATCGAAGTTTGAATGAAAGATGAAATCACGTTACACTTGATAATCTCTGTCCACCTGACCTTTCGCATTTCACTAATTTACATATCAGGACAAATGCAACCGGAAGTCGTCTGGCTCAAAAAACAATCTAATTTTTTACCAAAAACATTTAAAGGATGTCAGCATTAACACAAAATAAAATATAATTTCACGAGGAGTGGAAAGTCAAATCGACCAAATCAATGTGACTCAATATATTTGTCAAAACAGAGAAGTGCGTGATGCAAAAAAACGTCCCACGTGAGGACAAAAAGGCAGGAACGCCAGAGTCCCGAGACACAATGAGATCTGTGAGTGGACCATCCTCTGTGTTTTGCCGTGTTAAAAGTTCAAGCAAGCCCACACAACCTCGGCCCTAACTTTGATGGATGGAGATGTTAAGAGTTGTCGTGGCTTTTATGTGGTTCTCAACCAGGTTGGCGGTAGCAAGTATGTTTGCACTATTTTGTGAGGGCTATGGCCGCGGTACAATAGCCAATGTAATTAGGTCTGTTTCCGGCTGAGTCCATCCTGTGGCAATAACCAGAGAGCAATATTTCCCCAGCAACCCAAGGTCTGGACTTGGAGGCTCTCCTTGTCTGTCACTTCATGCATTATAAACTTAGGTGCGGAAGGTTACATTATGCGCTGCGTCCGCTGGGGCACATTGATATGCAGGGCACAAACCACGTGCCTGTCACTCATTATAAAGTAAGATGTTTGCAACAGACCACTTAATTTTAATATATAATTATGTAGTCCAGGCAGTGAACAGCCTAAACGTCGATATAAGCATGAAATATCTCCCAAAAACACGTGCTTTTCAGTTGTAATAGGTCATGAATACATTTGTCGTATTATTTTTAGCTATGCTGACAATGTTACCATGTTTTAGTGAATTCACAGCTTGGTTACAGTTATCACAAATGATTTTACTGTACATTGATATGTGCGAATGCCTTCGCACATATCTTCCCTATTCATCGGTTTATTCTCCCACAACAGTTCCTTACTCCAGTGTTTTACCATCAAAGTCATGCAGATTCGCCTATGGAAAAAAAACACTTCTTGGGGATACTAAGTATCATCTCATATGTGCAAGATATGTGATATCTGAACTGAAGTATATAAACAAATTAATATATGTGATAAATCAATATAATTCACGATAAGATGTGTTTTGTATGATGATATGATTCACAGAATGATTCAATCGATGAATCAGTGTTATAAAAATAGATTTGTGAGGTAGTGGAAGAGAAATACCACTGTGTTGTATTTGACTGCGTACAAGTGTAATATCTGGAAATGTTGCAGAATGGAATGGCTTTAACTTTATTCCCAGGATTGATGGCAACTGTGAGATTGTTTTCAAGTCTTCTCAGAGTTTGTAATGCCCTAGTCACATGAGGATTCCTGAATGAGCTCAAGACTATATTAACCTTTTGTCCTTATAAATCTGAGACTGAGTGGGTTGTCATGCCAAGGACCTGCTACTAGACAATTCAGTGAGGCAGTACTATTTTGGGTGACTAGCTAGCTATGATTTACCTTTTCAACTGAAGGTTTTTTTGACAAGGTGAATAAACCGTGTGTGAAGGGTTAACGCGTGGTGGCCACTGGCTGTGGGGCCATTGGTTAGAGCTAGCCTATTAGCACCAGTTCCTCTGAGGTGACCCAAAGGTCATGGGTTTGATACCCCGCCGTGGCCCCTTTGAATTCATTATATAAGTGTTTCAAGAATTAACCCATTATCCTTGTAAATATCTGACTTGATGGATTGTCTTGTCAAGGACCTGTGACATGGCAATTAGGTGAGCCAGCACTATATGTGCTACAAGTAGGTCTCGTCATGAAATACCAAAATTACTTATGAAAGTGATGAAAATCCCAGTGAAACTTATACAAACTGAAATCATTTCTGTGACACAATAGGACACAACATTACCATACAGCCACACCAGGACACGGAGGCTACAACATTACCATACAGCCACACCAGGACATGGAGGATACAACATTACCATACAGCCACACCAGGACACGGAGGATACAACATTACCATACAGCCACACCAGGACACGGAGGCTACAACATTACCATACAGCCACACCAGAACATGGAGGATGCAACATTACCATACAGCCACACCAGGACACGGAGGATACAACATTACCATACAGCCACACCAGGACACGGAGGATACAACATTACCATACAGCCACACCAGGACACGGAGGCGACAACATTACCATACAGCCACACCAGGACACGGAGGATACAACATTACCATACAGCCACACCAGAACATGGAGGATACAACATTACCATATAGCCACACCAGGACATGGAGGATACAACATTACCATACAGCCACACCAGCAGAGAGAGAATACAACATTACCATACAGCCACACCAGGACACGGAGGATACAACATTACCATACAGCCACACCAGAACATGGAGGATACAACATTACCATACAGCCACACCAGGACATGGAGGATACAACATTACCATACAGCCACACCAGGACACGGAGGATACAACATTACCATACAGCCACACCAGAACATGGAGGATGCAACATTACCATACAGCCACATCAGGACACGGAGGATACAACATTACCATACAGCCACACCAGTACACGGAGGCTACAACATTACCATACAGCCACACCAGGACATGGAGGATACAACATTACCATACAGCCACATCAGGACACGGAGGATACAACATTACCATACAGCCACATCAGTACACGGAGGCTACAACATTACCATACAGCCACACCAGGACATGGAGGATACAACATTACCATACAGCCACATCAGGACACGGAGGATACAACATTACCATACAGCCACACCAGAACATGGAGGATACAACATTACCATACAGCCACACCATCAGAGGAAGGATACAACATTACCATACAGCCACACCAGGACATGTAGGATACAACATTACCATACAGTCACACCAGAACATGGAGGATACAACATTACCATACAGCCACACCAGAACATGGAGGATGCAACATTACCATACAGCCACACCAGGACACGGAGGCTACAACATTACCATACAGCCACATCAGGACATGGAGGATACAACATTACCATACAGCCACACCAGTACACGGAGGCTACAACATTACCATACAGCCACACCAGGACATGGAGGATACAACATTACCATACAGCCACATCAGGACATGGAGGATACAACATTACCATACAGCCACACCAGTACACGGAGGCTACAACATTACCATACAGCCACACCAGGACATGGAGGATACAACATTACCATACAGCCACATCAGGACACGGAGGATACAACATTACCATACAGCCACATCAGTACACGGAGGCTACAACATTACCATACAGCCACACCAGGACATGGAGGATACAACATTACCATACAGCCACATCAGGACACGGAGGATACAACATTACCATACAGCCACACCAGAACATGGAGGATACAACATTACCATACAGCCACACCATCAGAGGAAGGATACAACATTACCATACAGCCACACCAGGACATGTAGGATACAACATTACCATACAGTCACACCAGAACATGGAGGATACAACATTACCATACAGCCACACCAGAACATGGAGGATGCAACATTACCATACAGCCACACCAGGACACGGAGGCTACAACATTACCATACAGCCACATCAGGACATGGAGGATACAACATTACCATACAGCCACACCAGTACACGGAGGCTACAACATTACCATACAGCCACACCAGAACATGGAGGCTACAACATTACCATACAGCCACATCAGGACATGGAGGATACAACATTACCATACAGCCACACCAGTACACGGAGGCTACAACATTACCATACAGCCACACCAGGACATGGAGGATACAACATTACCATACAGCCACATCAGGACACGGAGGATACAACATTACCATACAGCCACACCAGAACATGGAGGATACAACATTACCATACAGCCACACCAGGACATGGAGGATACAACATTACCATACAGCCACACCAGGACACGGAGGATACAACATTACCATACAGCCACACCAGAACATGGAGGATGCAACATTACCATACAGCCACATCAGGACACGGAGGATACAACATTACCATACAGCCACACCAGTACACGGAGGCTACAACATTACCATACAGCCACACCAGGACATGGAGGATACAACATTACCATACAGCCACACCAGCAGAGGAAGGATACAACATTACCATACAGCCACACCAGGACACGGAGGATACAACATTACCATACAGCCACACCAGTACACGGAGGCTACAACATTACCATACAGCCACACCAGGACATGGAGGATACAACATTACCATACAGCCACATCAGGACACGGAGGATACAACATTACCATACAGCCACACCAGTACACGGAGGCTACAACATTACCATACAGCCACACCAGGACATGGAGGATACAACATTACCATACAGCCACACCAGGACACGGAGGATACAACATTACCATACAGCCACATCAGGACACGGAGGATACAACACTACCATACAGCCACACCATCAGAGGAAGGATACAACATTACCATACAGCCACACCAGGACATGTAGGATACAACATTACCATACAGTCACACCAGAACATGGAGGATACAACATTACCATACAGCCACACCAGAACATGGAGGATGCAACATTACCATACAGCCACACCAGGACACGGAGGCTACAACATTACCATACAGCCACACCAGAACATGGAGGATGCAACATTACCATACAGCCACACCAGGACACGGAGGATACAACATTACCATACAGCCACACCAGGACACGGAGGATACAACATTACCATACAGCCACACCAGAACATGGAGGATACAACATTACCATACAGCCACACCAGGACATGAAGGATACAACATTACCATACAGCCACACCAGGACACGGAGGATACAACATTACCATACAGCCACACCATCAGAGGAAGGATACAACATTACCATACAGCCACACCAGGACACCGAGGCTACAACATTACCATACAGCCACATCAGTAGCCTTTAAGTCTGCAAAGCTTTCTACAAGAGGTGCAGATTTATTGAGAAGGGAATAACAGAACGTGGCCGCCTGGGACATACATCATTCTCAACACACAGACAATAGTCATATTACCGACACGTCCACATTTGTACCGGAACCGGAAGACACTCCATCTTTTTTTTACAATTCCACAATAACATTTTTTCCTTTTTGGTTAGTAGGTTTGCTGTGAATATGAATATCAAATAATATGAGGACAAGAGCAAATGCTTTTGAAGTTCATTTTAAATGTTTATGGTGTTCACTGTGCTTGTTTAGAAATGAATATGCGATTCAATTTTGGACAAAAAGTTATGGCCAAATATAATATACTATCAATGTGATTAAGATGTAGAATATAGTTTGTCTCACCGGACGAAATTATTTGAATGTGACAAAGAGACAATGTAAAGAATTAAATATGTCATATGCCATAGGGGTATATGTGACATATAGACATGGTAAATAATTAGATTTGTCATATGCCATAGGGATATATGTGACATATAGACATGGTAAATAATTAGATTTGTCATATACCATAGGGATATATGTGACATATAACATGCTATATGTGTCATAGGAGATCCATAAAGGTTTGAAATGGTATTGGTGGTGGTGTAAACTGGGCGGCATTGCAGCCGTTCTCAACAGGGAGCCAATATATGTAATCGTAAACTGTATATTGTTCAGCAAAACGATGTTCATTAAGAACAGATGCTCCTGAGGACGAATCCTCATGTGCAACTTACTGGGGAAGATACTGTATTTTTCAAAAGAGAATTTTGTGTGAAGGGGAAATAGACAAACAGAATGTTTATTTTAATATTTTATATATTCTGTTTTTTTCTTTCTTCTAAACGATTTTCTTACGTTTGGATGTTAAACTCCGTTTTGAGTAGTGGATAAATGTACGAAAGAGGAGGAATATCCAAACACCTTGTGGTTTTATAGAATCTTTCAATAAAATGCTTTCTACGTTAACTGTTACATCAACGTGAATATATAAATTGCCTCCTTATACAAATGCGCTTATGGGAGAAAAGGGGTGGTAGCATAAGCATAATAATAAACTCTGCCTGAGCTGCTTAACTTGGGGAGCGATATTTCTCTGATACATTTGCCCTTTGAGTAGTTTGTGTATTTAGGGTGTGAATAACAGAGTCATGTCATGAGGCAAACCACATCCTGCAAGAATCTTGCTGATGCCATGGATCTCGCTCTCAGAGAGGAAGTGGTCAGATGAAGTATTCATGAGCCCAGTACACCGGTGACACCCGCCTTAGCACTACCTCGGGTCAGAACTAGCAAGTCCACTCTGCAAAAATAGTGCTTAGACGTGATTGGTTGTGACAGGCCCCTGTTTGATGACTGCAGGGAGGAGCGCCTAGCACTGCACACTCTTTAGTAACATGTTAACATGTGAGATTTGATGTCTATAAAACATATTCTCTATCCCCTGTGGTAGATTGCATCTTTCTTGTTTTCTATTTATACCTTTCTAGATCTGCAGCTATTTATGGCAACCGCAATGTCCCAAAAAAAAGCTGAATGGCCAATGAAGAATATTTATCCTTACGAAATGTCCTGTGAAAGAACAAAATGTCTTATTAAAAACGTATGTCCTCTAAAAAATAAATGTCCTGTAAAAACTTAATGTCCTATTAAAACTAAATGTCCTTTAAGAACTAATGTCCTATAACTAAATTTCCCATAAAAGCCTAATGTCCTGTATCAATTTAATGTCATATAAAAAACTAGATATCAGATAAAACTAGAAATGTCCTAGAAAGAATGATATATTACAAAAACCTAATGTCACATAACAATCTAAATGTCCCATAAAATTTAAAAAGTGTGGTACAAATTAAATGTCCTATAAAAACCAAATGTACTACAACAATTTACTGTCCTATAAAAACCAAATGTACTACAAAAACTAACTGTCCTATAAAACCCAAATGTCCTATAAAACCCAAATGTCCTATATAAACTAAATGTCCTATAAAAACTAAATGTCCTATAAAAATCAAATGTCCTATACAAATTAAATTCCCAAATTTGGTCTCGACAGAAGTGAGCAACTCACGATTTCAAGGACACGAATTCAAGGACATTGAACTGGTTTCCCTCAGTTATACAACTTTAGGAAATTAAGTCACTGTTATCATGCAACTGTATAGATATACACAACTATCTGTCGATCACTCATCTAAAGGTTGAATCTGTCCACGGGGGCCAATCGATTCTCAACAAACTTTGGAAAATAGAAACCTTTTATCTTCTTTCAAAATGTCAATGTGTGTATTTGAAAAATATGTAGTCTCCATAATTCACACTGGAGCCACCATCATATCAAACGGTAAAGACAATATGACATAAGGTCGTATCAAACCATTCATTTAACAATTAGCCCTAAATATCTTGCACAATTACAACGTTGCTTGACAGAGCTCCACTTGCCGTCCCTCAAAGAACAACTCTGTAGGCACTAGAAAGCTTCATAAAAGATAAAAACAGTCAACACTTAAAATAATTGTGTTAATATTACCATCCCCTGTGCAAGCAGATGATGATGATGATGATGATGATGATGATGATTGCACAAAACCTTCCTCATATTTATTAATAATCACATCAATATGAAAGCTACAGTCTGATGAAAAACTGGCTTCTGCTTGGTCACGTGTGTGTTTAAAGAGATGTGAAATAAACCATGTGAAAACTGCTAGTTTGTATCTTGTGTTGTGGTATCTGATTTTTGTTTAATGTGTGAATCGCTTGAGTAAGTCATATGTTTGAGACAGGTCATGATTTGACAATGAAATGTTTTAGTAAATACTAACATAATATATTTGTAACGTGAAGGTTGTTTTCCCAAGGAACGCAGATACAGGCAGCTACTCTCACAAAACGCAATTTATATTATTTTTTTTTATTATAACACTACTTTATTTTACCTTGTAATAACCATAAACATTCCAATTTGAGAATAACTTGAAATGAAATATCCTCCAGATGGTTGTATGGTGTATATATCTGAGTTGTATGGTGTATATATCTGGGTTGTATGGTGTATATATCTGGGTTGTATGGTGTATATATCTGGGTTGTATGGTGTATATATCTGGGTTGTATGGTGTGTATATCTGAGTTGAATGGTGTATATATCTGGGTTGTATGGTGTATATATCTGGGTTGTATGGTGAATATATCTGGGTTGTATGGTGTATATATCTGGGTTGTATGGTGTATATATCTCAGTTGTATGGTGTATGTGTCTCAGTTGTATGGTGTATAGGGTAATTTGATGTATTTTAGTCAGAAAGATTTGCTTCACACGATGACATTGCTCTGAATTGATCGTCTTTTCTAGATCCCTTTGTCTTCTCATGTACGTGGTATTCTTTGTCTTACCTTATGTTCCTCGCCCATTAATTGTAATAAACCATATCTAAACGCATAAATATCATTCAAATTCCCCTCAGTATCTCATTCTATAGATGCATCATCCTTTGTCATTGATTAATGTTACACTGTGTACTATGGCAGACGAATTGTGGAACCTGACTCTTTTATTACTTCATAAATAAAATGGGCAAGATGACTCGATAGATCCAAAGATAGTTCATTAAGATTTTAGAATAGTAGAGAGAAGAGTTTTTATCTTGATGTCTCGGCCGCAATGTTATTGGTAGTCAGGCTGTAAAACTAATGCGATGACATTCTTGTCATTAAGGTGATGTTAAGTGAAGCCTTAACAAAAGAAGTAAGATGGCTGAGTGGGGCATGGGGCCTACCATATAGACTTGACCAGTCATGGGGCCTACCATATAGACTTGACCAGTCATGGGGCCAACCATATTGACTTGACCAGTGTGTGTCTTACACGTCAATGAGCTGACCATAAAGGCAGATGGCCTGAAAGACGAGCCAGCTCCTTGGTGGATGGACATCGTGTTGCCCACCAGATGGCGTGCACATGCCACATCAAAGGCGCACTAATGCTATATTCCAGGTACAGACTGTGGAGGCCTTCAAATGCTTTGTATCACACTCCATAAGCAGATTGCCAGCCGGACAATCGCCTCAAATGCTGACCCACAAAACACAGGCTTCCTGGGAGAGACAGAGGGCTGGGAAATACCATCTTGTTCTCAGATGCTCAACCCGTCAGAACCACATCGAGGCTATGTGAATCCTCAAACAGATTTATTTAATCCGGACAAAAAGCCAGCTGCAGAATGTCCTGTGAAAGTTACAAATATAAAAAATAGAAATTTTTTTATGTATCATATTATAGTAAAATGTGATGCACCACTTGAAAGTACAATGCAAAGATGTGTTTTCAATGGGCTGAATAATTGACAATACATCCTGAAACATTTTTTGTGTTTTAAAAAGATAACTCTGATGTTTGCCTATTCTGGGGACACATAACTACTCTGAAAATTTGGTTTTGCTATTGTGCAGTACAAGAAGTAATATGAGAAGTAGAAATTTGCGTGTTAGCTGCTTGCTGCCAGAAACCTAAATGATCGCCACTCGATCGCCTCTCTGGCATTGACTACGGGTCACACCTTGACCCCTTTACCCCTTGACCCCGACTGAGCCGCTAGTCCCTTTGAATTGCAATTAGCGTGGCTCCTCTGGATCAACTGCTAATCTGCATAAGACTTTACACATGAAAATACCAGTAAGGAACGAGCAGGTCGCCATTGCCATTATGCCACAAGATCCCACAAGATCTAAAAATCTATTCCATGTTTGTATTTTGTTGATACTTTAACAAAATTACAACATTTGCTTAACACTGATGTAGTAGCCGTTCATGTCGTTTTCATTGATAATTTCAGATATTTATTTGTTTGTCTATATCACTACATTTATCACCTCTATTTAGATAATATGTCTCCACCGATGCTTTTAGAAAAGTGACTTTAGTTGGGACCGTTCTTTTACATTATCACAAATATATGATAACACAAGGCACGAAGTACTGGCTGAAGCGACAAACTGAAGTAAGTGTCTCGACCGGGAATCAAACCAAAGACCTTCAGCTTGAGAGATAGATATCTTTCCAACTGAGTCATATCTATTCTGTATATCGAATTAGAGTTTCATATTACCTCTGCCGGTATAGGCATAAAGTTACGGCTATTTGTTACGCAGGTCGTTTGCATAATTCACAGACAGTTGCCAAGTTGATGCATTGCCCATACACAACGCATGCCTTCCATGAATCCAAAACAAGCTCCCACCACTATACACTTTGCATGTCGGTTTAGTATGGCAAGTCATAAAACTAATATTGAAGAGACTTCTTTTTGGGAAAGTTAAATATTGCTTTAATAGATAAAAATCTGATTTTATTTTTCTTGTCCTCCGCATGATTATGTTGACTTTATATTATTAGCATGGAGTTCTCACACTTTGAATAAAGCAACGCCACCAATCTTTTCAAGTTATGACATGTTGCTTATTTTTGCTTAAGATGGTTTAGAGGGTGGGACATGGCTCAGTTGGTAAGATGTCTGACTCCTGGGGTTCGAATCCTGGTTGGCACAAGTACTTAAGTTGTGCTTCATGGTCGAGAAAGATGGATCTGCTGCTGAGTAATTTCCCATTCCAGCCAATAATCTTTTACTGGTTTTCGATGACCGTGGTTAATGCAAAAGAATGTCTATGTGATAATGCAAAAGAAAGAACCTCAGTCACTCTTTGATAAGAGAAGGACATTGAATTCCGGTGACAGGCTTCTATCTGACCTGATATTATAGACTAAATAGTGCTGAAAAGGTCGTTTTTATAAACCATTTAAATCAAACAGTAATATATTAGTGGGCGTGGTCTATTTGGACTCACTCATGCAATCAGGTCTGACCGAACCACACAGAGGTAATATGTGACTCAACCTCACGTGCAGAGTAAGTGAGGCTCCCTCTGCCGGGCTTCTCAAACACGAGCTTGGATTATTTTGTTTATTTAATGATCAAATCGTGGATAAGGATAACTATTTTTCCCCTTTACATGAATTTGGTTAATCCTTTGATCAATAGGCTTACAATGAAATATTAAATTTTACACATAATGGACACATAACGAGGTTTGAATACTGTATTGTTAACTTTGTGAGGGGATTTTATTTTTCCAATTTTAAATTCTACATTTGACAAATGCGGCCACAGGTTACATTTCGGCGGGCGTTTCGGTGTCAAAATGGCCTATACCTTTACTGAAAGTGCAAACCCATTTCATTTTATCTTCAAAACGATGACATCACTATCAAAGTTCAACAGCTACTTTATATCGTGAGTTAGAGCATCATCATAAGGGCTAAACGGGAATTCAAAACGTGGCTAAACGGGAATTCAAAAAGTGAGAGTTTGCAGATGATGCCCAAAAAGGTTTTAAAATATGTCATTGATAATAAATTACATGACCAGCATGACTCTGTGGTTCCTATTTTATGGGCCATATATTTGGTAATGGTCACTATGTCCCTTTGTAAGAAGTATCTAAGCAGAAGACTTTCCTGATCAGACCGAAGTGCATTGGCTTGACACATCCATTCCCGGACCTTCCAACTCTATATGTGATATCAGCCAAAACATACATTTAGGGGCTTTCCACAACATTAGTGACATCTGAGCCATTGTGGTGGGCAATCCCATCCTGAGAATGTGATTTTAGCTGAGTACCTCTGTGAGTTAAGCCCATCGTCCATCTCACCACAAGGACATCTTTCTGTGCAAGTCAATTGGCATTCTCAATGACCATGTCTGCCCCTAATATTGTCTGTCAGGATCAAAGCCCATCTCCCCAAATGTGTCATATTAGGGTTTCCTAGGATGACAGGGTTCTGTAAGTGGTGTCTGGAGCTGGGAGACAGCGCACCGCCAGAGGTCACCACTGGCCAGCTTCCCGTGGGAAGCCGCTTCCGGTGCCATATAATACTCTGTGACACGGATATTGACATGTCGCCATTTATACCGCCCTCTTGTGGTCAGAGATGTGATATTAGGCAAAACCCACCAAGCTCCTTGGCGAATGACAAGATTTGATAATGACTCGATCGGAAGTCTGCCACTTTGTATCAACATGCGCAGTGTAAGCGTATGGTTGTAATTGTGTATGATTTGGAAACAATTACAAACATATACAAGATGATTTGATAAGCAACATTTCCAAATTTAGCAAGTACTTATATCACCACTCTCAAAATCATTTTAAAAAATCTAAATCAAAGCTCTTTAATCTACTTAATCTACCATTTCAGTATTCTTACAAATTGCAAGCGACATAATAATACCACTAGATTGGATATATCAGTCTTTAACTTTGAGATCATATGCATCAAAGGGAACTCAGAAGGGGGCCTTTTAGAAATCATGCTTTGTTAGTTTCATAACGTGGGAAGACTGTGCATACTCTGAGGAACATAGACACCTTTATTATATATTACATCAATACAAACTCCAACAGACTCCAACAATCTCCAATAGCCTGTAGATGTTGTCATGTTGTATGGAACTATTGACCCGTCCTGTTTGGTGGTTAAGCCAATCTTAAGCTTCATGGATTGTGAAAAAGAGCAGATCTCAACCGAACGCACATTGATGGATGGGGTCATTAGGCAATCAACACGCTGTGAAGAAAATGCTAGTTAAATGCAAGCACTAATGGTTCAAATAGAGAGTGGACTTGAGTGGTACTTTGAGGGACAGACTTCTCAATGAATTATTTTGCAGTGACAAAAGAAAAAGTGAGAACTACAGATGTAATTCAGAGTTATATTTCAAGGCATGTATCACGAAAAGCAGATTTTTCACTGATTTTGTTTCGTGCATTTAACTTCACTCGTGAATAGAGAGCGCACTCAGAGTTTTTTCTTTTGAGTTGGATATTGAATCACAATGATCAAATATAAACATGAGATATACCATACATTAAGGGAGTGGAGGACAAAAAATCTGATTTATTTATCTGTACAGTTGGTTGTAACAGGCGGCAATGTAAATGAGCAAGATTCCTCCAACTGCATATCTGAATGTTAATGGCATGCTTAAGTGTGCCCCAAAACTCCACAAGAACAATCCAAAACTGGCAGAGTTAGTATGTGATTTTTACTCGCCATTCAGAGTTGGCCCACAATGTTATGAGATATCACCTGTGTGTGTATGGGTATGTATAAATTAGCAACTATCGCATTTTAACGGGACTCACTGGCTACCAAATTAGCCTCGGGAGACAGATGGACTGGCAGAATGGCATTCTAGTCTCAGAGGGTTTCAATACACAGCCTGATATACTCAACCCTCCATAGCAGGACTTCTCTATCATATCAGTCCCTGCCTACCCTCCATAGCAGGACTTCTCTGTCATATAAATGTCCGTCTGCCTTCCATAGCAGGACTTCTCTGTCATATCAGTCCCTTCCTACCCTCCATAGCAGGTCTTCTCTGTCATATAAATGTCCGTCTGCCTTCCATAGCAGGACTTCTCTGTCATATCAGTCCCTGCGTACCCTCCATAGCAGGACTTCTCTATCATATCATTCCCTGCCTACCCTCCATAGCAGGACTTCTCTGTCATATCACTCCCTGCCTACCCTCCATAGCAGGACTTCTCTATCATATCATTCCCTGCCTACCCTCCATAGCAGGACTTCTCTATCATATCATTCCCTGCCTACCCTCCATAGCAGGACTTCTCTGGCATATCACTCCCTGCCACCTTGGAGTAATAATGACTCCAAGCTGCCACCAAAGGTATAAAGGTACGCACAGAATCGACCGCAAGTCATCGGTATTCATAAAAATATGATGGCCATTGATTGGTGACAGAACATAAAAAAATTTGTTCTGTACCAGCAGTTGTACTGTACCAGCAGATGAAGGACAATCACTGCAGGGTTAGTAATAGAATACTACCTATGTAATGCAGATTATATATACTCAACTTATAAATGCGCTATCAAGCTTCACACTTAAAAACTTTCTTGGATACACTTAATCAAGAAGATCATTTTCATAGTGAGCAATATTTTTCACCCATTGTTTTAAGGTTTTTTGCCCATAATCCAACCAAGTATGAATATATTCAATCAGTTCAAGAACTGGCAGTCATGACAAATACTGACACTGGGGCCCCAATGTCCAAATCAGCAAAGAAAGGGACCCAGAATTTGAAGTTGTTATTGTCACTGCCTTCTATCTGGAGCAAGATTATTGCCACATAATGATCAGCATATAAATAGGCACCCGGTTGTGGTATCCACTTTATTCTTAAAGAACTGTAGAAATATACAGAGAGACTCGGGTGGCACTCATGAAACTCATAATGTAATCATTAATTGTTATATTACTCAAATAACAGTGAGCTGTGCTATATTTGTGTTTTGACCTGCAATCATAATAGTCCCGTTAATCTCAATTGTCCCCCAAAGAAGCATGTTATATATTGTCACATGATGACCACATGACCATGACATTAAGTTCATGCATACGTCACCAGGAGGAATCAAGTGTTGTCCAAAGTGAGTTATGTTTATCAAACCATTCTGTCAATTTCGCCAGTGTGAAATCTATAAGATCCTTTGTGGTCTAGAAGATAACATGTTGCCTTGCAATCCACGTGTTATATATTAAAATCCCACAACAGAAAGAACTTTTGACCATTTTTATGTAAATCTAGTTGTGAAATGTAAGGTCCCCTGAATAAAAGCTTCTTTAGGAGTCAATTATTATTCACAAATATTTTATTTGACAAAAGAATATCAATGTGATTGTTATATTATGTTCCTTATGTTTGATATTTTCCCATGATAGCGACAATTTGAAATTATTTTGGGTCCTTTGAATAACTGGTCTTCTATAAAATTATGTATTGTTTACAGGTACAACCATGCCACCTGGT